>OX461812.1:38810528-39266142 GCA_949802685.1 Dicyrtomina minuta
AATGCAGCCCCGCCTTCTAATAGAGACCCGCGTTCTAATGCAGTCCCGCCTTCTAATAGAGACCTGCGTTCTAATGCAGTCCCGCCTTCTAACAGAGACCTGCGTTCTAATGCAGTCCCGCCTTCTAATAGAGACCTGCGTTCTATTGCAGTCCCACCTTCTAATAGAGACCCGCGTTCTAATGCAGTCCGGCCTTCTAACAGAGACCTGCGTTCTAATGCAGCCCCGCCTTCTAATAGAGACCCGCGTTCTAATCCAGTCCCGCCTTCTAATAGAGACCCGCGTTCTAATGCGGTCCCGCCTTCTAACAGAGACCTGCGTTCTAATGCAGCCCCGCCTTCTAATAGAGACCCGTGTTCTAATGGAGACCCGCGTAGTGTTAGAAGATATGCAGTATTTTTGTAAATATTTATTTGTATTTATTTGAAATAAAATCAAGATTTCAAAAATAATATTTTTAGTTTTTGTTATTTATAAAATTTAAAAAGTTAACAAATAAAATTTTGATTAATAAATAGAACATTTTGCGCTTTACAATAACCTGCAAATAGGACATTTTATACTTTTAAAAAACAGTTGAATATAACATTTTGCATTTTTAAAAAACATGTAAATAGAACATTTTGCACTTTTGCAAAACATGTAAATAGAACATTTTGCACTTTTCAGAAACATGAAAATAGGACATTTTGCACTTTTCAAAAAGTATTTTTATTGATAATGTTCTGGAAATGGAATTTTTATTACGTCTTTTGTGGACGACCCCTAAGTGTACGTTATGAGTACAATACATTTAGTAACATACCACCCCCACCCAATGCAAAGGGCAACGCGAAAGCGACCTCGACAGCAGCTACCAATTGTATGGACTTGCGGCAGCATGATTTTGGCTGTGCACTGGTGACTGGACTTACGACAGAATGATTCTTCACCGACGATATGTATGAATGACAGGCATACTTTTCAAACACATATTTGTGATGTTTTTGCTTTAAACTCGCAATTAGTAGGGGAGTGCGTATGTGTGATCGGGTTCATTTTTTATCAACTTTGAAAATCTGTATCTTTTTCCACAGACAACGTACAATAACAAAGAAGCTATCATTGTACTTCTCTATTAATACTGTATGTACAAAATAATGATCAGTGTCGAAAATTAAAAGTTGCAAGAGATACAGGTCATTGTACGAAAAAACTGCGGAAAGTCTTACAACGGCCCAAGTGCCCTTAATGTGATCAATACATTTAAAGTTAATGGTAAAGTAGGGTCTTAAATGTGACCAATTCAAAAAAGTACTCAAAACTTTCATAATTTTACATAGCCAGAGTTTTCAAGGAAAGAAGCTGAAATCAGTAGTGAAGATAGTTGAGACTATAGGTTGTATGAATATTAGATGGACAGATTTTTAAAGGCGGTAATATTGGAACGGCGGCCACTGATCACACATAAGGGGTGATCACACATACGCACACTACTACTACAACTTTTTGCAACTTTTTTTGGTATTTTGAAGTTATTTTGAGATATTGCCAAAAATGAATAAAAAACACAGGAAGGGACCTGTGTTGCCTTCCTCAAATATATTCCTATATTTGAATCCGGTATGCAAATGAATTGCCACGTATGATTACCCTTGTGGGTAATTAAATAGGGAATAACTCTTTACTCACACAAGTTTATACAGTTTAGCTGGTCTTTCGCACCAGATCTCTTTATTCATTTATTTACTTATTAATTCAATATTAATTCACATCATTACATACATACACGTTTATCATTAATTCACTTGTTAATTAATCAATAACTGTATTATGTGCTATATTTGATAATTAGTCCAATTACATAATCCGTTTAATTATTAATTAGACTTCTATTATCAATTGTACCCTCGCACATTAGTGAATAACATCCGTTTGCACTAAATGTACCTTAAACTAACGATTAAACCTCTAATCGTTCCTCGCCTTTACCACAGATAGTATAAGGAATGATCGTACCTTTACTGGCTACTTCGGTCTTCCACAATTGGGCTTAGACAATGTCAGTCCCGTGCTAGTAGTAATTCGTCTAAGGCTGATGGTCGTGAGTCGGCTAGTTGATGCGTTGAGTCTTCGCTGTCGTCCTATCTCTTCCTCAGAGCAATTTCAGTAGTTTGCAGATATTCGTCACAATGTCTCAGAACTACTCTCCTCAAGTGTCTTAGTCTCCCTCTCAATGGTTCCTTCAGCACCATGTGGATATTCTTCACACTATCTCTCTGAACTACTCTCAAAGCGTCTAAGTGTTATAGGAAAGTTTCTAGTTTGGAGACGACTCGACAAACTAGAGAGTGAAAAACTTTAGAGTTTAAAAGTGTTTAGTGAGATAAACTTTAGAGTTTTAAAAGTGTTCACTGAGAAAAACTTCAGAGTTCTAAAAAGGTTTGAGAAAAACTTCAGAGTTCAAAACTGTGTAGTGAGAAAAACTTCAGAGTTTAAAAGTGTTAAGTGAGCAATAAGTCCGAACTATTTGGGGACCTTCTTATTGTCACTGAGGTGTTACTCGAGGAGACGACTCAACTCGACTGACCCCTCAATGGTGAGAGTCCTCGTTTATATAGTCCCGGCTCCTGGGCCGATTGCGTCAGAAAACGTTCTTATTGCGTCAGAAAAAGGTTGCTATTGCGTCAGAAAATGTTTGGGAATCCCTAATTTACCGTTAGGTCCATTGAGCTGTCAATCAATTGGGTTTACGAACGTAAAAGGGAATCCAAACTTACAGTCAGATCCATTATGCTTTCAATCACTTGTATTTACGACAACACAGTGAGTGACAGTAGGAACACCTGGCATTCCACCAAGTATCCTTACTATAGTGCACTTCTTGGTATAATGAATGAAAACGTTTTAGGAGAAGTCCTAAATGTCAATCATCCCATGTTCTTTTAAGAAGGAATGTTTTGAGGGAAATGCTCCTTCAAGGGCCCACACTATATATTGTATAGTAGTGTGTGCCTTGGCCTATGCTACACTGTGTAGTTGAGTGGCGAATGACAGTTCCATTTGATACAACTCAACCCGTGATTCATCATCAGGAATGTTGAGGGTAGGGACAGAATGGAATTATTGGGAATTCCAAGTGGTCATTTGGTAAGTGAGATAAAAAGGGGCTGGGACTTACGCTAGTTGTAGTTTCCAGAACGAGACTTGAGCGTTACCTTTATTTATTGCCCTTCTATCATTCGTGCTCTCAATCTGTCCTTTCCCTTTCCAAACCATCTCGCTATACTATTTGATGACGTTTGTTCGTCATCTCTTCTCATCCTCACTCATTCTCTTATTCTCTCTATTATCTACTATGATATATTGCATCTTGATTGATGCTGGGCTATGCCCCTGTGTTGTTTGAGATTTGCTATATAATTAGTGCAGTGTCGACGGCAAATATATGGGCAGACAACACCTGGATTTTTTAATTTTCACATGTTAAATCCCATAAGGATTTGGCCATTTTGAAAGTCGACCACTTTTTCAAAATGCGCGCGCCTTTTATGCGCGAACAGCGCAAAATGCACTCAAGTCTATATACTAGTGGAAGTGTATAGGGTCAGTAGAAGACGTTTTGGTAACAATCGGTTAAATCCTAGAGTTACATGTAAAATACTTCCCAAGTAAGTGTAAGTCACGAGTACAACTCTGTCAGCAATATCCCACCCCCGTTAATGCAAAGGACATCGCGGAAGCGACCTCGAGAGCATCTACTAATTGATAGGACTTAGGACAAAATGAATTTAAGAATCGTATGGACTTGGGAAAGAATTATTTTAGCTGTGCACTGGACTTAAGACAGAATGACTCTTCACCGACGATATATAATTTTTTTTACTCATGGGAGGGATTTAGTTAATTTAAAATTAATTCAATGAAGTTTAAAAGTATGCACGAAAACTTATCCTTAATATGGTCCAATATGGTCTGAGTCTGGTCTGGTCCTAAAAGTTGGACCAGAGTCGGACCAGACCAGACCATAAATTCCGGCTCAGACCAGACCATGCCGAGCACTAGCTTGGACTATGTAGGTTCAACCGCATATTAAAACTGTGTTAGGACCACCTGTATTTTTAGTGTGACCCCGCGGCCTCACCTGTACGACAGCTAACGCCAACAACAGCTTGCTGGATAAGACCTCGAGTCAACATTAATATTCGGGTACCGTATATCGTAATAGTAATGCATAGTACTCCCCGCGTACTATTGAAACAGAGACCTCTCAGCCCCGCATACTTTTACACACCCGCGTAGTATTACAGACCCGCGCGTTATTATAGGATATACGGAACATTGAAAAAACAATCTTTTAAACAAATTAATGCAGTAATTACTTGACAAATTAGATTTTTTTTACTGGAAGCTAAAAATTATGAAAAGTCAAATACATTGCCAAACTTGCAATCTTGTAGTGGTAATTACTTTGATAGTCTGACTTCTACTCACCGAGACCTATCCATGGACACCATAAAATCCGCAAATAGTCAAGAAGTGAGGGAGTAGTTCTATTGCTAAGAAATACTATACAAACTGTAATATTTCAGAGGTAAGAAAGGTAAAGAATGTATATTATATGAGATAGTTAGTTCATTTTTTGTGTAGATTTTTGGCTGAGGTTTTTTTCTTTATAAAAATTAACATTAAAATTAATTGAGATTAGATTATAGGTACCATAGGTAGAGTTGAGGTTGGGGGCGTGGCTTACCCTTTCAAACAATAAACGAATAACGTTAATTTTCTTTGTGGCTTAATGACATTCTAATCGTAAGTTAATTTTGATACTCTTGACCTTTGACATCCCATAGGTTTGGCAAACTACTATATTATTAATGTTTCCTCTTTTACTTAGGGAAGGGGGGGGGGCTTATGGTAATGAATGTCAAAAAATTATTTAAATACGCAATGCGCAATATATGGACGACGCCCAACGGGACAGCTCGACGACCGACCCTGGACGTTGACGAATAAACAAATATTTTCACTTTTGCTATTAGTATTCACCTTATTGTTCTTCTTAACAACCTATACACTACAAGTTACGTTGAAGAACCTTGAAATACTCCCCACCGGGGGTTGAGCGACGAAAACTAATTTCATAATATTAATTAATCACCAGGAAAAATTGATTGTTGACTTTAATAAAGTGAAAGAAAATATGAAGTCCTGCTGGTCCGGTTCCGGTAAAGCAAATTTTTCCAGTTTACTTACATGTAAACTAATTAACTAATTCTATAAAAATAAGCTACCTCCTTCCAACTTACAACAATAATAATAATTTTATTGTTTAAAGTTGAATCATCAATAATTATTTTTAAAGAAATAAATTCAAAAAGTTATGGATTTCTGATTTGATCATTAATTTTTGGCTCTATTATTATAAAAGTTTTATAAGGTTACGCTTGAAGAGAAAAGTAAAAAGTTTGAGTTTGAAACAGCTATACTTAACATACTGAATGCTGCATGCTGGGGTAAAATAAAACTTATTTTTGTCTGTGTAGGGTAACCATGAGACACAAAAGTAGTGACAGAAACTATTCAAAAAAGTTGGTCGTATGTCGTATCTTAGACTACAGAGTGCGGACATCTAGCGAGTACAAAATATGAATAGAGAAAGGAGTTTTGCGGAAAAATAGAATCCTTTGTAAACGTAAAAGCTCCTATTTTAAATTCTCGGTGGTTCAGGGAGGTAGCGTAAATGGCGCCATCTAAATTATTAACATTGTGCTCTCCCCCACCCAGGTAGTATTTATTTGGTTTGCGTTTGTTTCTTTAACATTAGGAATTGGTGGGACCCCCTAGATTCCCAATGACGCCATTTGTGTTACCTCCCGTAAGAGTTCATGACGCATGATAGCCAAGAAGCAGAAGTCAGAAGTAGGAACGTACGTGAAATGAACGCAATGATATTTCAACGGGTGGTTCGAATTCGAATCATAATCAGAACCAGAACATACTTTTACATTTGATAGAGACAGAGACGGGTAGACGGGTGCGTAGTTTTACGCTCTGCATGGTTTTACTGTTTTACTAACTTTACCTAAAACAATGTAATCTTTAAAAACTCGAAATTCAGGATTTGAATTTTACTCCGAAGCCGTATTTAATTGAAAACTCGAAAGTGAAGGTACTGTGTACGGCATTGGAAATATAGGTTAATAAGTCTAAGATTCGCATTGCCGGCCTTGTATGCTTGTATTTGTTTTTTGAATTTTGGATATACACACGTTTTACGCAACTTGAGCTGGAACATACAAAAATTCCTCCGTCCTCCGTCATCCGTGTTGATTTCCGTAATTGCTAATATTTAATCTAGCTTTAGCTAATTGTTATAAAGTAAAATGGCGGGTAGTGGTGGTAACAGGAGACCACCACTCCTTAGTGAACCATTTCAACCCACTCTTCAATTTTTGACACAAGAAGAATTATTTCATACGAGTGACAGCGTTAAAAACAAGGTTCTGCGGGTCCTTGGGGAGCAGTCAAGAAACTTTTATGGATCCGAAGCCCAACGACGGAATGATAAAGCTGCTTTTGGTATGATATATTATCAGTTCATTCGCATTAGCTTCATTTATCATTACTTTGCTTTTTATTCTGGATGCACAAAAACATCACGCTATTTCATATTTCATATCTTTATCGCGAGGTTAAGACCAAAGGCGTTTTGAGGACACAGTTTTTGTTTAAAAATTTTAAAAAATTTCTTTTTCATCAATTTTTGCAGAGCAACAGATTTTTGATTTGGAGAGTCAATTGCGGGAGAAGACCATCGCTGCTGATAATGTCAATACCCAGTTACTCAACGAGCGGAAGAATACAGAGTTGTATATAGAGCGTTACCGGAATGGGCTTTCCCAGTTAAGCGCTGCGGAAGAGAAAATTTCAGGGTATACAGCGGATAACTAAATATTTTTTATTTGTTTGTTTTCATTATGTTGTGTCAAGACTAGCATCGATTTTTCGCTAAACATGTTTCACTGGGGTCTTTTTAATTATAGATTGGATAAAGAAATGGGTACTTTTAAGATCAAGTGCGAGCAAGTGACCTTAGAGAAGCAGGATCTGTTAAATATGGTGGAAAAGCGCAATAAGGAAATTGAAAAATTAACAAGAGATTTACAACAGTCAAACGAGCAACTCCAGTCCTCAACTGTTGCCAAAATTGAAGCTCTTGCTAAAGTGGATGAACTGACTTCCAAAGAAATTGAACTTGACTATAAGTATGTAATGTTTACTTTTTTTCAAATTACATAGCTATAGGCACTCAACTTCCTCCGTTTCTATTATTATTTCTTCATTGTTTTTTATTGTCATCAGGGAGAAACAAGTTGAGAAAGAACGTGAGTGGGTTTCTAAGCAAGTTCAACTATTAAATGAAGAGTTGGACAAGAAGAACGTGGAAATTGTTGAAATGCAGAGGGAAGCCAGCTTGAAATACCTAAGTGTTCAAACAGATCTTGCTGAAAAAACAGAAGAGGTAATTTATCTTATCATGTAGTTTTAATAAACCGCTATTATTTTACGAATAGCTTAGAACGAAATTGTTGCATAATGAGCAAAACTTAAGTTTTGCTTACACCGAAAAAACTTACTGTCAAAACTTCTAAACTCGAAAATCGTGACGCATGAGTTACCGATATTTGTTTTGGTGTACACTCCTAAGACGAGTATCAAATAACTCAATTTTAACATTAGTTTGTTGGTACCCATTGTTCCTAGTCTGAAAAATCCCCTCACTCGTAGCTTTACGGTGAAATTTCTTTTCGTATCCTACTACCGTGCCTGTGTCTTGCGCAGTGTAAATAGAACATGTATCAATTAAGCATGTATACAGCCAGGTCAGTTTTTCATTTTAAATTTTATTATTTCAAGGGTAGTAATTCTTTTTTTTTAATATCTAATTTATGTAGTTACGAATCGCTGAGATGTCTTTAGAAAGTGTGAAAAAATCAAACGAAGAGCAAGAAAAGCACATCGAAAGACTAATGGAAAAGCTGAAAGAGGCTCAAGATGTTGAAGTGAAAATTCAAGAAAACTATAGGCAAGAGATGAAATCACAGAAAAAAATTGCGGATCTTTACAAAGGTATGTTATGTTTGAATCTCCAAGTTATTTCTGTTGCTTGGAGGTCCATTGCGCGTTATTTCTGTTTGAAGTAGTTATTTCTAAGCGCTTTGAACGTGTGTGCATTGTTGTCTATTGTATCGTTCTGTTTGTAAAGAATCTAGTGAAGAAGCCTCTAAAAAGGTGGAAGAGTTAGAAGATGCTGTATCAACGTTGCAGAGCTTGCTAAAGCAGTCTGCAGATAGGTACGGTGAGCTTGAAACTCGATTCAGGGATACAGCTAAGGATAGTGCGGAGGAAAAATCTGAATACGAGAAGACAGTGGAAGCTCTCAATCAGGAATTGACTGACGCTAATGAGCTTTTAACGAATATTAAGAAGCAGGGGATGACAGATGAAATGATACAGTCTCTCAGTCCTGCAGCAGCAGCTGCTAGCGCTATGCTTAAGAACTCACACTCTTTAACTGAAATTTATTCTCGATATCAAGCTGTGTACTCTGAGCTTATTCAAGCCAAAGAAGATAATGAGAAACTCAATGGATACGTACAGCAAATATTAAAGGTTTATCTAACTACATAATTACATTAACATACAATAATCACAATCAAATTGGGTTCATGATAATGGATCAGTATAGTGTCGGATTTAAATTTTATTGTCTTCAAATTCTCAGGAAATTACTGACAGAGCTCCTAATTTACGAAGGCAGAAGGAAGACTACGATCGCTGCTTGAAAACTATCGACGCTCTCCAGGATCAACTAGATTTATCTTTACGAGAAAACAGTGATATCAAAATTGAGAATGCTCATTTTAAGAAGAGTTTGTCTGCGGTGGAACGGGAGAATGGCAGGTTGAAAACCCAGCTCAAAGACATGGCTTTGCAGGTGTGTTTAAAATTATGTCGCCAGAAAGTATTTAATTATAATATTATATGGGCTATAATTAATTGCGTAATCCACTCAAAAAGGTTTTATTTAATCGTAATTTAATGTTATGACAGATTAAGTCACTGGTAAAAGAAGTTGAATCAAGCCGTGGTAATTATTCTTTTGATGATACGGAGGAACTTCCAGTGGTTCCAGATGTGTCCGATAGTCCATCCCAGATGAGCTCTTCAAGGGTAGGTTTTGCTAGATCAGTCTTTAGGACAGGAAGAAAATGTTTCTCCGTCGTATGTACTTGTATTGATTCTTTGTTTTCTTAAATAGATAATTACAGACCGTCTAGTGACGTTTAGAAACATCGACGAATTGCAGGCTCAGAATCAACATCTTCTAGCTGTTGTACGAGAACTTAGTGAGGCTCAAGAGAAAGCTGAAAAAGAACTTAACGAGAGCCAAATGAAAGATATTAAGGTATTTCGTGTTCCTAAGCATGTACAAGAGTTTATTGTTCAGCATTCTTCATTTAAGTAAGTAGCAGTTATTTAAAAATCGCTTCTGTTTTTCACCTATAACCTAGGACGCTCTAGAGGGTGCTAAATCTGAAATCGAAGATTTAAAAGCTGTGAAAAATCGACACGAGGCAATGATTGAGAGTGTTACTCAGCAACGTGATACATTTGCAGCTCTTTTGAAACAACAAAGATTACCTGTCGCTGGGGACGATTCAAAGAGTTATGACGGAAAAAGCTCTCAAGAAAGGGTAAGACATTTAGCAACAGTTCAAAATAGATAGGATTGTTCTTTTATTCGTAAGCACATAATAATTTATAGAAAACCTCAGTTAACTCAGGTTGTGTAATTAATTCACACGGCTGGAATTTCAGATTACATCACTGGAAAAGGTGCTCGCTGAAAGTCAGACCTTAATGCAGAAGCTAAAAGAAGAATACGAAACTTACCGCAAGGATAAGCATGAAAATGATAAGATAACCAATGAACAACTTGAAAAACTCAGGGATGATTTAGTTCGTATGAGAACCGACAATGCCAAGCTTGCTTCCCAAACAGAATACAATAATGAAAGAGCCAAGATTTATACTTCTAATTTAGAAACTTACAAGAAGAACATCGTTATTTTAGAAGAGAAGACAAAACAATATCAAGTTACTATTCTAAAGCATGAACAGAGTATCGAGACCCTAAAGGTAATATTTTTCTCGTCAGATTCGTTGGGTGCAAGTGTGTGCTTTATGTGTCATTGACACCCTTGATTGTATTCCGTCGGTTCGCTGGTACTAACGTGTAATTTTTCGCTAATTTCAGACCGAGCTCACAACCACCCAGCAAAAGTTAGCTCGTTCTGAAGTTTCCCTAAGCTCTGTTGTTCAAGAGCGTAATGTTTTAAGGGATGCAAAGTCGAGACTTCAAGCTGAAAGAGACTTGTTCCAACGTGAGCACAATACTCAGCAAGTGTTGCACATGAATTTAGAGCAGATTAAGAATGGACTTGAAATGGCCAATTCGGCGTCTCGTATTAGGCTCGAAAATCAAGTAGATACCCTGCAACAGGAAAATTCTGCTTTGCGAAGAAAGGTATAAAGTGTTGCAGCTGTAAAAGCACTTGTAAAGTTGTCTGAGTAGACAATGTCAATAATTCATTTTTTTTATTCTGCAGAACGATTCTGAAAACGACAGATTTAAAGATACAGTGCTAGCTTGGGATAAAATGACAAAGGACCTTCAAGCGAAACTTGAGACCCAAGATTCAGAAATGATCGCCTTGAAAGATGAATTATCCAGCTCTCAAGGCATCATACGAACTCAGCGAAAGGAAATTGAGGATCTCTTAAATAAAGTTAGTGTTCTGACCGGAACCAATGTGGGAAATACTAACGCTTCACCTTCAGCTAACGCGTCTTCAACTGCCTCACCCAGTAAACAGCATCAACAATCTCAAGACGGCAACCGAGATGGAGGAGCCCTTGAGAAAAAAACAAAAGAGCTGCAACTTCAGCTTATAGAGGCCCAAACGGAATGCAAGTCTTTGAGACAACAAGTTGAATTAGCCAAGAGTAGTCTAGAGGAGTATAAAACACTAGCTCAAGCTATGGAAGACCAGCTAAATTCGGCCAATACTAGCTCCAAGAACTTTTCAGAAGAATTGGCAGAGCGTTTAGCTTGTAAGGATGACATCATACGCGGTATACAAGTAAGATTAGATATCATTGAAAAGGAAAACATTTCAATGAAGGAAGAAAGAGAGGGGGAAGTTCGAGATTATGAGAACAAAGCTCAGTTTATGACGGAAGAGATTAATCGTATGCGGCGTGAGTTGCAGTCCGCTAATTCGAAGTTACAGGGTCTTATGGAGGAAAATTGCACTCTCAAGGCTGATATGCAACGGCATCTTCAAGTCAGTAAAGATATGCAAGAAAAATATGAACGTGAGCTATCTCTTCATGCACAGGATGTGAAGACAGGAGGTGAAACTAAATCTGCATTGGATGAATTACGTGGTAAAGTTGACGAAGCTACCAGAGCACGTCTGAATGCGGAAGAAACATTAAACGCCTCTAAAACAACCTGGGAAGAGCGTGAAAATATGCTGAACACCGAAGTTGAAAGCATGAAGAAAAATATGAAAGAATTAGAATCACTTAATATTTCTCTTCAAGATCAGTTGATCAGTTTAACTACGCAGATTAATTCTCTTAGGCTTTCA
Source organism: Dicyrtomina minuta (assembly GCA_949802685.1). Classification (NCBI taxonomy): domain Eukaryota; kingdom Metazoa; phylum Arthropoda; class Collembola; order Symphypleona; family Dicyrtomidae; genus Dicyrtomina; species Dicyrtomina minuta. Next base: position 38,822,231 of record OX461812.1, read on the forward strand.
AGCAGCTCATCCACTCGGCAGGCTCAGGACGGAGAAGATGGTACCCCGTCAGCTGACATTTCTTTCAACAATTCTTTTGCAGAAAATGACATGAAAACATCCGAGCAGTGGCTGCAGGTATCGTGAATCATTTCCTAACGTAAATATAAATATGTCATGTACTCAAAGAACTCTTTTTAAAGTGCTCAAATTTTTTCAGCTGGTAAGATATCTCCGACGTGAAAAGGAAATTGCTAGAACAAAAGCGGAAATGGCTCAGACCACCGCACAACGCCTCGAGAGTACGCTCAGTTTTATGCAGAAGCAGCATGAAGAAGTTCAACGGCAGTTGACTGAAATTCAAGACAAATCTCATGTTTCTGTCATCACATCGGCCAAACAAGCTGAATTGTTGCGTAAAGTTGAAACACTAAGTGCATTAACTGACAGTAACAGGTGCGTTTGTCTTCCAAAAATCATTTTAAAGTATAAGGAACTTACACATTTTCGATTGCACTTCTGTTAAATTATTAGGCTATAAGAAAAATTATTCACTTTATAGGATGTTGCGAGAGGAAAAAGATACGGCAATAAAGGAAATCGAAGAACTGAATGCTAATTTGGAGAAGATGCAAGCAGATATTACACCTTTGAGAGTCCAGAATGCAGAGTACGAAGCAAAATGCGAGGCCTTGAACAGTGAAAATATTTCCTTGAAGCAAGATGCTACGAGGTGGAGAGCGAGAGCGTCAGCATTATTAGAAAAATGTAATAAAGTCAATCCAGAGGAAATGAAGAAAATTCAGATGGAGAAGGATGCTCTGCAAAAGCAGCTGACAACTTTGCAGGAATCATATAAGAAACAGCAGCAAGAGTTGGCTAGGCATAATTTGCAAATCAAAACACTTCAGCAGAATCTATCCACTCAACAAGTAAGCAATGCCGCTCTCTTGTCGGAGAAAAAAGTTCAATTGGAAGAGCAAAAGAAATTGTCCGAACAATCGATGAAAGTTAAAAATGACCTGGATTCATTGCAGACAGAGCACCTTGCTTTAAAGAATACCCAAGGTGAGCAAGAAGCTGAAGTTGCAAAATTAAGAAAAGAGTTGGAAAAAACCCAAAAATTATTGGAGGAGCACAAAACCACTGTGAAAACTATTAAGAACATTGCGAAAAAATACAAAAAGCAGTATGAAGATTTGCTGGAAGAGCACAAATCATTGGATGAAGCAAAAAAAGTGTTAGAAGAATCTGTTGCTGCTTCAGCAACTGCTGCGGAGTCGGCTTCGAAATCTGTTGCAGACGGATCTACAAGTACTTCGGATGATCCAATAGCACCAGAACAACCTGCTCAAGATGAAATTTTGAGGCAAGAAATTGTTAGACATGAAGGAAGAGTTAGTGAACTGAATGGAGAGAATGAGTCGCTAAAACATAATATTGAGACGGTTAAATCAGAAAGCGCCCGAAAAGAAGAGTGCGCCAAGTTGGCAATGAAAACTCTCAGGGAAAAACTTAACCAAGTTAATCAGTTAAAGGCTGACGCGGAGACAGAGGTGAACGAGTATAAATTAAAATTGACTTCTGTGGAATCCTCAAGCGAAGAAGTTTCTGTGCGATTTGCAGGTTAGAGAAAATTTTGCTTTCTGTAAATCATTTTTTAACCGTTGGGTTGTTGATTCAATCGGCAAGCTAACAAACTGAAATTTTTATATTCCGTAGCGTTGAAATCTCAGCTAGAAGGTCGCATAGCTAAATTAGAAAAGGAGAACAAGGAATTGCGGACGAGCTCGGTTAGTGCAATTGATCCCGCCGTTGCAGGAACATCAGAAATGTTTACAACCAATCATAATCTTCAGGAGGAAAATTCACGGCTGAGAAAGGAATTAGAGATGTTGCGTCAAAGAACTCTTGCTTTAGAAAAACAGCTTAAGTTACAAAGTCAGCAGCAGGGCTCTAAGGGATCTTCGACTGGAGTTGACAAACCTCAAGGTGAACCTCCAAAAGCGAATATTAAACCAATTGCTGGTACTTCTTCGTCGTCCATCACCAAGCAGGCAACTCAAGCTGTTACTCCAGCAATGTCAAGACCTCCTCTAACAGCTAGTATTCGCCCTATGTCCATGCAGGTAATTGAAAATTGAACCAAGCTCGACTTTCTAATCTGAAGTTGCTTTCACTTTCTGTTATGACACTGTTTAGTTTGTAAAATTCAGAAACACCGATGATTTTTGTTTTGTTACAGAGAAAAGCTACTGTTATGCCTACTACTGCCACAGCAATGCCAACTCAGCAGCATCCATCAACAAATCAACCACAACAACAGCCATCATCGGCTGGAATTACTACCTTGTCGCCAGCTATGTTCATTGCTCCTGTAAGTCAAGCTCAAGTATCTACCTCTACTCCAGATCAGTCATCTGTTATGGAGCATGCTCATCATCTCCCAGTGACTTCAAGTGCTGCAGCTGCCACAGTAACGAATTCGACTAATGTAAGGCAAGCGACTGTGCAACCTACACCGGCAGTCACGGTAACTCCGATTGCTTCTACGCCAACTATTGGCACTGCTGCTGCCGTTCCTCCTCAAGGTCCTTCAACGGAAAGAGAATCATTAGAGACAGGGGTACACGAAGATCCGTCAACATCGTCCACTTCTCATGTAAGAATTCTCGAGTAACTTATAATTATAAGGAAAGTGAAAGTACCTTTTCGTTGGCATTGCTACCGGTTTTGACATCGCGAATCATGTACCCAAAATTGGTGCAAGACTTTGGTAACCAGATGCTTACACCAAGATACTGCAGTGTTGGACTCATAAGCTGAGGGGAACAATGCGAACTACGCGAAGAGCATAGCATGGCTTGTTTTGTTGCAAAACGCGAGCATAGGGATGTTGAGTACATACGAGTGTCAGTAGTTAAATGGTGATAAGATAGAAAATTAGTAATTGCTTGTCCTTTGCTTAATATTGACCTCCAGCAAAAACTATCAGTCAGTATCCACAAATCAAATATAGTCAGGACCTCTGTTTTGTTTACGTTTTATTCAAGTGTCGAAACTTTACTTTACAAACAATTAAGTAGGAACCAGCTTGGGTTTTTTTATCAATCATGTCCAAATTAATTTTATCCTTATTATAATAAAAGAAGCGAAATCGGAAATAAAGTAATAACGTTTTATATTTATGACAATGACTCAATATTAAGGTGGTCTATATAAACTAAAGTATCCAAATTTCTTGCATAGCAAGAAATGAATACTTAACACCGACTTAAAATTAAAATTATCTATTGACAAGTGTTACCCATTACTGGTGAAAGTGCTCTAGTAGTATCAGTCCACCTGCAGACTGTACTGTGCCATTTGTGCAGTTTACTTGCTCCATATTTAAGTATTTTTAGTACCAATGCATATTGGAATCTTTTGCATTACATCACTGTATTTGCACGTTCTTTTACTGATGATGCGTGCTACAGTACAACTGATTCATTTGCACGTTCTTTTACTGATGATGCATGCTACAGTACAACTGATTCATTTGCACGTTCTTTTACTGATGATGCGTGCTACAGTACAACTGATAAAAATATTCGGCTTCGGAGCCTGAATAGTGACCGAGGATCGTATTAACTACTGGTTTCCGTAATGTTGGGGCTGTGGTTATGGCATTGCAGAATTTAGCAAATATCGTATTGAGTTGTGTTGTTTTTGCATTATTCGGTCATCTGTGGCATACTGGAATGAAGTGAACAAGTAAAAATACCCATTTTAATTTAATGTTCCAGATTGAAGATCTCGAAATGGGGGATTCATCAGAACAGGTTTCTTCTTCAGAATCATCTTCCACTCATCAGCAAATGGTTCCAGTGGCCCCTATTCGATCTCAACAACAAGATCAAGTTCAGCAGTCTTCACATTCAGTTTCCGTTTCTGGTACTTCATCCCCAGCTGTGAATCAGAGTGGAAGTTTATCGACTGTCGAAGAACCAAGTCCTTCGACTTCAACAACCGCATCTCGTCCAACTCAGTCTGGAAAACGGGGAAGAGATAGCGAAGTGGAAACTTCTCAAGAATCTCAAGCCACTGATGAACCAGAAACCAAGCGAACCCGTGTTATTCCAATGCCAATTGATCGAGAAGCCGAAGCGATGGCTCATCAACAAGAAGAATTCATAATGGAAGAGGAGTTAGAGGACCAAGAAGCAGATCAAGGTCGAACTGAAGAGGAAAATCAAATTCCACACTCAGAAACATCTGCAGCAAAACCAGCTGCTTCTGGAATTGCCCCTACAGATAGTCAAGAAGAAGAAGACTCAGATGTGATAATAATTGATTCAGATGAGGAGGAAGAAGAGGATGGCGCTGACGAGGTGAATTTTTCTACAATGGTTCTAGTAACTATTATTAATTATTTTTCTGTTAAATTTGTGTTCTTTCAATTATGGTACTATAATTTTGGCTATAACTTAACTTTTCATTACAATTTACAATGTAGACCATGGTTTCTGGTCGTCGAGTTCATCGAGGCGATGAGTTGGAAGAAGGTGGGGATGAGGAAGAAGAAGACTTGGATGAGGAAGGGGAAGATGAAGAAGAGGACATTGGCGAAGAGTCGGAAGGATCTAGCGTAGGAACAGATGAAGAAGGTGATGTGGATGATGACGATGACGACGATGACGATGGTGGAGATGAAATGGGAGCTGGCATGAGCGAAGAACAAGAAGATCACGATTTAGACCACGAAGAAGGGAGGGAAGCTGAAAGTATGGAGGACAATGATGGAGATGGAGAGTTAAAAATTGATGAAGGAGAAGAACATGAAGCTGATCCGATAGTATTAGATGAGGAAGAAGAGTTTGATTCCCAGCAGGAGGAAGAGCAGGACGATCAACAAGATAGCGGAGTTGAAATTGTGTCTGTCACTCCCCCTGCTCCTACCCCAGCTAATGAGTCTGCTGAGGTCTCTGCTACTATTCAGTCCAGTGTGTCCGCTACGACTAGTTCAGTTCCATCGTCCTCTGTTAGTGCTTGGGGACAAGGATCTTCTGGGACTACTGCTCGTCCAGTGCCTTTATCCAGACCTGGTAGGCAGGAAAGGTTACCTTCTTTAGGGCGACAACATCAATTGACACCGGGAGTGCAGTTACACTCACAATATGATGATATGGATGACAGCATTGTGCCTAGTACCCCTACACTATTTGTTCCTCGTCGAAATGATGGTTTTGCAGAAGCCGTAAGTTCTCCTCAGATACCAGCCCAAAGATTTGTCTTCAGCTCTCATGTTGACGCAACAGCTCAGGGGGGACAAACAGGTAACGTATATTGTTTTTATTAATTAGATACATTTTATTACAATTGATTCATTGCTTATGCGTTATAGCATCAAGCAATTTGATATGATAAAATTTAAGAAGTATATAATCTTTAGCCTTAGATGACACCCGGATTGATCTGAATGCTTATGACGATGGATCGGGAAGAAGCGTTCCTACCACTCCCCTTCTCGTTTCTCCCCCTGGTAAGTTGTGTCTTGTTATTGCTTTTAGTAACGTGTTTTATTACATTTCGAGTAATTGAATGTATATTTAAAACGAATTTCCGAGAAAATCACCTAAACTGAGTTTAGTAGTAGTTACTGTGGTCCCTACCTTGAATATGGGAAAGTTTTTCAGAATATTCCCCCGTACGAGCTCACGAATTTTGTGGCGGTTTGGTTTAACGATGCATAATTCAAATGTTTAAAATATGACGCTAAAAATGAAAAACGTACCTCAAAATTAATATCGTTTTTTTAATTGTTTGTTTTGGGGGTTTAAGCTAGCGTTTGTATCTACAAAATTGATTTTAGCCGTTCTAAATCCATTTGAAATTGCTCTTTAGTTGTTTCTTTTGCTTACACATTTAGTTATCTATTTGGTTTGTTAATTAAATGTAAATAAGGATGTATTATATGTTGCAAAATAATGGGACTACTAAGAACTTAAGGACCTAATAATTTTCTTTCAGTGGAAGTTACGGATTTGCCATCTGGGTTGGATTCTCAGGGTGAAATATCTCGGGAACCTCAAGACAGTTCCCATGAAATCAGTGATGTTCAACCAAGTAGCTCAGACTCTTCGCGTTTTCCGCAACCTAAGACAGCTTCGGAAATCCCAGCAATCACCATTACATCAGCCATGGATTCGTCCCTTGATTCTTCCCCTGATCTAAACATACAAGGCGACGTCAGTGTTGTTACACATACTGACTCTGAAAATCCCGAAGGTTAGGGTGAAACGAAATATATGTACATGTGACAAAAAAGATAACTGTAGATAGTTGTAAATTCCCTGTTCAGTGCTCCACTTAATTTTAATTACGTCGTATGCGTAGGTGTTCAAGTAGTAGCTCATGGAATTCGACCAGAGGCATCCGTGACTTCTTCGGATGAAGATAAAATTGATGCTGGAACTGTACCTGGACACACCCATCAGTCTGTTGCTGCATCGTCTTCCTCTGGCACAGCAAGTCCAACCCCATCTTCCAACACAGGCATCATGACATCGCAACTGGGTGGAAGAGAAGATTTACAGAATCCACAGCAGCATCGAGTTAGGCCTACGCCAATTGTTTGGGATCAGCCCACATCGTCTTCGTCGGTTCCTCCAGCTGTCCCCACCAGACCTGGTGTCGCTAGACGTGGTCGTATTGGACATGCCAGCATTGCAGGGAGACCATTAGGGCAACCACCAGCTGACCCAACTATTGTTGCTGCAATGAGAGGAGGATTTCGCACCGTTCGTGGAGCCCAACCAAGTGCACGGCGATCTCGTCCTCCTAGTAGAGGAGTAATGAGAGGATCCCCTTTCAGCAAAAGCCCCTACTAAAATTGCATTTAATATGTGCTGGTATGACTGCGGCATAGTTTTTCAGTTTATTTATAATGTTAGTATTTTGTTGGTTATGTTATGCATGAGCTCCGTTAATTGCTGTGAGGCCAGTGCTTAGTTTACAATAATATCAGAAACAAATATTTTTGCTTCAGTTTGACTCCGGTTTGTAGCCTATTTTGTTCTTCAGAACTGATAGTTTTCTTATGTTTTTCGATTGAAAATACATATTTAAGAATTATTTAATGACTTATTAATTTCATCTATTGTTTCTTTGTGTAAGAGTGATAAACCCCTTTAAAATGTCATACAAGTTTTGTTGTTAATCGTGTTGATATTTACTAAGAATGGCTTGAAATATCTTCTGCCTTCCTTCTGTATGAAAATGAGTTTATGTGCACGACGTAAGAAAAATTAATCTAATTTGGAAAATGTTGTTATGTCACTAATAATGAATCAATAAAAACGAATTTACTATTTTTAAATGGTGCCATCCCACCGAATGGGAAGAGTTTTTATCACAGAATAGTACCTTGCCATGCCATGTAGCGTGGAGATGTAGAAAACATATAGGTAATATTACATAAATATTATGTATAGTAATTGGGAAGTTCACGGGACTTCTACTTTACTGAATACTAAAAAGCAGTATGATTCTATGGTACGTGTTCCATAGTTTTACGTGTTTAAAATAAGATTGTAGAAATTGTTGAAATTTTTTTTTATAAGTCTCGCTGTACTTTTTTTAAGCAGCGGTCATTAAAATAAACGCGATGCCATTTTAGGATAGCAGCTCACCTTTTTAAAAGTAGTTACCCACCTTCAGCATTACGTAGCTTTTATATTTTACTGATACTGATATATATTTGCAAATGCATAATCGCTAAGCTCTCTACAGCTATGGGTAATATTGGTAATATAAATATAATAATATATTATGTTCGCTCTTTTGAGGCATTCTACACATTATGTTGAGGTGGAGTCCTTTAAATAATACTCCCATTTACATTTCAAAAGCAATTAATTTTAATCATATTTGATTTTACCGAGGTTTGTTTAGCTAAGTATGTATTAGATATTTCCTATTATACAAACCTGCATTGATATTAGTCATTATTAGTAAACCATCCGAACATGGGAACCCTAAACTGTAAAAAATTGTCAGCAGTGTGTGGAAGTATTTAATTGGCGGACAAGTGTTAAACAATTAGATTCAATTTTATGCCCAGCGGTATCTTATGAGTGCGGTAGTGCAAAGACTTTCTGGAATTTCCGCCCATTATCATATACTGTAATTATCAACATTTAACCGAATTTTAATTCCATGAACGTATTTTCGTCCTTTTGTGTTGCACTATGTTTTGGAAGCGTGCTTAAATTACGTCATCCGAAAATCGGAGATTTTGAACCCCCATCCCTTTTGCTTGTTTTTACGCCCGTGTTGAAGGGTAAGGCAGTTTGACCCCGTACCCTCCATCCTCCTTCCAAAGTTTTAAACGACACTCGCGTCAGACGATCTGGACGAAAGTACCACTGACCAGTGTTACCAGTAATAAGGACAGTATCCTAATCAAGTACAGGACATGAGGCAGTATAAGAAGTATTACTTAGGGATGGCTCATAAGTTATACAATCCAAATTACATCTTAAGTATGTAATTTAAGTAATCTCTTTATTTCCCCCATGGATGTCATCACTTTGGCGTAAACGACTTTCTTTAACATGGCATGATGTCATCAATACCCAAATAGAACCATTGCCATCATTTGTGGGCGACCCTTACGTTTAACGCAAATTCAGAATGTTATGTGCGTTTTTTATCATTTTTATGCAGACGAAATCAAAATTTAACTAAATTAATAATTGCAAACAATTATAAGATAATCACTGCGTAAATGGCTATCTTTAACATGGGATGTCATCAGTATACAAGCAGACCCGACCACACCGAAGATGCAACATTTATGGGCGACCACCTAAGCTATAATTATTATTTAATTCATTTTGTCTTCACTTAAAGCCCATTCAACATTTCCTACTGTGACGGTTCAGTATCACTATGTACACTGTCACTTCATTTTATTTGGTTGTGAATTAAAATATTCATTGCTGTCTTTGTTGCTATGTATTTTAATCTGAATTTGGCAGATATTTTATATTTCGCATATATATTTTTTATTCTTAGCTTTGAATTCAACCCCGATTTCCCATTTTAAAATCTACCTAGTCTTACTAATCATAACGGTGAATAGTATAATTTTATTTTAAAATATTCAGTAGTGCTATTTAATTTATTTAAACTAATTATTGCATACAAAAAACAAAACAAAAACTTTCTTTAACATCCGATACAGTATTTCGCTTTCGCTCTTACAGACAGTTTATAATTGGGAAATGTGCGTTCCCTCTATATAATATACTCACAGCGACACATCCTCAGTCCTCAGGATTAAGTTTGCTTTTAAGCCGCAGATAACCTCCACCTCCCCTTCGGATTTCGTTGTATGTGTTTGAGAGCAGCCACGTCAGACACACACAAGACCCTTACAAGTTTTTCTGTGTTTAACATTCAGATTGATAATTATCAGTTAATTGTATGTAACTATTCTAATAAATTATCTATTCAAGCTATGAGGTAGAGCGAGCACATTATGACAAATTATTGGAATCTTGAAGAGATTGCGTTGAGAATACTGTGTCCACTAGCTTGTTATCACAAGGTGTCGAGGGTGTCCTGGTTCGGGGCAGAGTATCTCCCTCCTGTCCCAGTTGCAGTCCTCCTTCTACAGATATAGTTAACATGGGAAGGCCATTGCAAAACCACATGAATTAAAAATTCTGAAAATAGCATACTCCCAAACTACGTTAATTTAATGAATGTTATTTCAAAAAGGTTCTAGAATTCAATGATCATGAGTTTAAAACTACAAGTTAGTTTGGAAAAATTGGTTGAGATAGAGATAAATCAAGTAAATAATTTTTGAGATTCAATTACCGGCATGCGAAATCACTTTTTAATTATAACAATTGTATGCGTGCATGCATTTATTCGGTGCGGTGTAAAGGAATAACCGTTGTACTTACGGAGAACCGGTGTAAAGAAACCCCATAGCATTTGTGACAGTACAGTAACACTATAAGCACCGTAATTTCATCTATTATTTGGCTGCGTTGAAAATATGTATTATTGTCTTTGCTTGTTGCTCTGTAGTTTAAATGGCATTGTAATGTTAGGTTTGATATTTGAATCTGAAGTTGGCCTTTAAAGACATCACATTTATATGTTTTCTAATCTATATCCCCCCCCCCCCGATTTTCGCAGTTTAAAATAATAAAGCATAGCCTACCTAATGTTGTAACCGGAATAATTAGCAGTGTTCGAACCCCTGCCACAAATATATATACGATGGTGGAAGTGCACTCTGACGGAGGTAGGGAACGAATTCTGAAATGTGGAACAGGGACGATAGGAGGATGAAGGGAGATAAAGGGACTGTGAGTTACAATTTGGAGGCAAAATAGCGAGAAGAAAGAGAATTGGTCGTTGGCAACGACGCCATTCTCAAAGTACTAGTTTTTAATATAGCCAGTGCCAGAACTACAACACAGTCTCCAACGAATAACCAGAGGAAGCAGTAGAGAGAGATCAAGGCTCGTCCGTGTCCCAGAGTCAGTAGTTGTAGCTTTCTTTTCATTCTTCTTTTCATTTTTTTAGTTTCCACCTTTTGGAATTATAAGATTAAAAGTAAACTTGAAATTAACCTGTCAAAAGTTTTCAAAACCAGTTCGAACATAAATAGAAGGTCAGTTCAAATCCAGTTGACTAGACATTAAAAGTAGAAAATTGTCAGTTTGGTTTTCGGAGTTCGTTCCTCGTTCCATCACCGTCGGCCGTGATCAAAGGTATTAATTTAATTATTTGAAATTACATAATATCAATGATATCACACATTATATATTATATATATATTAAGTTGAAAGTATATTTTAGTCATAAATGAAGCCAGGTATCCACCATATGCCGTAGATGTTTGGATTATATTATGTACGATGTGGTATAGTAGGTAATGTACTAAATGTAAGTATGAGAATGAATGTAGTAAATTAAAATAAGCCATAGACCATAACGACAGAAACAGCATTTCATCATAATTATTTATTTTCGAGTATTCATAGGCATTTATTTTACCCGAGAATAATACTTAGGAAATACATACATGGCAAAAACTAAACTTAATATATAATATCGGTACGCGCGCGCCAGCATATTATATGTATTTTTGCCATAAATAATTGTTGATTTATTGTTTTATGTACGTAGTAGAAAGGTCAAAATAGCATTCGTTGTATTCGGAATTTAGGGAGTTAAGAGAGTGATTGAGGCAACTATCCGGAAGTACAGAGGGGAAACTTCCTAATAGCGTGGGGACGTCGAAAACCCCCATGTTAGAAGGTGCGGGGGCTTTCCCTTTGTAGTTCCGAAATTGTTGAAAATTTTCAGAATTTTCGGCCGGGAATTTTGGAGGTTTTAGGTAGGAAGGATTTTTTTTTAGGAGTTTGACAAGTTTGTGAGTTTTATTTAGAAGTGTTTGAGGAGTATTTTTAGGAGTGGGACGATAAAGTGTGGCATTCCATTTTAAATGGTGCTACATAATTTTTGAGAAGATTTTTTTTGAGAGTTTTGTATGAGTTTTGAATAGATTTTTTGCGGTGGCAATTTATGTAGACGTTTACGGTATGTGACATTGTGTAGTAGGGCATGACTACATATGTATGGACATAATTTAACAGCGGTGACTACGGATAACGGGAACAGGAGGTAGGAAGTGGAAGGAGAGATTAGTACAACTAACCAAAATTACATTTTCAGCTGGATGCATTGTTTGAAGGGAGAGAGTGGGGCATAATTTATTTTATTTATTCATTATTTCATTTCCTTCATTTTTTAGACGGTGCATCAGTTTCCAGTAAGCAGCATCGGACAAGCATAGCAGTTTTACATATTTCATTTCCTCGAAGGAGCTCATAGGTAATTCAAGTAGCAGTTTTATAGAAGCATTGTCCCAAAGCTGGTTACCATTGTATCATTTATCTGTCAACGAGGGATTGTTCCTGGAAATGGTACAAAAAGAATATTAATATATTTAAGTAAGACTAATTATATTAATATTAATCAGCTAGGGATATTAGAATAGAATAGAATAGATAGGCTGAAAAGCCGCATGAGTGGTTTAGTTGTGTGTGACCCTACCATCACTGCAGAGTGCAGTCACTCACTATCTGAACTTACACCAACCCTGAAATTAAAATAACTTGGAGTACTTATCTCAGAATTCGTGCAGTCAAAATTTTTCAATTTAGTATTGATGACACGGTCGAAGTCATTATTTTTTTAAGTTTCCTAAATCCAAGTGGATAACATCATTCATTCCAGTTTTAAATATTTGAATAGATTTAATCCCTTTTTGTGACAAACTTGAAATACTTACCTTCATGAATATAATCAGTTTAAACATTTTTTCTTTTGTCCAATCCACGCATAGAAATAAACTGTAGGTACTCCTAGTCATTTGACATTTCATTGAAGCATTCAATTTGAGGTTGAAGGCCAACAATTAATCAATCAGAAAAGAAATTGAATATTCATAATTCTATTATCGAATTTGGAATACTTCTCTTGAAATTATTTTCAGTCGAAACCTTAAGTTTTTGTGGGTCGTTTGGATAAGTGGTAGTGAATCATCGAATGTTAATTCCTTTGTACTTTCCATTCTGCTCTTACATTAATATTATGAATGCAAATATTTAATTTAAATTTGTTGGGTCAGTCACGAAGGTTGAGTTGAAGTCGAGCTACAATTATTTACTATTAGGCGGTGATTGGTGCATCGACATATAATTAGCATTCTTCTTCAGTTCACGGTTGAAACTTTTGGCTGAATATTTAATTGGAAGCTTGGTATATCTCACTTACCACATTCATTTAACTTCAAAATTCAGCAAATCGAATTATTCATATGTGCCTTGTGTACGAGTTGGGAGTTTCTGTGTTGATTCTTCATTTATACTTGGAAGTGGGACAGCCTCATCTGCATTTCGATACTTTTATTATCCTGCTACTGGTGTGGTTGATATTCATTAAGAACTTTATCATTGTCATTTTTTCATAAAGTTAAGGTTAATCTTTAAATCGAACGATCATCAGTTAAAATTCAGTCAGTCGTGGCGCATCGATCAGTCGTGACATCGGACAACTAACATTTGGCAATCGGATTTCATCACACAGAATAAATTGTGAATTAAAACATCTAGCATTTATTGGGTTGATAGTCGACAATTACAGAATACCGTTTACCGTGTACCAACTTCAACAGCCTTTTGGGATTTCGACCAAGTGTAAGTACTGTAGTAAAAATCATCACATCTGGGTATATATATATTGTGTACTGTTGAATAAATTCGTGGTGAGTAAGTACTTACCTGTTGAGGATTACCGAATAATTCAGAGTACTTACGTAAGATTACAGAAATTTCATTTCCTTTTTCGATTCACAGTTAACATTTAATTGTTTTCACTTTTCCAGAATTTACAACCCGATTTATAAAGTAAATCTTACCAAACAATTTAATCATTATTGTCAGAAGTAATCGAATTCTTCAAACTATACCTTCACAATTAATTGATATATCATTTTTCCATTTTTTTTCCAACCTTTTTCAATATTTTATACAAAAACAATTTCAAGTTAATCACATAAAGTGAGAATAATTATTTTTTTGAGATCATTCGTTTTCAAGTAACAATTGGATATTTTGGTAATTTTGCTGAAGAAGTGTGTGAGTGACTGTGAACTTAAAGTTGGTCAGTAATATTAAGAATATCAACAGGTATCAAATAATCGGAGAGGGAGCATTAGTTTATTTCAAATATTTATCTGTAATATAAATACTTTCTCATTTAATTTTTTTTTCGAATTTTCATTTTCGTTCATTTCAAAATGTCTAAAATTAGTAGGGAGCAGATCAAGAGACTAGTAGCGGATCTTATGATGAGGGACCATGATCTTGTAAAAGGGGAACGTAGAGGTAATAGGGATCGAGAGGAACAGACAGGTCAACAGCAGGGCAAGGTAACCAAAAGACCTAGCCCTACAGTTACATTTTGTCCCGGGTTCCAAGTGTATGAAGGGTATATTGACATTGATCGGGAGTGCTTAGAAGTCTTTACAGACTACCCCACATTACTTGGTCCAATGTCTATGCAAAGATGGTTCCGCTTACTGAGTGTATGGTATAGTTATATGCCTGTACTAAAAAACATGGCCAAACCATTATGAGGTTAACCGAAGACCCAGTATTCATGATTGACAACGAAGATGATGAGACAATCGCTGCAATTAAATTTCATATGAGTAGGGCACCATTGAGAAGCCACAAAGGCACTGTGGATGAAATAGCATCATGGTGTGTCAGTAGTACCGGCCAGTCCACGTTGGCGATCATTTCTAAAAACGGTCCCGATGATAAAATTTGCCCTGTCCCCGAAGAGTTAGAAATTCAAGGCTGGAGTGTGAGTCACACTGAATGCCAAAGTATAATACACGGTGGGCAGTTGTGTCATTTCTTGTTGATGACACGTCATCATGACGGAGTAAAAGATGAGCGTGCATTTCTTCACTCAGTTACTCCAATCCTCGTAGGTTGCTTAGTAAACCTAAATCCTCCATCTCGAGCGATACCAACATTCGGTCGATATGTCGATGAAATAGAGGACATGCTAGAACGATTAAGTAATGGTGGCCCGTATGCTTCTCAGATAGTACGACGAGTTAATTCCAGAATGGTGACACTCGAGAGTAAGGAGGAACCTAATTCTTTATTCATTGGTATCAAGGAGGATGGAATATTCTCAGACATGCTCCAACTTCAATTTGGAACACAAGGTTATGGGAAAATTATTATGGACATAAAGATGGGTCGTTTGAATACCGAAGCATTGCTGAGACCACCTAATGAGCATGTATATTTTGAATTATATACTACAAATGCTCGCATCGATGTAGCTCGTGGGGAAATAATAGAACTACGAAGCGACTCCAGTTCAGGTAGTAGTGAGGGAGATAATCAGGATGCAAATAGGGATGCAAATGTGGATTTAGGCATCGATGAAATGATAACACAATCATACACTCATACCAGTTCACAGGCTATACCTTCAGCTCCACCTGCAGAAAGCGAAATAGTTGATAATCACATGGATGCAAATACTGTCCAATGTTGTGACCCACAAAGCCCTTACTTTATTCCAAGAAATAAGATTCAGGACAACATAGAACTGGATGAATCACGCATAAAATATAGCTCCACTATAGGCAATACTTATATGAATTGGCATGAGTGGTTGATATTCCAGGGAGTTGAGATCACTGTTGGTGGTAACGTGGACAAGCATCCACTTACCTGTTCAAAGTCTATAGGCACAGCAATTCCAGCGACAAGGGAGTATATTAGTGGAGAACTATCAATACAGGAGAACTTGTTGGAAGACATGTTCCATGTCACAGTCACTCCGCATTTTGTAAAACTTAAAGTATCCACTGCATACTTGAATCATCTTAATCCACGAATTAGAGATGGGAACATTATGTTTTATTTCGATGCATTTAATAAAGAAATGGATAAAATTGAGGATCTTGAAAAAGAGATGTGGCAGAGGGTACTAGGGAAAATGATGCATCACAACCAGACTTCCAATAGTGGTGAGAGCCAGTACACATATCTTTGTGCGATGAATAGGTCCAAGGTACATGGGGGTGATTTTAGAGAAATAGTCATTCATGAGGTCGAAATCCCAGAGGTGGAGAGCGAATATCCTCCAATAGTCATCGATGGGATTACTTATTGTAACCCGGAGTCATGTGACTTCATACCTCGTGACCAAATCAATAATCCTATGGGCATTGACGATGGTAGATACGAATATAATTATGATACATCCTCCAAGTACATGGACAAAGAGGAATGGCTAGAATACCAAGGTATTAGCAATCTAGGCGATGTGTATGAGGATGTACATCCATTAACGTGTAATAAGAATGCTCCCGGGCCATCACAGCCCAAAGAACCCCTCGAAGCAACTGTGGAAAAATTTATTCAGTTAGTCCAAGGATCAGAAGTTGATCCCAAGGTCCACATTCATTTGTCCCATGCTATGTGTGAAAAGATGGTTCAAGCCATAGATGGTAAGAACCCCTTTGTAGTCTTCACGGATCCGGTTCCCTCTGGGACGAGTGTCGAGCAGGTGAAGGCTTGGAATAAGGTTTTGGAACAAATTGTTCACCAATTTCAACGGGTGAGGCATCCACCGGCAGGCAAACCTGAATACGCACTAACCTTCGACGGTATCATCCCCATACTCACCCACGTCGGTCGGGAGGAGGATCCTACTAAGATGACAGACTGTACCGAACACAAAATCAAGACGAAACGGATCCCATTCAAACGCCCCAGGCGGGACATTCGGGAGAGCCTCCGAAACAGACTCCTGGAACGCAAAAGAAATCGGAAAGGAACAGGTTGGGATGAAACCATTCACGAGAATTTGCGCCAATTGGTGAGAATTTCTGATCCTGAGGTAGTGAAAGCGATCGAGGAAAGTGTAACTGAGAGTGATGAGGCAACAGTCTCATCCTCATCCTCCCAAAACTAAAATATAAATAATTCGGGAGTAAAAGACGGAAGGTGTAAATAAATGACGACATGAATATACATTAATATTCAATTTATTAGTATAGATATATAAAAATATTAATTCAAAATATAAAATAAAAATAAAAATTTCATGCAGTATTATGCTTTTTTTGGGGGGATTAAGTGGTGGTGGTGAGGTATTTAATTTTTGGTGGTAGTTTTCTTTCCAATTTTAATAGATGAAATTACAGTGTGAAGAAGCAGCGGCAGAGACGTGGTTGAAAGCAGCTTTAAAGAAGAAAAATCTGAAGTCAGCCGGAGAGAGAGCAGTTTTTGATTAAAGAATTGAAGAAGAGAAGAGCCTAGCATCCGGGGATACACGATTTGCTTTCCAAGACTTCATTAGATTAACGAGAAGAGTGTCAGGTCCATTGATGACTCGGAGATGGATGGAGTGACGACCCTGTGACTAAGAACGAGGATCAGAGGTACAGACAAATTAAGGTCAGTATTTCATACAAATCCATCCGTCACCACGAGCAATATTTCTGAATTGTTGAAACGATACCATTCCGTCCATCCCCGAATCGTCATGGGACGATAGCGTAAGGAGAAAGTACATTAATTATTATTACTATTTTTATTTATCATAAAAGAAAATAAATATTTATTATATAAAGTTGAAATGCCATGGCAGTTTCATGTACATTATTCATTGCTTATGAGTTTGGGGTCACGTTGCAATTGAATGATGAAAGAGGAGAATTATAATATTTCGGAGAAATATTATATTGGAGAAGTTGTACATGTCATACATTAGATAACATTGAGAGAACAACGAATACATATATGAAATGATATGAATATGGTTAATGTGGATATATATCAATGAAAATTATAAATATGCATTAAAAAAATATAAAATGATAATGTAATTGAAGAATATGTCATGTGGTGACTCCTGTCATCAGGTCCATCAGGGCTGACTGTGGATCAGATCCACCAAAGTGGATGTAATTAATTTTGTGGAGTGCGCATTTTTTATTTATTACAGGCTCACCATGCGGGGATTGATGAGGATGTCCTCGATCTTTTTGCGGACGCACATGAGATGGAGGAGTTACTTGCTACCTTACCATACCCAATACCACCGAACCAGCGGATTCTTCTCCAATTGTTCTATGACTTGATAGAGCCACCAAGGAGCCTCGTACATCCACCAGCAGCTACAATGCCCGATATTGAGGAAGAGATGGAGAAAGGAGAGGTAGAGACTGACGGAGTTGAATTAGCGGATGCCAAAAAGACGGGTGTCAAAGAGGAGAGCGTCGGGGATAAGTCGTTGGTCAATCGTGCGCATACCAAGATGCCATCGGATGTATTTCTTCGGGAGACAAAGGGGGAATTGAAAGGAGATCCTGACAGCGGTGAGGTCGATTTGCTCTTCGAGAAGGATTGGAAACTCAACAACAAGAGCCTGTTTCGAAAACGTAGCTGGATAGACAATAGTTCACCACCAAAATCAGAACCACCATCGGATAAAGTCCAGCGCCAAGTTATCATCCCGAAGAAAAAGACCCGCACAGACACACCAAACTTCGATCCCGTCAACATCAATGAATCCGGAGGTTACTAATTAAAATATATGTGTCCACCACACTTCGTACAAAATTAATATTACTATTTTTCTAAATCTTAATGAATATTTATATTATTATGTAAGCATAAAATTATATAGTTCCAAGCTGAGTAAGATGACACTAATGATCTCAGACATTTATATTATGCTCTACAATATTATTTAAACATAATTAATTTAAAGATAAATACAAAATACCTGTACGTATTATTATTATATGGCATGTTAGAATGTTTATGCAGCTTCAAAAGTAGTTTTCATTTGAATTATGTATGTGTCTTTTATACTCGGATATAAGTTAATGCCAGTAAATATGTATACATTATAATTATATCAATACATTGCATTAAAATGTAAAAATGATCTCATCCACACGGAGAATTTATGTCATTTCATTAGTACGAATAATTATAGTGATCTCTACAATAGATAACGATGTAATGACATGAGAGGGATGAAGATGATGAAATTATATTATCACTACGATAGGTTTAAAATAAAAAAATTATGTTGTATAATTTTTATGTCAAGGAGGGATTGTTTCGATCAAAATAATGCCTTGTTGACATGGGGTGCAGATGGCATTAAAATCAAAATATAATTGTGTGTGTTTTGCAGTGACGCGATTTAATACAAATCAACAGGCGGAGGGGAAGGATATTCCAGAAGGGCAACTCCGATATAGGATTGCAGAATATCTTTCTCCGAAGCATTAGTTTTTGAAGGTAATTTGAGAGGAGGTAGGATAAAGAGTTTCGGAGATATGTGAAGCGAGAGGGAGAGAAAATGGGATGTTCAAAGTAATGTTTAGGTTGCTTTAAAAATTACTAATAATAATAATAAGTGTTTTTGAAATTTAATATGTCAAAGTTTTAATTTGGATATAATGCCTAGAGAAAATATGGTCTGAGACTTAAATGGTACAAATTATGCTACATAATCGAATGTATAATTTTATTGATACATACTAAAACCTTTGGTGGATTTCACTCACAACTTACCTATGTATTATCATTGTTCCTATGTATGTAATACTTATACCATTTTTTGTACAATAATTTGGTGGATCAAAATTCAAAATGACGATATGTACCTAGAATTATGATTGTAATATTAATGGTAATTTAATTAAGAAACAGTAAAATGTATGGTTTATGAGATCAGGGGTTCGACCACTGCTATTCCCACGGGATCCTCTTGGATCCCGGGAATCGCTGGGGGCAGCGATCACTTAGCGGGGGAGTTATGTAACCGGAATAATTAGCAGTGTTCGAACCCCTGCCACAAATATATATACGATGGTGGAAGTGCACTCTGACGGAGGTAGGGAACGAATTCTGAAATGTGGAACAGGGACGATAGGAGGATGAAGGGAGATAAAGGGACTGTGAGTTACAATTTGGAGGCAAAATAGCGAGAAGAAAGAGAATTGGTCGTTGGCAACGACGCCATTCTCAAAGTACTAGTTTTTAATATAGCCAGTGCCAGAACTACAACACAGTCTCCAACGAATAACCAGAGGAAGCAGTAGAGAGAGATCAAGGCTCGTCCGTGTCCCAGAGTCAGTAGTTGTAGCTTTCTTTTCATTCTTCTTTTCATTTTTTTAGTTTCCACCTTTTGGAATTATAAGATTAAAAGTAAACTTGAAATTAACCTGTCAAAAGTTTTCAAAACCAGTTCGAACATAAATAGAAGGTCAGTTCAAATCCAGTTGACTAGACATTAAAAGTAGAAAATTGTCAGTTTGGTTTTCGGAGTTCGTTCCTCGTTCCATCACCGTCGGCCGTGATCAAAGGTATTAATTTAATTATTTGAAATTACATAATATCAATGATATCACACATTATATATTATATATATATTAAGTTGAAAGTATATTTTAGTCATAAATGAAGCCAGGTATCCACCATATGCCGTAGATGTTTGGATTATATTATGTACGATGTGGTATAGTAGGTAATGTACTAAATGTAAGTATGAGAATGAATGTAGTAAATTAAAATAAGCCATAGACCATAACGACAGAAACAGCATTTCATCATAATTATTTATTTTCGAGTATTCATAGGCATTTATTTTACCCGAGAATAATACTTAGGGAATACATACATGGCAAAAACTAAACTTAATATATAATATCGGTACGCGCGCGCCAGCATATTATATGTATTTTTGCCATAAATAATTGTTGATTTATTGTTTTATGTACGTAGTAGAAAGGTCAAAATAGCATTCGTTGTATTCGGAATTTAGGGAGTTAAGAGAGTGATTGAGGCAACTATCCGGAAGTACAGAGGGGAAACTTCCTAATAGCGTGGGGACGTCGGAAACCCCCATGTTAATGTTACTAACCATCGCATTGCTTTATATTATTTTATTTTAATTAATAATTAGTTAAAAAGCCTAAAACCGCTTCACATTACTGCATATAGGCATCTGGCCGGGGCACACCGATATAGCCGGTAAATAGGAAAAACTGAAAAACCGTAGAAGCAAACCCTTATAACGAGGTTCTAGTGTATTCCAATATTATTGTAAATGTCGTATATAGGTAGAAATGAGGCATAGTATGTATATTCTACTGTGGTTTGAACTGTTTGAAGTTCAGACTTCCTTTTCTCTACATAATTATATGAAGTGTAAGCAATGATGCTGATTGTCGGTGTCGCCGGCAGCTTCCGCACACGTCATTTTGGAAACCGAAGTAGCTAACCACTTTATGCTGTAGGAAATAACTTTTTACACATTAAAACAATTGACAGCATATTTTTAAGCCAAACCAGGAAAACCAAAAGCCGAAAAACAAAAAACTGAACTAGTAGGTGAAAAGTGGGCTTGGTGTCAGCCCTTTAAGCTCTTGAACCGCTTGGCTCAACGTACAAAATGCTGCAAGGTTTTAAAAGGTGGTCAATGAAACGAATAAATGAAACAAGGAAAAGTAATAGAGAGGAAAACAAAGAAAATCACAGATCCATGAAAGCCCAGAAGGCAACAAAGTTCGAAAATGAAAAAATAAGCTACCTTTACGTTTACTTAAGAGAATATTGTTTTGTAAATATACTGAGCTGTAAGGTTATTACCGTTAGAATTATGTATAACGCATATAGCTTTGCAGCGAGTAACCAGCAGCAAATTAAAAATTTAAGATTTGGAGCTAAATTCAAATGTTGCAATTTTCAAAAAATCGGCAAACCTCAAACGTTGCTATTTCCATTGCCGCTAATATCGCATGACGGCTAACCTTATTGTTACGACTGCCAAACGAAGCAAATACAAGGGGCGAAGGAATAGCTTATAGCTTGTCATTTGGTACTGGCTATTATTAGTTAGGTTTGATAGTGTGGACTATTACTGCGAGGATAATTAAGGCTTTCTTTCAAGTATATCCATACGATCCATGAACATATATGAGGTTTTAAAACCAGTTATTGACATCAAAAGCAAGAAGTTATTATTGTCCAGTGCGGACTTGGCTATCAATTTTAAGTTTTCTTTACCGCTTCATTTCCACAGTATTTGTCATCATAAGTCACCCTCGCAAAAAAAAACTTACTTGTGGTTCCTGAAATGTTGACATGCTTTTTCTTAATTAATGTACTCAATTAAATAAGGTATCCTGCAGTTCTTGATAAGAAATAAAGGGGAAAAAATGAAGAAAAATTACTTTCAGTAATTCTGCCTAAAATAACGTCTAAACCTACTTCCCATCAATACATAGTATTTTTTGATTGTATAATTATTACTATAGATTATACTGGTATTGTCCCAGATATAGAAGTGTATACAGTGCATGGACATGAACGGAAATCTGACACTAAGTATGCTCACTAACGAGGGAATGGTCACAACCGGGCGTCGCCAATCCACCCAATCTATTTTTTTCTGAAAAGAGCATGCAAAAAAAGCTCAAAAAGCTCAATCAAAAAAGCTCAATCAAAAAAGCTTTATTTTAAAAGAAATCATGTAAAATTTATGTTTTTCAAGAAAAATAGTTTTTGGAATTTAAAAAAATCCTGAACTTACCTTTTAGGTAATGGTATACAGGTAAGGAAACTTTAGCGTTTTCAAAATTCGGATGAAAATGGAAGGAGATACTGGGTTATGAAAAAATCAATTTTTTAAAACATTTCAAACTTGTCATGGCATCATATATAAAGCTTTTTTGGAAAAAAATAAAATTTTTGAATTTTCGAAATCCCAGAAATTGATTTTCAAAAAATGTTGCAACGATCCCAAAACTTTAAATTTTTTCAAAATCGGTTAAGAAATGTAGCCTGCAGACACAATTGAAGACTTAAAAGTATATTTAAATATAGCTTCCATTTAATTAACATTAGCAAATTTATGTCTTCAAAAATTCGGGTATCAAATTGAAAGGCCCATTCTGAAATATGATTGATGCTACCCTACTTTTTTTGCATGCTCTTTTCAGAAAAAAATAGATTGGGTGAATTGGCGACGCCCGGTTGTGACCATTCCCTCGTAAGTACTAAACTGATATCAGTTATATTAACATCCTATACACAAGTATGACACGATGCTGTCCTCAATGTTTTTACCGTGAAAATTGATAGCGTATCTGTATCTAATTTTTTTGAAAATTTTGTCTATAGTATGTAGACCTTAAAAAAATACAGAAATAAATACAACGACCACCAAAAAACAGCGTGTAAAGACGACATTATTCTTTGAATAATTATTTTTTGCTGACTTACTTAGGAATTGCTCACTTCCAAATCCAAATATGTGCGACCACATTACCATTACTTAATTACTACCTATTTACATAATTCATCAACCTTTCGAAATACTTGACCAATTTTAAAGAGCCCTATACCATTCAAAATTCAAACAGCATTGATTATAATAGAATCTAAATTAACTTAACGTCAGAGGTGCGATCACATCAGAATCGTATTAAATTATAAATAAATAATGCTTTAACAAGGCGGGCTTTAGCCCTTGTTTTTTTAAGCTCATCATGTAAAAGAGCTCATCACAGTCCCCCAATAGTTTTATGTTTTATCCTGTCCACTAAAACAAGCCAAGAAGCACAGGACAGATACTTACAAACGTTTATCCCTTTACTCTTTGTTTCTACATTCCTTAATATAATATATTTATATTAGACTTTGATTGAATTCCAGAATACCAGCCAAAGGAATGGCAGTAAGTCTCAAGATAAAGTGAGTGGACTGTGTAGGTGTGCATACGATTTACTTACTGAAATTGATTCCATGTACTAAAAGAGCTTCAAAAGTGATGCTCATTGATATTTAAATGGCTTGGTTTATGGCATGGTATCGGCTCTTGAATCTGTTTTCAAGGAACGAGGCGTTTAGCGTTTGATTGTTATACAGGAATTAAAATGTTAAAAGTGACCAAGCAAGTCGAGTTTTTTCCTCGTCAAGATCAAAATGAACTACTGTAATATATCTCTTCATTTCAGGGGGATCCTGTCAAGTAACGACTTTGGTCTTTGGTCGACCATACTTTGATTGCATCTTGCATCTTGAACCTCGTGTGTCCTCATCCTTTACTATATAGTAATTATACATATATATACTGTGTAGCTCTATATAACAACGTGTGCTTCCATTTTTAGCGGTAGCGTCATGTATAACCCTTGTTAATGTACTTGTCCATGTTAATAATTTTTGAGCAGTGCCCACATCCAGGCCCGGATCCAGGGGTGGGCAACAGAGCAGCTGCCTACCCCTAAAATGAAGTTTTTAACATGGACTATCATAAGGGAATTTAAATCTAGATGGTTAACTAATATCATCAGCGAAGAATCAAAATGATCCATGTCCATTTTTAGATAGAAACAAAATTCGCTGTCTACAAATAAATTATATAATAATATATTTTGCACCTTTCAAAAATCTTGTAATTACATAGAACATTTTGCACTTTTCAAAAACATGTAAATAGAACATTTTTCACGTTTCAAAAAACTAGTAATTTAACATTTTGCGTAGAGATTTTAGACGTTGACCTTAATTGTAAATTGCGTAGAGATTGTAGATTTTGCAACAGTGACTTAATAAAGTTTTTATATATAGCGTAGCATACGTAGATTATTTGGCATATTTCATTTTAATTGTAGCTTAAATTGGAAATGGTGAATGGAATTGATTCTTCACTCAAGATATGTGTGTTGCCCACCCCAGATGTCTAGATCCGCCCTTGCCCACATCCACATCTACATTACAAAATATAATTAAAGTATGCTTAATATTTAGGTTTTCCTCACTCCTCACTAGATAACCACATTTAGCGACATTTCAGGCACAACTCACATAGGCAGAATCATGAGTGTTCTACGCTTTTTCACCATTTGCGGTGCTCAATACTCATCATCCATCAGAGGCCAGAGACAGAGAACATTGAGACTAAACACACCACACAAGTTGATCCAGCCTCTCAAGCAGAATTATATTATTTTTAATGCAGGGATCAAAAGTTATGTTACATTTTGTAAAAGAAAAACTTATCATGTACATTAGTACATGAAAGAAGATAAGTTTGTGCATGTTTACTCCTCGATACAGTCCTCTCAATCTCTCATTTTACTATGTAGTTACAGAGTTCAATAGTGTTCAAGTAACATTTAAGTACCTTTGCCACGAAAAATTGCTTTAAAAGGATTATTGAATAAAACTGTGTTGGGTGTGCTGCTTCACTATTATTTTAGTACAGCAGACAAATTGTAAAATATATTACTCGTTGGTCATTGATCTGGATCAGTGACATTTACCATGTAATTTTACGTTGTTTTGAGGTGTACCATAAAAATACATGGAATTAAAATCAAATCTTTGAATTTATTCAACACAACTTCTAACCTGTGTCTTCCCGCGTGTCAAAAAACTACCAAGTTAATATTTAACATAAAAGGAAATATATTTAAAATCTCAATGTAGAATGTTACGTTTTCCCCCTCGCTAGAACGGTTCTATGAATAAATCCACAAAACGTGGGAGTTCTAATAACTATACACACAGTGGCAGAGTGTTTACTAGTTAAAACGCAAGTACATTTTTATTTTTCAATTAAGTAATTACTTACTGCGGTGCAGCCGGCTCTGTTGATTGTGAATGGATTTGTGGACTGTGTGACTGCATACATAGAGATTGAACATCAATTTATTACCTCTTATTTTTCCTTCCTTCCTTTGAAGGCAGTCGGCCGGCGCCGGGCTGTTTACACAATACAAATGAATTTGTCTATTTTAAGAGTGCATCCCAATCTTATAATCTTGTTGAGTGCTCTAGTGCTACTAATTCCACTTGTACAGTCTACCACGCGGCATCATCGTACACCAAATCACGAACATTCTGACGAGCACGAATTCCGGCGTAGGGTAATGATATTTTGCCTCCATTGCATTAAAAAAATCTAGGAATTATTATAATTTTTATAGTTTATGATAATACAGTAGCCCTGCTGCGCCATGCCCGTTACCGTGCCCCCCCCCCCTTCTTATGCCAATTTAATTAGCGACAGCTTAAATGCAGTCTATTCGTTCATGTTCGCGAGTACAGACACTTGGGCTGCCACATTTAAATTGTTCAGTTTCGGGACATATTCCTTTAATCCCCCCCCCCCCCCACTCTCAAAAATACGTCACCAGTTTATGTACCTTAAAAATACACTGTTTTTTACTGGTATGTATTTCGAGATTTCCGTGAAGCAGAACAAGTGGACTCTGTGGCAAGTAGAACTTCATTTTATTGAAGTTGTAAAACCTGCCTAGGCATATATATTTGCCGATATTTTTCAAAACCTTAAGAACATCACAGAACATGCAGTCTATTACATAACAGACACATAGTTAAATAATTATCTTTTAATATAAAATTTCAATATGTATATAAGTTGTATTTGAACTTTAAAATGGTTCTAAAAACTGCTGGCTCCGTATTTACTGGATATATTCGAACCTAAAACACAAAATTCACCTTCTCTTAAAATTCGGGATTGTACCGTGTCCCGACGGACCCCTGGCGGGACGCGGGACAAAGTATTCCTTTCGGGGCAATCCCGCTCATTTCGGGACATGTGGCAGCCCTAACAGACACAGACAGTATATGGTGAACGATTATTTAAATCACAAATTCACTTTTTTCACATGTTAACTTTACAAGAGAGTCTTTCAGAGCATTTGTACAACTCGTTAGGCATTAATGAATGGGGTGTATGTACAGGTCAATTTTTGAATTCTTAAAAAAAATGACGAATAAATCAGAATCACGTAAAATAGATTTAGTTTACTTGCTCCCGTTCCGTACGGGAGCAATTACTGTTAAGTATATCCTATACATATACCGTATTTAAATTGAATAAGAAAATTTATTTGTGGGTTCCCCTATATACTTCATAAATTCCAACGAATATACACTACACTTGGTAAACCAATGATAAGCCATGATAATTCATTACACACATTCATGATCACGACATTTTCACGTGCACACTAACCCGAAAGCCATAAGCTTATTATTGATTCAAGAAGTGTGAGTCTATTATGGAAATGGAGATAAGGTAGGTATTTTTGTTTATTTCATGAGTTTTATATGTTTTCTTTTCTCTATGTCGGGTAATCAATCAGGTGACCGAGATGCAGAGGTGGAATTGCGGCACCCCAAAGCCGAGGCTTGTTTACGTAGCGGAGGAGCATACGCACTTGGCTTCATCCGACTATTTATGGTTTCCACCGGCTGCAGTTGTATTCCGGTGCGAACAATACTCAGGTTAGCTTCTTAAATTAGCCCTTTCAAACAATTGTAACAAAATATTTTCAGCTTATACAACCAGACTCATTACCATACCAATTTTGGTTGGGTGACCGATCGTCCCCTGAAAAGTCGTCCCTTTGAAATAGGCCCCTGACAGTCGTCCCTTGCCATTTGGTCCCGCTATGCAATAGGCCCCTGCCATTTTGGCCCGCTATGTAATAGGCCCCTATCATTTGGTCCCGCTATGTAAACGGCCCCTGCCACTTGGGCCCCCAAAAATACATAGTTTTTCCAAAATTATATGAACAAGTTTATACAATTCACGCTCTTCATACTGATGGCTGGTGCATGGCTACAGTATTTGTACTTTTGCACAACAAACATCTTAAAATGTGGAACGTAGTCAAGAATTTATCCCCAACACAACTTCGTCCGGAAATTATTATTATGGACTTTGAACAAGCGTCAATCAAAGTCATTTAGAACCACCTCTAACAACTTTAGTACGTCAAAGTAATCAACAAGTTTTAATTCACATTAAAATGATCGTTGCATTAGCTTTTGTACCAGTTAACGAATTGATGATTCCATTCCTTCCATCCATTCATCCTTTCCTCAGATCACAATACATAAAAATTATACATCCTTATAAATATTAATTCATTCGAAAAAGTAATCAATAAACTAAACTTATGTGCATATAATTGAATCTCTGATTTCATTGGGGGCCCAAGTGGCAGGGGCCGTTTACATAGCGGGACCAAATGATAGGGGCCTATTACATAGCGGGCCAAAATGGCAGGGGCCTATTGCATAGCGGGACCAAATGGCAAGGGACGACTGTCAGGGGCCTATTTCAAAGGGACGACTTTCAGGGGACGATCGGTCACCGTACCACCAATTTTGCCCAATTTTCAGCCATATATATATTACCTTCTCACCTGTCCCCATCCCCTACTACAGTGCAGTGATAAGTCCTTTCTCTAGACACCCACAGTAAGTGGATGATTCATGTCTCTAGAGTGCACTAGAGAGCAAACTCTTCAACGACCTATACCGTACCGTACTACACAGAGCCGAATAGGATCAGTAGGAGCCTTTTTTACCCAATAATTTCTGGTCGAGCCAGACCGCGGCTTAACCTCGTCGTTTCTACCGCATTGATAAGCACAAGTCCACTTGGCAGAACTAGACCATAATTATTAGATTCTACTAATCATTACCGTTCGAATAGTATACCATTTTAATGCAGTTTGATTATTGGTTTCCAGTGAATATCCGGAAGTAAATTAAACTTTTAGATTGTT
The DNA here is from genome assembly GCA_949802685.1 of Dicyrtomina minuta. Classification (NCBI taxonomy): domain Eukaryota; kingdom Metazoa; phylum Arthropoda; class Collembola; order Symphypleona; family Dicyrtomidae; genus Dicyrtomina; species Dicyrtomina minuta. The sequence goes on from OX461812.1 coordinate 38,850,462, forward strand.
CAGCCGCCAGGTGTGGAGGGCATTTTTGTGGAGATTTTACAAAAGCCTCCATGGTATTCCTATAATGCAAAATAATTGAGAAAAAAATTTCACTGCAAAATAAATTCCATGCTTATTTTCCACTTCCCACTCACAATCACCTTACATAGAGTGAACTTTTTCAATCCTGTATACTGTGTATTAAATAATGCACTGATAACCCCAAGGTGCACACCAACGCCAAAAGTCGCGATAGAAAGACAATTTTTTGATGATTATATTTCTATTATTATATGTACCTACTTATACAAGTACCTACATATATGTATGTATGCACTACGTTTAAGACAATGAACAAAATTGCTAGAAATATACAAAAAGATAAAATCCATGGGTGTTGTATCCATTCAGAATCATGATAATAGTACTGCTTTCCTCATAAATGTATTTTATATAATATAGGTTGTTGCACAAATCCAGATTTAGGATGCCAGCCGACGTCCATAGAAATGGTCTCCACTCTCTTCAAAAGAGTCGATTCAGTTACTATTGAAACCAGATTCGAAAGATTGAATTTCTCAAATCACACGTTGTGCAGATGCAGACCTAAATCTTAATAAGGCCAAAAATGCATGTGCTAGCAATTTGATGTTAATATTTCTCTCAAAATGCACTAATTTTTTCTACACTGCGCTGTACAAAACGGGGGAGAGCAAAAAAAATCCACTCAACTGCAAGCAACCAACTCACCCCAGCATGTTTTTTCAATAGTGCTTTTACTACAGACTACGAATACATGATGTAATAATTAATAATGCATGCATAAAATGTGACACTGTGATAATATCTTTCGGTGATTTTGAACACTACACACCAAACAAATATATACATAACTATTACTAGCCTACAATTTACTTACTACCGCCAACCAACCGTGGAAAAAATAAAAAGAAATAAGTATATAGTTCGCTACTTTTGAAAAAATAAACACAAAAATATAAACAAATGTCTGCAAGCAACAGGATACTTATTATGAGACTACAAAACACACCCCCCCCCCGCCTCTCCTGTTCGCCCCTGGATCTGAATTGGGAATATGGAAGAAGTGAACAAGTACATGTTGCAGTTGCCAATCGCCATAGCCTTCTAATGTAGATATCCTAGAAGATAATTGTGCATAAAAGGCAATCAACTATCACATACTCGTACGCAGATTTCAATTTTGTGCTCGCAGTTGATAATATCAGATTGACCAAATATGACGAGTTGGAGAAACGCTGGAGAAGATTCGTGCACAGTATTATTATGTCTTCTACGCCTACTTATAAAACATTTTTTACTACCTATCTACAAAATTTTCTGGAATTTTCACAATTTCGAAATACTTGACCAATTTCAACGTGTCGGTTTTATATTTATATTGCCAATATGATAAATGACTGTGATGCCATAGCAATAATCTTGAGTGTATCCTTTTTTATAATAATAATATTACTAAACCAAAAAGTTTTTAAGCCTCTGACAAAAATGTTGAGGAAACAGTCAGCGGCGGAGTACCGCGGAATGTGTGGTAGGACTTCCCGTCCCGTTGGCCCTACCTATCTCTGCATCTGCACAAGGAGTGTTTAATAAAGATGCCGGATTAGCACTCATTAAAATGTGTACATATTCAAAATGACTACAGACGGCCATCGTAAGTTTTTGCATTGTGTTGCTGGATAAACAACCAACGCAACGCTTGAATCACAACAACTGGGTCAACTTATTAGCAAACGGATTGTGTTTTTTGATTTAGAAGACTGGTTGGTCAACTCCAGGCAAAATGAATACCACACGTTAAGTAGAAGGTGTTGTCTTTTTGATGCATTAAATATAGTGTGGTAGCAGTAACGTTGTATGGATTGTTATTGCAGTCCCTGCATATGCTACTGTTATGCCAGCTCCAGAACTGGATACAGTGTGCCCTTAAGTCAAGCCAAGCAACCCCCCCCCCCCCACACACACACACATTTTGGTTATTATTTGTTGCACATTTTCATTTGTTTAGTTTGGGCATACAGTTTTAGTATAGGCACTTCTGTGTCCGACTTTTATTTCAGTTTCAGATAATATTTCGTTTGGATGTAATTCAATACGCTACCTGCCTGTAGACTGGCCACAATTAGTAATGGTAACTCTGTGAATGTGTGACATGGGAATAGTAGGATGTAGGTTTAAGTAATAATATTATTGTGTTAAAATTGTTAAAAACACAAATTCATGCCGTGTATGGATTGATAAACCCACTCCTATAGCACTTACTGCACTACCACGCACAATGTACTAAGTGTGATTATCTATTTATTTTATTATCATATTTTTCCTTGTAAGGTTTGATCCTTTTTTATATTCATAAATTCTAGTCCTCCATTTTGAGTGTAAGTTTTTTACTATTTAAGCGGCACCACCCTCTGAGGCGTGATAAATTGTTGTTATTGCTTGTTTTACTATAATAGTACTTTTCTCTTATTACTACTACTATACCATTGTATTTTGTATTATTGGTTTCTTCTCACAACAATAAGAACTCAGCAAGTCTGGCGAAAAATTGTGTAACATGTTGGATTACTTACGAAGGGACCATGTAATTAATTCACGTTGGAAGGTTTGCATGAAAATAGAATTCTGGAAAAATGGATTAAATAAATAAAAAAGCTAAAAGAAGCACTATATATACATACACATTCCAATTCTACTGATAAATGAGTTGTGCACGAACGAAGAAGCCACTAACAATGTTTGAAGTACGCTGGGTTGTGAAACAACCTAATAATAATGAAAAAATTATTAAATTGTAAGCAGTAGAGAAGGTATATGTAAACAATTGGTGACTACCGTATTCACGAGTTCATAGTTGCATTATACAATTATGCTGCATAATATATCGAATATGTATTTGTTGTCACATGTGTTCTTTTATACATCTCTATCAAGTATGTATACGCCATTCAATTTCAATTTGAGGAGAATAACAGTATGTAGTGTTATTATAGGGCATAGGGTGGGTAGAGTTAAATTACTATTCCTTCATACTAACTCCGCACTCTTGAGTAAAGTAAAGCTTTAAAGTTTGTTTTACAGAATCAAGTCTTACAGAGGTATATATATACATACAAATTGTTGCTAATAGTTTTTCCTTGAAGGGCAGCTAACAGGTTAGTTTTTATGTAAAATTAAAGTATTCCCCCCCCCCCCTAATGGTCACAGGGAGGTCGACCTGTCTCCCCAGTTTGTCTTCGGCGATCCTCTGGCACTGGAACAGTGGCTGATAGGGCAATATTCCGATCTGTTTTGGTCAGCGGTGTGTCCTGCGAAGCTGCTACTCGGCCACGTACGTCCAGAGCTTGTTGCTCAATAACTTTAGCCTCATTCTTGTTTTCTAGCTCAGACTCCATACTTTGTAAGAATCCAAGGAGCATGTTCAACGCTTTCCTATAATTTGTTCAATGATGACATCATTTCATTTTTAAGTTTAACCTAAAAAACCTAGTTTTTAGCATTGTTAGTTTTCACACTTGAAACTACACTAAAACAAATCACAAAGAAAACTAATTATTCATTTAAAGGGTCGTGTAAGTACTTGTTTTCATCAATTTTAGTCTGAAGAATTTTTTGCGACGCCCGGAGTGATAGAACCTCCTGAGACAAACCATACTGAGCATCATCGCGTGTCAGTTCGACACCGAATCGGTAAGTTCGATGCTCCAAACGCGTTTCAGCCAGTTTTAATTTATTAGTTTTATCCAATAGGGAGTCTTCCATGTCTCGGATTTCGTGCTCCACTTTGCACATTTCTTTCAGAATCTAGAACCCGAAACCAGAAAAATTCTTGCAACTTACTGGAAAAGTATTCACATTTTTTTAAAAGCTTTTGATCTATATGTAATTTGTAAATCAAAGGAACTGTGGCTTACCTTATCCTTTTGATGGCAAAGATCAGCAATGGTTCGATTCATTTCATGAAGTCGTTTTCGTAAATGGAAATCTGTCACTTCTCTTTGAGCCTTCAAATCATTATAGGTTTGATCAATAGTGAGCAACATGGCTTCACGAAGTTTCACGGAATTGGCAAGCTCACAGTCTGCTCGGAGTTTATTGTAACGGCTTTGTTCCTCCCAAGCTTGTGGGGTCATCATCCTAATGTAAACATTGTGAAGATCCTCATTTAGTAATAATTTGAAATATTTTAATGTTTAGATTCAACTGACAGCTGAATGGACGAGACAATTCTAGACTTCTTTCCAAAAGCATAATACATACCAGTTACTGAACTTACCCTTTTGGTATGCGGAGTGAATCTGGTCTGAATGCAATCTCAGAGGATGTCTCACTGAGCCCCAAAAGGTATCGATCAATGTCCACTGAAATAATTTTCTCATTCAGATCACGCAGTATGAGTTGACGAGTTTCTTGAAGTCGTGCAATTTGCTGCCAAGATTCTTGCCCCTTTTTCTCCAATACATTTCTCGTTTCTTTTATAAGACAGCTTTCCTTCAATTTTGAAATTAATTACATTTTAATACGTATATATATATATGTAATGTGTTCAAGTCCAAAGTTTAACGCAATGGAAATTTGTCACTCATAGAAATTCATGGAATATAATTTTCCATATAGACAGAAATTAATTTGGTATTAATAACTATAGGCAATTTTTAAATTTACTTTTAAAAGCTCCTGTTGGGCTTCATCCATTACGTAGTCATTACCACGACGTTGCTCACGGATGCTCAAAATTTCATTTACAATGTCCATGTCAATAACCTTAATATTAAAACATTATTAAAAGATAAAATTTGTATCTTCATTCGACTTACAAAACCAATAGTTACAAACACAAACACTTTAAACTTGATCAAAAAAATCAAAATCTAACTTTGGTCTCCACAGCCTGTTCCACGGCCTCTTTGGCTGCATCTTGTCTCCTCAGTTCCAGATCAATAGTACAAACAGTTTGTTCCAGCGTTACTCGCCAATTATCGATCTCAGTAATTCTACAATAATTCGAATTTATTTTTTGCTTATAGATTCAGCTCATAAAATATACATAAACCGAAGCAAAACATGTAAAATTTTATTTCATCTCAATTATGAGTTAAATACGAAAAATATATACTTCTTCCCTGTTACCTTTCTCTGATTCTGTTGTTATTTCTGTACGTGTCCCAACGAGATTGGATTCCTGTTTCATTCCGAATTGATCGACCCTCATGTCGAATCTGTAAATAGGTTTTTTGTAAACCGTAATCGATTCAATCGTTTGTTTTAGTTTAGTGTGGCAATGCAAAAAATTATTAGTTACTTCTAGCTGAACTATCGAATTAAGCCAGGTAATTTAAAGATTAGTAGAAATTAACTAGTAAATCCCAACAACAAATTAATCTTTAAAGATAGTATGATCATGTAGTGCGATTCACAACTTCGATTTTAATCAGGGTGGTATTGATAACTAATTTAAACAAAAATATACTGACGATGCCGCGACGACTTTCTGCTACGCATTATTTTTAATAACTGTTTATATATTTTATATTTACTGGTCAATATGAAATTATTGGCTGTTTTTTAATTACCCTGAGTGTGTCTTCACGTTGCTGTTCAGCGAGATTGGCAAAATTCCAAGTAAAATGATCCCAGTCGGACTTAGATTTCATACACGCTGGTTTTTCCAAGCGGCAAGTAATTTTACCCAACATTTTATATGAAGGCGATATAAAATACTACCTCTCAAACCTCAATAATTATTTCAAGGGAGTTTAAAATTTGAAGCTAAATTTAACGTTTTGTTCCTTAAACAGAAGCAGAAGAGCACTCAGTAAGCAGTCAGTGTCAGTAACATAAAAATAAATGTGATAAGCGAAAATGAAGTAATGAAGAATTAGTTGCCGCCAGTAGAATGAAGGGAAAGGGACACCATGTTTTAATGAACTACTCGGCAGGAATACTGGAAAAACAATGACATTATTTGATTTTTTTGCGTCCATAAAGACCAGAGGAAAAACACCGATTTTTGTTCAGAAATAAGCCTGTATTGACAAGTTTGTTGAATTCCGAGATGGTTGTTGTAGGAACGAATATAAGACTCGTTCATTAGCAAATTAGCAACACCAGGAGGACAGGGACAGGACTCAGGACAGCAACAGCAACCCATCAACTTATGCGCATATGCCATCTTCGCAGTAGCAACTGCTGCATTACTATTATGAATATCGCCAGCGCCAAATTATGCTGCAATATAATGAAAAATAATTTCAATGATATAAAATCAAAAGTGTTCAATCAAATGTACATGTAGCTGGTCTAGCGCGTTTAATTTTGGTTACATAGAAAAGGTAGTATTAATTAATTTACTCTTAAGTTGAATTACTTCTGTAAAATACGTGCGAAACAATGGAAATACATTTTACAATCATTTCAAAAACAATATACTGTTTTTGAATTAGTATTAAATTCTTTTTACTACACTACCCACCTGAAACACCACTTTTTAGCATAGACGCGATTTTAATATTTTAAATCTAGTTTCCAGAATCTAAAAACCGTTATTCTGCAAATTAATGATATAAACAATACGAGAAAATTTAATATAAAAAAAAATCATTGCCAGACAATACAAAAAAGTCAGCGCCATGGGGGGTTAACAAGATTCTTGATATAACATCAATCAAGAATCTTATTGGGACAGCCGAAAGCCGGGTCATCGTTTATTATTAAACATACCGTAAAGCATCAAATAAAAGCCCGCTTCGAATATAATACAAGCCGGGTAAAAAATAGTACAAACAAAATAAAGGCCTGACATTCTACTGGATGATATAAATGATTTCGAACCGCTGGGTAATGCGAGTTGCTCTGATTCATGCCATATTACCTAAACAGTAGTAATAGGTAGGTTACATATAAATCAAATGGAAGTAACTAACACCCCACATTAAAAAAGAATAGATTATGTTAGTTTATTCAGATTTTTCTTTTTCCTATGGATAAAACTGACAATGTTATCTACCTAGGTGGCTCATATCCAGGGATAATAAGCTAGGGCTAGCTTATAATGCTACGAAATAAAATGTTAACCATCGATTTATACACCAGTGACTCGAATAAATAAAGGCCCGTCTCGAATATAAGCCGGGCCTCTGACTGAAGTTATGAATTATGGCATGAATTAATTGTAGCCCGGCTTTTATTTGACGTTTTAAGTATAATTAATTACGTAAACACATAATATTACATCATTCAGCACATGCATTCTTTGCAATCGCCATTTCTACATCACCAGTTTGAACGTTAAATTTCACACTTATATTAGATGTGTCCAGAACATCGTAACCATGGGTAAAAAATATGCCTTGTTTCGAATTCATATCCCATTCAAGTGGGCCTGAATTTGAATCGTTTGATTCTGGAGTTGAAATTGGGCCATTCGATATCACAGTATTCTCATCTAATTGCCAGTCCATCCACATTACAATTCCATTTGTAGGTGAGTAAAATTTTTCATATTCAATGGGATTGTGGGTTACAGCTAATACATCTTGAGACAGGTCAAACACTGCAATTCTGAACTCTCGACTGGTAGGATTTCCTTCGTATTCCCACAGAGGTTGAGCATCAATGCGATGGTCTATTAAATCGGATGCTCGCTGCAAAACAACGACACAAATATTCGTAAATGCAACAAAACTCTAAAAGTAATAAATTTTGATTAAATGTATTTCAATTTTAGATTATTAAGCTTTATTCTGCAGGAAAATTATAAACAAGAAATTCTGTGTTTACTCCATGACTTACCAGTACTAAATTATCGAAATCCTGTAAATCATATCCGAAATCAGAATTTTGCTCATAACTTTCAAAACCTCGAAGCTTCCCAACAGGTGCTTTGATATGATGAAGATCCTTAAAAGAAACGGCTAAGCCAGTCAAATAAGCTTGAGATGGAATAATTTTAACATCATCTGTATAGCTCCACTTCAGGGCTTCTTTAGCATACCAGAAATATAAGTTATTCCAAGGAAGTATAGATGAGTGGAAGTAAGGATCTCCAACGACGATATTAATCTTAAATGAATTAAAATATGATAGACTAATAACGTAATTTAAATATATCCTCTCTGTAAAACCAGCATTTTGTTGGAGAGATTGACCATCAAACTTAATAACAAATAATAATAATATGATAAGCACTTTCATTAAGGTAAGCAGTAATCAGACTGTGCATACCTTTAAATTTTCTAAATCTGAGGGAGTTATACCCTCATGCTTTTTATTGATAACCGTAACTTTGTCCTGGAGCTCATTGAAATGAATAAATTCCTTCATCACACGTGCACTGTGGCAATGTTCTTCAACAACAAAAACTTTTCTTGCTCCCAAGGTAGCGCTAATTAGTGACAATAGGGAACTTTCACTCAAACAAAGGATAACGCTTTCTCCGGGGACTATTACTTTTTGAAGAGCAGATGTATATTTCTCATTCAGTTGATTGTTATTCAGCATACCCATACGAGAACGACTCAAGGTTGTATGAATTCCGCAATCGCAAATTGGCCTTTCTAAAATTTCTTGCTCTTGATTAAGTATCGACTGTTGCTCATTTTTAGAGTTAATTTTGTACCATAAAGAAAATTCGTCATGAAAAGCTTCGAGCGCCAAGTCCTCGCCTTTATTAATCTGCCGTTGTTCCGGAAGATAATAAACACACTGCATCCAATGGTCTTTCCATGTTGGGCGACTGCCATTTGAGGGACTTGGTTTCCACCACTCTGGCTGCATGGTTACAATGACCTCACCTCCAGCATCCATACGCAGTACCCACCATGTGAATACGGCATTACACTTACCAGAATCAGTACTAGTAAAATTGACGATAGAAGAACGGTAATTAGGAGTTCGCTTCGTGTGCTCATTGTAATCAAATCTGAAAATTAAATAGATCGTTTGAAACAACAACAAAATTTTTACATCTGAGGTACCATCCGGCACTTAGAAAATTACTACAATACTTGAATACTGCGTTTCCAGTTCAGTTGACTCACTCAAATACTAATTCCGGAGATGATAATCTCTTAAATTTGTCTTCCTTTATCCGGCTCAACTGCAGATCATGAACGGATGGAACACCGGAACACTTGGAAATAGAGTTAGGGAACTGAATCTTCTCGCCAGTTGGAAGATCCACGGAAGTTAAAACATTCCAGTTGTTAACAGCGGGACACTCCACCGCCATTGCATAGATTTCAGCTGAATGTGGAATAACGTGGCAATCAGTCTATAATCAAGTTCAAGAAGTTTATTAATTACACTTATTTAATAATAATGATTTATTGTCATGAAAGGACACGTGAAGCGAACACTAGAGATAACAGAACACACAAGCTTTCAAAGATAGCGGACAAGTACAATTCTAATTAAGTAACAAATAAATACACGAGTTGACATATTGATTAGATATTATTCTCTGTTAGCTTACAACAACAGATTTGGAGATTTGAAAGATGCCTATTCAGAACTACGTAACGATTTACCCAATTTTAAAATCAGTTGACTAACCTATCACTAATCGATGACACACTACGACTGCTTAAAATGAAATTTTGCCCTTTTGGAAAAAACGTATGCACATTGGTTGACTTAGGGGGAAGTAAATACGTTGAGGTTAAATCAAAATTTTTACCGAAAGAAGATGCTCGTGTGCATGATTAAATGTTTCAATAGCCCCTTCTCCGATAAGCTCTGTATCAAAAACTTCTGTAACGAGAATATTAGCTCTAGTATCTAAGTCTTTCCCAGGCCCCACTTCCAATTCTGTGGATCGCTTTGGAATTAGTTTTATTTTATCCTTGCAGTTGTTACGTTTTATAACTTGAGCAGCACATAAAGCCATAGGTTCGAAAGCCTGTGGGGAGAGAAATGCGCACGAGATTATGCCAATATCGGTATAAGGAGGAAATGTGCCATTATTAATAGTTTAATTGTAAATTACAAATAAAAAAAGATTACAATGCACTGGTACAATATTTTACGACAACATTACTGGGGGTGTCGGGGTCATTACATCATAAATTGCAAATTACCTCACAGGCGTAGACTTTATCTGCCCCATGTCTGACAGCCATCATTGACAGTAAACCGGTCCCGGTGCCAATATCAAGGACAATAGCCTCTTTGCCCTCGTCATGAACCTTTTTGATTGTCCATGACAATGCTTTTTCGTATTTGACATTCTGAACATAAAAATTAAAAAAAAGAATGTTGTGTGATAAAAATTGTAATAATCATTCAATACCTAAATCCACTAGAAAGACCAACATCAAGAATCAAGAACACATAACTATACTTACAGGAGGCATTAAATTTTCATTACAAACACTTTACTAGCTATAGTTAGATCAAATATGCATTCTCGAACGTGCTGCTAACTTGAATATTCTCGTGTACTAGATAATGTAATGTGCCACAGAAAAGAGGCTCTCATTTAATCAGCGTTTACATTAATTTAGTAACGTAAACAGCTCAAACGACATAAGTTGGAGGTAGGTACTCTTTTTCAGAATGTGTAAAAACTTTAATTCTGCGCTGAGATACTCAGAAATGTTTTACATTATTGCAGAATTCCGAAATACTAAAGGTTTCTTTTTCTTACAAATTAATACACATAGAAGTTACAAGCTACCTAACTATACATAGTAAGTTATTGCTTATACTGGTTATTTAAAAGCACACGAGCGAGTGAAGCGAGCTTTGTCGTATTTTACCACTCACTTGACTCAGTGGTGCTCCTTTAAGTCTTAATTTTTGCTTTTAAATACATCATACTGAGTCTCCTGGATTTTGTAACATTACGGTGAAGACATTTTTTAATATTCTCTCTACCACTGATCGCCTGAAGTTCCTTCCCGTATTTTATTACAAAAAATGGGCAAGTAACTCCTGGGAATTCTTTAACAACATGCAATATTTTAAGGTATTTTTTTTTGGCCTTCGCACCGATAACCAAAGTAATGAAAGTGACCAAGTAATGTTGGAGGGCAGTAAGGGTGCCCAAAATCCCTCACCCAGTTTACATCAGTCTGGGGTAACAAAACTGACTTATTTACTGTTGCAGCATAGTTGGACACACAAAAATGGGTTTCTTAAATTTATATTTACGAAATTCTTACTACCTTTTTTTTCCTTATGAAGGTTTTTTTTCCTCCAAAACATAAATTGGGCTATACGATTACAAAATGGTTTTGCTTTAAATTCAAAATTATAGGATATCAATTACTAGTAACACAGTCAAGAATCAAATGATTCAATATGTAAATTCTGTCATCCCAGCGCTTGATATATGCTGCAGGGGCTTCTTCATATTTCTTCAAGAAAATTATGTACTGTTTTTGTTACTGTATTAGGTTAAGTGTAAACTAAGCAAAATTCCCTATCAATTACATGTACTGTTTTCGGGGATGATTTTACTTATTATTTGTGTCATTTTTGCGTATGTACTTTGTGTAACAATTTGTTTTTAACGGAAGAAAGATAATAAAACCCAGAATAATAATAAGAAAGTGGCACATTTAGCACAACTAAAATATTCCAATTTGTTTTCAAAAAAGCCCAAAATAGTGTTTTCTTGGCGTGATTTACTTTACTATACATGATAGATCAAGAAAATTCTGTGTTCACAAAAATAAATTACAAATACCATTGGTGTTACTCACTAGTCAGTTAACGCTGAACTTATAGTTGATTATTTAATTTTTAATGCAGCTGCAGTAGATACATTGTACGTATCACATGTTCTCCTCTTCCGTTTGTTATGTTGTATGTAGTCACTGTCAACGTCAACTGTTGACTGTAATCGGCAGTACTTAATAATTTGCAATACAATACTTAAATCTTTCCCTTAAATATTAACCCATTTCATCTTATTTCTTACCCTGTCAAAATCATGAAGCATATCTGCATACGCTGATCGAGCAATTTCTTGATAAAAATCATATTCTTCGGGTTGCTCCGTCCATTCAAATTTATTCATAGTTGGATTGAACCTCTGCAGGAAATTTAAAACCGACTGCTTTCCCATTTTAGTTTCAATGAATGTAGAATTAGCTCGAACTGGAATTTTAATTATGGCTTTAGAGGCGATGGGTTGTTTGAAAAATGGACTTCTTGCAGTTTTACTGCCAATAGCTAATCGAGACAGGGCAAGAGACTGCATTCACTGCTCCCGCTTAAACCTTAAAATTCAAAATTGAAACCGTAAGTTTAATCAAGATCTGTAATTAATTAATCGCAATGTTGGCTAATTATTAACTAATGACTAAATTAGAATATAAAAAACCGCTTGATTTTGTTCGACTCTTCTGAAATAGTTGATAGTGCCTAATAAATCTAGTAATCAAATAAGTAATATAGTGTGAAGAATCAAATAAGTAATATAGTGTGAAGAAATCAGCTATATTTTAATAAACTACACGTTCTTAATGCGATGCAATGCAATGGTAAAATAAGCAAAACGAATAAAATGATTATCTATTAACCAGTGAGTGGTGAGTGGTGACTTGACTGCGTGATTTCGGTGCTTCCGGTCCGGAGCAGGATATTTACAGTTAGACTTAGACAGACCGATGGTTTACTATGTGCTCAATACTCACATTCAGTGACAATTGACAATCACAGCTTACATCAATGACAGTCTACAAATTTCCATAAATTTGTACAAAATCGGACAATTTGTGGTAATAACAAAACTTGCTAGCAATGGGCAACGATCACTTCAGTCAGAGTTTGGAGACGAATCGCAATCATCTCACTAGTCAGAAATAATTTGTAGCATGTAGTACTTACACTGTACTTATGTAGTGTACAGTGTTCACTACACAACTACACACTACACAAGGAAGACAAGTAAGCCAAAACGTGGTCCTCACGCACGTTAAAGATTTCCGCCGAGATGGTGACTATTAGATTAGGAATGGTCCAAACATAATAAATTATCTCTTTTAGGACCCACCCACCCCAATGTCGTCACTTTAGCATTGACTAAAACGGCTATCTTTAACATGGCTTGTCCTCAAATCCTGACTATACCCACTCACACAACGAATGAGGGACTTCCTATATCAACCATCACTTAACCATCAGAACCATCAGAACCATCCAACCATCCTCGATGGTTGCGATGGTTCCTGTGTGCGTATACCATAGATTAGGATTACATATTATTTCTACCTATTTTATTAATTTTATTATAATATATATAAATTATGTTTACGTCTGCCTGCATTTTAGAAGTTTAATTAAAGCAGCTTCGAAGTTCGAAGTTCGAACTGTTGTTATAAGGCCATGAACCATAGAGCAAATCATGCAGCATCGCTTTTCTTCGTTATTAACCCACAATGCCAAATGCCAACATTGCCATTTCTTATTCATTTTTTTATGTGCAATCATAATAACATTCGTTTTTCGTTAATTTCGTATCATAAATCGTTATGCAATTTCGTTAATCGTAACTTCGTAACTACCAATAGTTTATTTCAAAGCACTGCATTTGATTTGATTTAAAAATTATTTTAATGCACAATAGGCAACAAGGGCTATTGTAAATTGTAACAAGCTATTAACCAGTAATAAAGACAAGACGTTTTATTTCGGTAGTCAAGTTTTGGAGCAGTAACCTACAAAATAAATCATTTTTATTATCAATTTTTATATTTATGATATTATACAATTTACTATTAACAATTTTATAGTAGATGGCAATTATTTATATTTCCCTCCAAATTTAAAACTTCCAGGTTCTTCCGGTTGCAATGAAAGTTAAAGTGGACATGCCACCATTCGATTCCAATGTGTCCAACGGGAAGAGCTAGGAGAAAAGATGAATCTTTTTTTCCCTTTTGTTCAAGCTTAGTAATTGCATTAGCTTTTAGCTTAGCATTGAGAAGCCCTTGAACAGGGAGCCGGATTTTGCTCCCAGCCCAGCCTCAAACAATCCTAAATCCTAGGATAGGAAATATTTGATATTTTGAACTTGAACCCCTTAAAAATTAATTATTCAGGATTCGACCGAAGGCTCGGTATCGGTATGTACTTACGTTACTCTTTAGCGACATTCTTGCCTAATCAACATGCATATTATAAATTGACCATGAGAAGAAAACGCCGGTTTCAGTTTTCATAGTATTTCAGAATGATTTTGTTTAGAGTATCGATCGCATGACTTATTTCTCAAGGATATCAAAAACTTACTAAATTACTGAAATAAGTAGGGGTAGGCACATAGCTTGTCGGTTGAAATGGAAAAGGGTAATGAATTGAAATAATTGAATATTATAAAGTGGACGGTTACATTTTGATTGATAAATAATAACAAAAATAATAATGATTTGACAAGCTATACCATACGTAAATACCCCATACCCACTGCTACTACTACTCAACTCACTACCCGCAATGTAACATGTAAAACAAGTAACATGTAACCCGAACCCTCGCCTCACCAAATGAAGATGAAAAATCATAGAAAAATACTTTAGGTATTGTTTCCTTAGAATTGACTCAGCGCGGGATTAGAGGAGGCTGGGCAGAAAAGCCTAGCACTTGCGTATTCGTTGGATTTTGGGTAGCTTGAGTCAAAAGGAGAAGAGGAAAATATGTCAGCCTCTAGAGGCCGAATAGCAGTGAGAACGTCGATTGATAATATTTATTTACCTGAGAATTACTCACTTTTTAACTGTTGAAGACGAGAAAAATTTGAATTAATTCAATTTTTATTTCCTTTTCCAACATCATGTCTAACTGTGGTAAGGTTTTTCTGACTTTTCTTTTTCTTTCACTAAAATACGAAAGTTTGCTCTTTCATTAATTATCAAGAGCATCGAATCTCAATGGAATAGTGTAATATTTTACCAATAAGTCATCTTTAGTAATTATATCGCTATATCGAGGGTTAGTTTTTTTTTGTTAACTGAGATGCTGAGAAACTCTCATGTAAAATTGTTAATACAGTTGAATGGAAAAATCTGTCTATAATCCTTTGGTTCATATTGTAGGGTTTTGAATAATCAATATTGGTCATTGGTTTGGTTGTTGGTTGTCATACATGCAATATACTTAGTCGATAGTTGACTTATTATTAGGCTAGTTGGGAAGGGAAGTTAAGTACTTCGACCAGTATGACCTAAGTTCATTTTTTATGTTTTACGGTCTATTAAAATTTCACTAATCGTAGGTTTCAAAATATATTAGCCAGTCTCGTATATTTATCTTGCTACTTGGCCATTATTTTGTAGTGTATGGTAGTAGGCGGTAGGTAGAATACTCTGAGTTCTGAGTACATTCATTGAAACGAGATGACAAAACTCTCGGTGAACTTATAATATGTACTTATTTGGTGCCATATTACAAAATTACGTACTACCCTACTGAAAATGTTTCATTATAGTAAGTGTTTTTTTCTTAAAACAAAGGACAAAGGATGCGTCAGAGTTCATACATATGTATATATCATACCCGATATCAAGTCAGGTGGTAGTTTTATTTTGTTGATATCATTCTAACCGTGCAGAATGTATTTACGAATGACGTTTCACATTTGTTTCGAAAATGCTAGTTTACAAAAAATTAAATTATCCTTAGCGAGGTGTTCATATATGTATAACTGTACGTGAACGTAATGATATTTCATGGATTTTTTCATTTAAATTACTGCATAATAAGTAGAAAAGAATTAACATCAAATTTTCTGAAAAATTGATGCTTTCCATGTATCATGGTGTCCGTCGCTCACATATCATCATTGTTTAAACTGTAAATCTAAAAAAATCTAAAAAAAAATCAGTAATTCAGTGATCACTAGGGATACGCTAAAATCTGTAAACTCAAATTTTATAGAAAAGCATTTTGTTGGCAGTTGTGAGGTTGTGACAGCAGTTATGTCAATGCCTGTTTATCCAGTTCAACCCAGTGCAGTGCCGTGTATACTCATAACGGTAGTTGAATATCTTATAAGACTTGAGCCTATAGGTGTCATGAGATGTTGTTGTCACGTTAGTCAAGTCAGTGTTAGTGTTAAGTGAGGTAATGTATGTTATTTCTCTTTTCAATGGCCTATATATTTATTAACTTCTGGCCTTGATTAGCGTATGTATGAGGTGTAGTGGCTACTTCGTGTATAATTTAAAATTTCTAACTTAACGATTAAGCATATTTTCTTTGTTTTCAGTGGTTCCACGGACGTTCAGATTGCTGGAAGAGTTAGAGCAAGGTCAAAAGGGTGTCGGAGACGGTACTATAAGTTGGGGTCTTGAAAGTGATGATGATATGACTCTAACGTCGTGGACTGGAATGATTATTGGGCCACCAAGGGTACGAAATTATTTCTGTTAATAAACATACTTACGAAATTTTAAATGTCCGAAGTTCGAATGTCAAATACTAATGCTGTCCTGTTTAAAAGTCGGTTTACGGTGTAATTTTTAGCATTCTGCTTAAGTCTATGGTGTCCAATTTGTTTCGTTTAGCTGCTTTTTTTCAATTAGGTGTGAGCTATTGTTATGGTATGACTCCCAGATTTGGTATGACGTGTATGGGAATACTACAAGTTACAGTTTGCGTTTAAAATGTGTTGGATAGTTTGACTAAGATTTATTTGGTAACACTTGTAGACTCCGTACGAGAATCGAATGTACAGTCTTAAAATGGAATGTGGGGAGCGTTACCCTGATGATGGACCCGTCGTTCGATTTTTATCACGTATCAACATGAATTGTGTTAATAGTACCTCCGGTGTGGTAAGTTTTACAATTTTCTTTGATAAAGTTCTTCGCTAATGATCTTCATCAAAATATCCTTCGCTGTATTTTTTTTGATATACACTGACATTTCTTACTTATAGTTGGTCAAACACTAATTGGTTTGTCTCTTAACATAATTATTAATAAGTATATCGTGCTAAATTTGAATTATAAATTTACGTAGGTGGATAATCGGCAAGTACCAATTTTGGCTCGATGGTCCAGAGACTATACCATAAAAACGGTTCTTCAAGAACTTCGAAGACTTATGACAGCCAAGGATAACATTAAATTATCTCAACCTCCTGAAGGCTCAACCTTCTGATTGAATTATAACTAGTTTCTGATGTCTAGAAGAATCACATGCCTATAACTAATATGATATATAATTATATATGATATGATATGTTGCATAAACTAAAAAATGGTTATTACATTACATTACAATAACTGATACATAACTAGATTTAAAATGCATGACCTATCTGTAATATATATGTAATGGGAAGGGGGGCAAAAAGTCCGACGGGGGCAAAAAGTCCGGAGGGGGCAAAAAGTCCGCCAAAAGAGGGCAAAAAGTCCGAAGTAAGGGAACATATATATGTAGGGTTTTTTCCAATTATGGGGCCTGTTTTGCTCCCTTCGGACTTTTTGCCCCCTCCGGACTTTTTGCCCTCTTTTGGCGGACTTTTTGTCCCCTCCGGACTTTTTGCCCCCTTCCGCACTTTTTGCCCCCGTCGGACTTTTTGCCCCCCTTCCCATTACTTCGTAAGACACCAGTTAAAACTTTATGTAGGCATTATATTATATTGTTTCGTCGAATGGTATTGTATTTATAATCAGATTTGAACGTAGCAGGAAGAGTCCTTTCTTGAGTTGTTTCTATTCTGTGAACACTGCGTTTGGGTTTTTGCGAATTTAAATTTTTTAAAAGTTTGAATTTCCATAATTTTCATTAATGTAAACCTTAGCTTAGTATAAATTAAATTAAATAGGCCATGGTTGTCATCATCGTAGAATTAGGTTTCGATTTCGAAATAAGTTATAAAAAATACTAAATTTAATAGTAAGTAATTGTATTGAGTACAGATTATATTATTATCGTAGCAGATTCTTTTACTGTTTAGCTGGATGTTATTTACTTGCGCATTTGGGGATACTGATGGACCCCATTATTACATTACATACTGACTAAGGCTACATTGTCATGTATCCTGAGTGTGTAAAGTGTAAGCGTGCTTATTTTTTATTTGATTGAAATAAATAATCACAGAAAATTCACACGGGGCAAATAAATATTCAAGATTAAATCAGGAATCAATTAATGAATCATTTTTTCCCGATTCTTTTAAGTTACATTTATCATTTAATATTGAGGCAGTACTAGTAGCCAGAATTTTTTTGTGATGCTCAAAATTTTGTCAGTTTTAATTGTAGTTGTATTGTATGATGAATGAAATTCCTATCGAGTTCTAGGCTATTACAAATGTGAATGACTAATATGTGTGTATTCTTGTATTGCTTAATATTTTGTTCAAATTCAGTTCATATAACCCTTGAAAAATTCTCAATATTCGTATATTTAAAATTTAATAGGGTGTACGGTGTATACATCGTTACACTAATTACTAAAAGGTAACCTGTACCCTTTTGCCGTATACTGGCAATTAACCACGAGTCATATTAACTTAAGCATGGAATTTAATTCATTAGAGATGATAAACCATGCATTAAAAATTAGTCTTGATTAGACTTTTACCTTGAACTTTCTTAAAATTTATTTACTATACTGAAAGTCTTTTGGTTTGTTCCCAGATCTAATTAAGAATTATTGTCCATCCGAACAATTTTCGGCGAAGTAGCGTAAAATTGATTTTCGTATAGTTTCCTTATAAAAGCATTAACTGATTAGAGTTTTAGAGTTTAGTGGTAATACTGTAACTATAAATTAAGATCTTGGATTATCGTACACAAAAAGAAAAGATTTCGCTGTGCATTAAATTATTGTACGTTGTAAAATTTACTTCACTGATGTTTAATTTTTATTTAATTAAATATAATTAATTATCATCACGTCTTATTGCATACTCCTGAAAGCTTAGTTTATTGGAGAGTGGCTAAGAATTACTTTGCCTAATGTAGAGCTGTAACGCTGTAAGGAATGGTAAAAAACGTAAGTTGAATAGTTCGAAACTAGTAGTAACTGAATAGCATCTAACAAAACATTAATTAACTTTACCCGGATTTAATAGTGACGAAGTAAATGTATGCTATGATTGTGATGCATAATAGTGTTGCCGAAAACACGGATGGAATAATTGGATAATGTTATTGTTTGCAGAGATCGTTGTCACTTGATTTAAAATAAGTTCATGTTCAAATATGACAAATAATCGCTACAAAAAAATGGACGAAACTTAAGAGGAGAGTTGTCGAATGCTATTCAAATATCGACGGGACAGGTATTTTATTAACAATTTTGAGCATGTATTTGGGTTAAACTGACCAACTAAATATTTATTAAGCTCCCACTGATTTTCTGAACCTCGAACACAATCTTATACACAAGAAAATTGCAATCACTTTGGTGTATTTTCTGAACTAAAATATAAAAATCTAATATTAACTTACGAACCCAGAAGCGTGTTTCACGTAGAAATATAAATTGAACCTTATGGCAACTGACAAAATCAAATTATGAATGGCGAACCAGATGCAGTTATATACACATCTAGCTTGCGGTGCTAAGTTCAGTTTTAAAGCTGAATGACACATAAAACTGAACAACGGTATAAAAAATTTGTAGGTCTTTTCAGAAGTAGAGTAATGATATCAGACATTTATTAATTACTTCGGAAATGGCTTTACAATTTTCACTGACTGGACAGTGTAATTTTCCGTCCATACACATAATTCTGTGATAACAACTGCAAACTGTATTTAACAATTCTGGCTTCGTAATCCTTAATCAGATTAACACTTGGCTGGGTGCGAAACATAAAAATCACACGCAGAATAATAATCGGTAAGATGATTTTATTTTATGACTATGGTAGAATCGCTACTTACGTTACGAATATATTACGGAAATCTGATCAATTAGTGCTTTAACATATCCAGAACAATA
Organism: Dicyrtomina minuta; assembly: GCA_949802685.1. Lineage (NCBI taxonomy): Eukaryota > Metazoa > Arthropoda > Collembola > Symphypleona > Dicyrtomidae > Dicyrtomina > Dicyrtomina minuta. Next base: position 38,870,391 of record OX461812.1, read on the forward strand.
TCTGACGCAGGATCATCATTCTCAGGTATTGTTTTTATTTAGTTTCTACGATTTTAAATTATAATTCTTTATTTCCTCCACTCCGCGGATTTACTTTTTAGGGGCTGTGGGCTTGAAGGCTATTTTTCTACTCTTAAGTGTTGACCACTTGTGTCGCTTCATGTAGTACACAATCGAAGACAACAGGGAGAAGATGATCATAGCCTGTAAATTTTGACAATATTTAGAATATCATAGTTACATTACACACTAAAACAATAAATTACATAAGCAAGAAATTATGGGCCACATTTTTATAGTACCTTCAATGCCAATTCTTTCCTGGTATCATGCTCGGGTTCCGCTGCCCATTTAAGAAAAGTGCATACATCCTTTGTAAGTTGACTGGCGTAGGCTGGAGTTCCGTCACTATATTCTAGCACCTATAAACGACGTAGCATCCATTACAGTACAATATATTATTATGTTAAATACTTTAAACGTCCAACATCCAATGTTTGTTCTACTTACTTCGTTATAGATAGCCTGAGCCATTGAAATAGCACCACCGGGGAAATATGGATTAAAATATTGTCCATCCCGTAGAGCAATACCGGCAGGAGCTTCACAATAACCTGTCAACAGAGCAAAAACGTAGTCCTCGCCACCGTGTCTTGCAGAAGTAATGTACGTAAGATCCGGTGGGTAAGAGCCGTTATTAGCGAATCGAGCTGCCTCTTCGTTCGGGTAAGGACTGGGGAACTTATCAGCCAATTTTCCTGGTCGTTGAAACATCTGCCCTTCCTCGTTGGGGCCGTCCGTTACCTACAAGTAGAAATGCTCTTAACGTAATATTTATCATGGTTTTCATTAATTAGTGGTAGAAAGTCAAAAGTAGAAATTTTTGCAGGTAAGAAATTTTGTTCTTACCATAACTTCTTCGGCTTCTGCTTTTGCCTCTGCTTCTGTATGCGAAACACCAACTAAATTACGGTAGCACATGTATTGCATTGAGTGGCAAGCGGAGCAAACTTGCTTATAAACTTGATAACCTCGTCGAATAGAAGCATGGTCCAATGAATCCATCCAGCCATTGTGTGACCATGGGAGATGTGATGGGTGCAATTGTAAATCGGAAGCTGAAACCGACCTTTCAAGTCCGATTAATAATATTACTCCACCCCCTCCTATGAGACCCATTGAACTCCATACCTGATAGAGTAAAAGTCGTTAAAATTAAGAATCCAACTGAAATAATAAGTTATAAAATGTTTTCATTCTGACTACAATTTAAGTTGAATATATAGACATACTGGTGTACATGAACTATTGAAAGAAATGTACCATCAACATCAACCATACACAATTTAATTCTTAAAACACCGAAAAAACCCTTTTCAGCAGTAACTACTGCATTGATTATTATTATTCTTAAGCTCAACTGTGCGGAACAAATTAAAAATTCAGAATCAGCAGTGCTTTCATATATTTCATATTGACCCCAATAATCAAAGAGGAATTACAACTCATGTAGGAAATATCGACCGGTAATAAATATTCATTTCTACTTTCAACACTACTGGTTAATATTTAACATACGCTGTAAACAACGCCCTTAGGCCTGTTCACACCACATTTCCATAAACCCTTCCAGATAATCCCAATATAAAAATACGAGTTAAGTTACATTTGAATTACAAAATATTCACGGATTCAGTGTATTTTGATGTCTTATCCAACGTGTTATTTCAATGTTAGAATTTTAACTTCAACAAAGCGTACAAATTCCACCGGTTTTGTACACATACAAAGGATTAATTGCAACTTACGATTTTCTTTGATGTACTGACTTCTTTTAGACTTAGTGTGGAAAACGTATTCTGTAATCATGAAAAAAATGTATGTTGATTAATTAAATGAATAAGCAGTCATTTGAACTATCCTAATTACTTGTGTAATGACAACACTTAAACAATTCTCAAGCTCTAGCTAGAATTGATATGGACCTTGAACACAGAGCCATTTCCATAATTGATAATAATACATTCAACATTGACCATTGAAACCTTAAGAAGTGCATAGTTGATAGTTTTTGAAACACTAAAAACTGAATTGTTTATCCGAATACGTGAATTTTTGCTATCTCCTCTGACCTAAATTATTCTAAAAGATTTTAAAGAAGAGGAATTCAGTCGTCTCATTTATTGAGCCATTAACTCAGATTCTGAGATATGAAAATATCCAATATGCAGACGCCTTACAATCTTTTATATAGTACACAAATTCTAGCCGCATGAATTACAATATTTAGTCAACATTTTTATACCTGAATACGGTTGAAACCTTTTTTTGAAATTTGGGAAACCCGACCAGAAATTCTTCCTAAAACACCAGCCATTATTTTAAATAAACTAAATGTTAACGGAACTCTGGGAATCTAAAAAAATATTTGAATGGCGAATACTTAAGAAAATACTCGTCCCAACACAGACTCCACACTAAACTCCTTGTTTTCCTATCCCCAAGGCTCAGCCTTACACTTGAGTTTAGCGCAACTAGACGGGTTGTGCAAAAATGTTTTGCCAGTCTTAACTTCCACTTCCACCTCAAATTAATCGCTATCACAGAAGATGGGGCAGAGAAAAATAAAATGCGGGAATTACAAACTCCAGCTTTTAGCAAAGTTGCTAGTATACTATCAATCCCATAAATCCCATCCCAACTCATCAACTGCTGTGAGGTCGTCCGACAATGACGTTAAGGAAAAACGCAAATTTTCTACCTCCTCCCTCCCCTAGTTTAGTATTTGCACTTTGCACAATGTAGAGTCACACGAAGTTTACATGGGTCATTTCATCCTCCCTCCCCTAAATCTAAGCGTCATTGACGGTCGTCCCCTGAATATATCTTTGCTCTCACCCATGCATTTACAAGCTGTCCATAAATGATGTAAATAAATCGTTAGGAACCCCTAACCACGTATGATGACATGGTTTAGCATTGCAATAAACGAACAAAAAGTAATTCACACACCCCTTTTGCTCATGACGTCAATAACGGACAGCTCCATTAGTAAGAAGTAACCCGACAGCATCCATATTTCCCCACAAATGACGACAAAAAGTAATTGAATCATCTCTAAATCACTAGTAAATAGTCGTACAAGTAAGTACTTACGTAGGTACTATTAATTCTTAAACCAAGGGATAAAGCCCTTGTTTAATGGCAGCCTTAACAGTGTTATGGGGTATTACTCGAAAATATTAAAAGCTGTATGCAAACATTGCAAAAGTTAATTATAATTGAAAAAAAGTGAATAAAATTATTTACAATTTTAAATGATTTTTTAATTTTTTAAGAGGTTCAAAATGATATATTGCATGTCAAATTCCATTAAAAATTCAAGAATAAGATGAATTATGTAGATCGGTGGTAATATGGAAATATTGAAAATTTGAATTTCTCGCCAAACCTAAAACGTCAATTATCGACCGGTAACTCTCTGTAACTATGAGCAAGTGATAAATCAAAATGACGGCAATGACGAGTAGAATCATATATCATATTTATCAACATTGACCGGGAAATTTTTAAAACTTGAATTAAATATTGCAAAAAAGTTAGTTAAAATTAAAACAAATAGTAAATACAAAATATTATGATATGCCAAAATTCTATGAAATTCACATACCTAAGTAATTATCTGACGAATTGAATTTTCTTGCGAAGCTACGATAAAAATTGTAGCTTAAAAAGATTTGATAAATTACAAAATCTGTTAAATTCCCCAAAGACAATATTCATTCCGTTCAGGTTCTTTTAAGTTTTAGACATCAATACATCAATCCATCAAGTCCAGTCCATGTTGATTTTCCTGTGTTATATTTTATAAGTAGATAGTTGGAGAGGAGAAATGTTTGGCAGAAAAGCAAGGCGAAGGAGATACATATATATTCGCTATACAATGAAATACAATCGCCTGCATAGCAACCTCCGGCTAGGATTTCCATTTTAAATTATTCATGACTTTTGAAGCATTAATATTTTGTTCAGGGGTTTCTTCATGAAAGTAAATTCTTTGTAAGTAGCTAACCTTGGACCTTGGGAGGATCCCGTTTGCTGTTATATTGCTTATTATTCCCTCTGGTACTTGTCATTTTTATAGCTCTCGTATTCAGAATTTAGTGGAACCTAAAATTCTTTTTCTCATATTTTATTCACATCTCAAATTCTCAAAATCAAGTCCTGTTAGTCTTAAAAAGAATAATTCAAAAAGATCTGCTATAACCGATGGAAGAATGGCTTTGCGCCAAACTGGTCTAAATAACACGTAATTAAGGTTCAATAACATAATATCGTACTTTTCACACTACCCGATATTTTATCTACAATTAGAAGACCGAAAAAATCAAGTACAGCTGTCGGGTAACTTGTTGCTTCGGACGGCTGTTTCCATTCGTCGCTGTCACTTTTCACATCTTTTGTACCTCGATTTGATTAAAGCTAAACACTCTTGGTTTCCTTCAGGCTTCAGGCAGTTCTGGCAGTTCAGGCCCAGGCACTTACAACGGCAGGAAGACTACACTGGACTTTACTGAACAAAATAGGCTAGTATATAGTAAATCAGATTCAACACCAGTTGTAATCATAGTAAAATAATACGCTAACTGTTGTTGATTGACTGTTGACCTGTTGCTATTCTTCTAGCAAAGCATTTGTGATACAAAATAATTACCTAGTGCTAGTGCTACTTGCAGTATGATATAACGAAACGCTAAAACCCGAGTTGGATTTGGCATTTACGATTTACTTACGTTAGAAGTTTGGAGGATATGAAGATACAAGATACATGTGCGTGTTTTTGTGGATACTTGGTCAACTTGGTTGTGGGCTCTAAGGTTTGTGACAGTATGACATATCATATAGATTGAAGATGATGAACTTTTCTGGCTAAAATATATATTATTGTAGATTTAATTAATTTAATTACATTTAATTATTTATCTCTGTCAGTGGAGGGAGTTCAAAGCGGTAATGGATGATGGAGTGGAGTGGTTCCGTATTTGTGTACACAGGAAATGAGTGACTCACAGATGTTATTTCGTAGTTTGTAGTTCATTGTCGTTGAGTTCCCAGGCGGGTGTATAAATGTTATTATCGTTGTTCATTTAAAAAAAATGGTTTGAACGTAAATAACGTAATTAAAACACACATACATGAGGATTAACTTACAACTTACTGGATTTAATTAGCCCATCTACTTGTGTGTCATGTGTAGTTTCAATTTATGTTTGAGAATATATTAATAGTTCAATAATGTTTTAGTCCAGAAAATTATTATAGAGATTTCAGTTTTGTAATCTGTTATGTATATTGTATCCAGTTGTTTTTGTCAGGCAAGGTTGAAGGTATGTAAATGGCTGTCGTAGGTTTTCGTATGAATTTTTTGCCTATTCGCTATACATCTACTTGGCTGACATTATTGGTAAATTGATCCTGGGATGTAATTTGATGGCACCTCTGCAACTTTGAACTTGCAGTATAGTTAAGTACTACCAGGTAGATATTACATCGTTGCTTTGTCTAAAAGTTTCAAACGCTGACATTAGTCACTAACTAGTAAGCCAAGTATGAAGTATGGTCAGTTCGTGGAAAGTCGGATACATGTGACAGGTACAATAATTGGGCCTGGGCCTCTGCACTTTTAACTTTTAGTATACTGCTATTTTGTTGAATCATCTTTAACAAAGAATACCTGTCAAAAATTTGATTTAGCCTGTTGTATGGTCGTGAGTGTTATTGAAACTTGAGACCATGCCAGTATTCTAAGGCTAAAGGGCCTTATCAAAATATTTTATTTTTTGTTCTTGTTAATTTTGCTGTAGAGGATCAGTTTGACTCAGAGGGCTCAAAGGTGCAATTTCCCATTCTGTTTTCACTAAAGTCAATCGAAATCTCAAAAAGTATACATTATTTAAAAAAATTAACAGGGTTCTATTTTGTGTTGCATCACTTCCACGTTCATCCTAAAACTCTTTTAATTACCTAATTTTTCCTTGTTCAAGGCTAAAAGTTAAGCGCTGTGCGGCAAGTAGTACAGATATATTCGTCATAGTAATATTTGTCCAGTAATCAGTTTGTTGAATGTACACATTGTACACAGGATCATAAAATCAAAAAACCATATAGTTTTAAAATGTTAAAATGTGTAGATGAAAATGATTTTGCGGGGAAAAAGTATCAAGAATCTCAAAATCGAAAGATTTTCCTAATTATAAGTACGACTTTACTACTGGGCTCCTTTTTTAAATTGCTTCAATTGAATTAAAATTGAGGGATAAGTACGAACCATATATAATTAAAAGCAAATGCGAAGAGTAGTCAGTTGTAATTTATGTAGGTACAGAGAGAAAGACAATTTTATTAAAATAAACTTGACACTGTCGCCCAACGACGATAGCCCAAAGGACTCAGTATACGTAGCATAGCTTTGTTAGATACAAATATTACTTGTTAATGTTATCATCATAATAAATTTCAAAAATTAATCAGTAGGCACAGAAGAATATAAATGATGCACACAAAGAACTGATTTTTTCAAAACAGAGATCACTATGTCTTCAATCAGCGTGCTAAGTAGACAATGCGATTTCATGAAGTTGTAATCTTTTCTCCATGGTTTCAGTTTTATTGAAGCAAACCTCATTTAAAATCCCTTAATATATAAAGTTTACAAAATTACCGTAAGCTTTCACTAAAAGTTAGGCAGAGACTGCTCATTTTTTAAAAATTACTCACCTCAACATGCAACACCCTAATGTCTCGGGTAGAACTCAGGAGCCTAGTTCACCGATTATCGTGACCACGTTTAAGCTTCGTATAATGTGTTCGGTTACTGCTAACGCTAAATTACTCTATAGAAAGTCATCTGGTTTTTTCTAGGAATTTGAAATAAGAGCCAAAAAAGTTAAAATTGAAGTTGTTTGAGCATAATTTTATTATTATCCGTTTAATGCTTACTTATTTCTTTGCACTAGTAATTGAAGTTGATAAAGCAGATTAGAAAATACGTAAGCTATATAAATGAACCTTAAGTTTGTATGGAGGAATTTTCTAAAAAAAGATAAAACGGGTTTACAGAAATCATATCATTGCAATCTTCATTGTTGTGGTATACTGTCACTGTATTTTTAGTCTTAGTGCATCATAGTTTTGCTTTTACTTCTGGCTACACATCCTACTTCCTACTACTGACTACTTCAACTATATCAAAAACGAATGCCCACTGATCATTATTGGTTTGAGGTCACTAATCGTTAATTTGGCGATAGCTATATCTTGACGTGACTTTGTGTTCGTTTTCCTTGTGTGTAGAATTTAACCAGGAAAACTTAATTTTTTGGTCGTTTTTTTCCAACAGTAATTATTATATTCAATACTCAAGAGTACAAGCTGGATGCGTATTTTATTAATTATGTGTTATGTGCTAAAAATAAAGCTTCAATATATTATGATTCTAATATAAGCATAATTAAATCAGTACATGGGGCACAGCTTGACAATTAGGCTCTTGTTAGTACATATCGATACTCAATATGTAGTTCTACAAAAACCTAGTTAAATAAAGGCATAGTAAAAAAAGCAGTCATGGCAAATGAGAACCGCCGCCGACGCAATTGACGCGAACATTCCTTATGATGCTCGGTTGCCATGGTTTGTGTCCTATTTTAACAATCTCAAGCTCAAAGAATAAATTAATTATTCTGTATATACTGTAAATTATTATTATGTATTCGAATGCAAGGAGATAGGAGAGCATCATCTAATCATCTCCACTCCAATTTCCAATAAAATAAGAACTACCAAATGCGACATGCGACATTTGCAATAAACAATGCTTTAAAAGCCCACACTTAAGTGCAATGTACTTAGCGATTATAATAATTATTATATTGCCATAAATATAATATTCCAAAGAGATTAAATATACAATGCACTTCTGTCCTAAATAATCCTAATAATATTAGTAAATAAAATGCATGTCAACGTCAACAAAAACAACTTGTTAAGGAGTAGATACGGAAAGTGAAGAAGTCAAACTTACTCCCGTGTTATTCAGTTGGTCGTAAAAAAAGTAAATGCTGTTGCTGCTTATTTTCTTTGGTTGGTGTTGGTGGTGATAATAGTAATTGAAAAAGAGCTGTAATTGGAATCAACCTAAATCGGTAATCATTTGGCGTTGGTTGACTGTTGACTTATTGACTTGAGTCGAAATTGCTAGCCGTTAAATTGATAGTAATAGTAATGGGGCTAATGCCAGTAATGACAGTTCTAGGACTAGTCGTACATTACTTTTTTGCTGTTGACCGTACAAAATATCTCTACTATCTACCAAATATGGACAAAGCTTAATAGCAAGCTACAGGTGTGGGTTTGCTGTTTGTCTTTTATAGTACTTAATAGTGTAGTGGGGTTTGAGGTCTATCGCTCGGACGAATATCGCCAGTTCACATAAACGACGTCTACGAGTCAGTGTATTCTTTAAGGGGCCATGTACATATTACGTCAACACAAAATTCCAGATTTCCGACTCCCCCCCCCCCTAGGATCGCTGGTCAACATTTGGTCAACATTTCTTGCATACCCCCCCCCCCCCCAAAGTGTTGACTCAACATAATGACGTGGCGCCATCTATGAGTACATAGTTGAAGTATTTTTGAACAAACTGAATTTGGTCGTTTTTTTTTAAAATTCGCGTATTCTAAAAGCATATGAAGAAAAAAAGCTGTTCACAAATGTTGACGTCAAACTAGCAACGAACCCCCCCCCCCCCCTAGGCTCCTTGGTCAACAAGTTGGTCAACATTTTTACTAATATCCTCTGACCCCCCCCCCCCCTAAGTGTTGACGTAATATGTACATGGCCCCTAATTAGTTTGTTTTAATATTTGCTATTGCTGCTATTGTGAAATTTTGATCATTTCAGTAGATAATTTGATAATTCATTAATTTTTAAATACAGAAGTTGAGATTAAAAAACAAAAAATCAGCGAATAATCCAATATTTTCATGTTTAACGATTAGAAATTAGTGGAGACGGTTAGGTACTTTATGCATGTACGCTTGTACTCCTGTGAATTAATCGGTCTAGCAGTGTAGTATCAGTAAGTCAGCAATCGTTTCCAAAACAATTAGGCGTTATAGTTGTTGGGTCACAAGGTAAGTAAGGCTTTCTTAATTGAGAATTGTAGGGTGTTAATTTTTTCGGTCTTTGTCATTACACGCACTGGTGTGTTTACACCACCCTATGCAAACACAATGGCACTGTACATCGAAATGAGAGAATTATAGAATATATAAGTGTTAAAATGGAGAAGTATGGTATTATCGTATTTGTTTCATGGTTTATTGGACTGCAGAGTGATTGGGAGAACAATGTTTTAAAGAATATGTGTGTTTGTTCCTTTGTACAGATAAAATTTGACAGCAGTTTTAAATAGCTGATGCTCTCCATTGAATTCAAGAGTATTGAAGAAACTACTGAAAGGCAATACACGCAGACGATGCCTAAATCGATCGTGTGTTGGTGGAGAAAGGAATGAAGGACAACCAGATTTCATCAAAGTCGCATGACATATACAACAACTCTGCCCATTTTGTATATTATGTAGATTTTGATTTTATAGATGTTCAGTCTTCAGTCAAGGTGTTTACTTTTGATTACACGCGCTTGCAAAAATCGGCTCACGAATATTAAGTGTTAAAAATCGAGCCATAAGATACGACCACGTAAATATGCTCAAATAAGAGAGAATCAGAATATGAAAGTATTAAAAAAAACTGGTATCCAGCGAAAGTTTAGCTCTATTGCTGCGTAAGGCCAATGGAGGAGGAGATCAAAGAAAGTCGTCAAGCGACAACTAATGCACAAGAACGGCTGAGGTTAATAAAAGAGCAAAGAAAAAAACAACATGAAGAGAGACTTGAAAAATCCTCATTGTTTTCTGGAGATGGACTTAACGACGAAAGCAACACCCTCAAGCGCTTCAGTAAATACAGGCGATCGGGCCGAGAGGGGTCACAAAAAGATGGTGAATATATTAAGTTGCTCAGTTGAATAAATATTTGTAGCCGAATAAAAAGCAGAATATTTCGAAATTTAAAAATAAAGAGCTTATGAATTATATTTCGTTGGTTTAATATTCTTAAAATTATTACGTTTATTACTATATTTAATTTTAGACTTGTCTCGATCTTCTAACGCGTCGACAGTGGAACAAAAAGCGGGGTTAGCAACTGAGAAAATATCTGACGACGCGTATTTATCTGAATTAGCTAAGACTAAAGAGCACCGTTGGAACGTATCGCCTATATTTTCATCTGAAAGCCCAGGACCTGGACAGGAACACAAACTCTCACAAATCCAACCAACTGAAGACGTCCGTCCTATTCCTACAAATGAGTCAATAATGTACAAATCAGCTCATGCTTCTAGCGAATATAAACCACATTTTGGTGGTGCTACATTAATCTCGTCGTTATCATTAGATCAAACTAAGGGTGTCTTGAAAAAACCAACTATCCCACCAATTTTAAGGTCAGCCACAGAACCGATTGCTGCCTCTAGCTCTAGCAATGACGACGACTCTGTTACACTAAAAAAACCATCAATACTGAAAAAGAAGGACCAAGAAACTTCATCTTCTGGAACTAGTTTCTGTAGTAGTGGTAGTGGTAATGGACAACCTGCTAGTGTATCATTCGGGCTACCTACCTCCAAGTCTGTGTTAACGAGGACTAAGAGTATTGATAGTAATCTAAGCGGTGACTCCGAAACAGGTTACTGGTCTGGTGGTGAAAACTGTGGGGGAATTTTGAAAAATCGGCGTTTAACTGTTGACGGAGGTGAGGGAATTTTGAATTAATAGTATAAAGATTAGTTATATTTCCTATTCCGAAGGTTGGAGTTCATTTCATTGTTTTATATATAATATTCTCAAATAAAGGAAATAAAAATGACTAGTATCCAGTTTCAGCCAAGGTCAAAATGTGTCATATCCAAAATATTGAAAAATCTTCTTCACCACATTTTATCTGTACAACACAAATATGTTCCATAATCCATAACATGTAAACCCCTTGATACTGTGTCATTTTGGCAGCGCATAACGAAAACAGTTGACGAATAAAGTCTACTATTATTATTAGTTATTATTTTATTGTGTTAAAAAGATAATACTACAAAATAGTCCGATAATTTTTACAACCTATCTACATACTTTACCGGTATATCGAATATTAGTTTTGGAAGTTATGAATCCTCATCGTGCGCACTTAAATAATTAGATTCTAATCGTCATTACCGTTTCGAATGGTGCATGACATATTAAAATTTGAGGCGAGGTACCGGCTAAAATTTAAATATTCTGGTTTGGCGGGAAACTTAAAATGAACTTTCTACTAAACATTTTGAAAATTTTCGCTTGTAGTTCTGAAAATTCACCTTATTTTGGCATACGAAGCAAATTTTTTAGTATCAAAATAAAATGAAATATTACTTGTCTAGAATTATGTTTACAGTACAATAATTATTAATAAATCCGATTTTTTAATATTTTGTATACAGCTCATTTTGACTCCAGATGAAATTTGATATGACAGATTTTGACTTTTTAGCGGAGTCATAGTCATTTTGATTCTTCACTGACCAATATAAAAACCATCCATTGGCATTCCAAGCCGTAATAAGTCATTTGCCTGTAACCCCCCAAAAATGGACTTCCCAAAATATAAGACGACGTTACAATGAAAATAATTTAAACAAAACCAATTTGTATTTCTAGATCAATTGGACCAGTCTTCGATTTTAAAATTACGGCGTTCATCTTTAGGAAGCTCAGCCATATCTACTAGTTCTGAAGGTGGCTTACAAAGCATTTTAAAAAGAAAATTATCCTATGATAGTTCGTACATAATGAAAGAATCAAATGCTAACGAATACTCATTCTCGACTCACTCACTACCTGCATGTGGGTGTTTGAGCCCGGAACCCAAGCCAATTTTGAAAAAGAAATCCAGCTCGGAAGATTTAGAAGAGGTAGAACCAAAGCCAATTTTAAAACATAGATCATCTCGTGATTACCCAGACTTTAGTATAGATTCAGATCAGAGGATCAAGCCTTGTTTAAAAAAGTCCTCGTCTTCTTTAAAAAGTGCTGATGAGGGTTTCGGTTCCCCTTTCCCAACCAGCTCATCTCTTAACTACTTCACTACAAATTCTTACTCGTCAAGCATACCACCACCCATACCCATGAATGGTAGTAGTAGCAGTAGTTGTGATGGAGCCGCCAATAATAATGCAAATAAAGGTATTCTTAAGCGCAGTGGTATTTTAAAACATCAGTGGCGAGAGTCGTCTTCATCACCTTCAACTTTCTCAGCTCCCTCATCCGATGCAGAAAATTCACGTCCGTTTCCATATTTAGATAAAGATGGAGAATCATGTGACTCTTCGTTTTCTAAAGAATCTTCTTCTGACCTTCATCGAGCTCGTAGATTTTTTTATAGTGAAAGTGATATCAATACGAATAGTGAGCAAGACGTGCATCATACCCTTCCTTCAACAACCTCATGTGCAGTATCATTGCCATCTTATCGTGAGATCAGGTGAGAAACCGTTTAACTACACTTATTCTCTATCTTCACATTTTAGCGTAATTATTAACCTCAGATTCGTTTACACATTTACTCTAAGGTGTGTGCACGCACACAAACACAACAGTGCCATATGTTGGCAGTTGGACATGCAGTACCCAGCTATGCACAATAGATTAGGATTAGACACAGTGGCAATTGTACTCAGCGCTGTGTACTTACTCCCAGAGGGTACACGAAATAACACTGATTGGATTTGTGCTGATTTCACCTTCAGTCAGATCTAATTATATTATATTACAAGGCAAGGTAAAATTACATTTATGTTTAACTACTTAGTTGATGGAGGCTTACGTGGGGCACGGTGAGAATCATGAAACCTTATGCCATGAATTATGAATACGATTTATTATTGTAATATTCGGGCGCTATTTTATTGTATGCGCATTTGGATAAACGGTAGCAATCAAATATTAAGCAAAAAATAATGAAATTCATGATTCAGCATACATCTTCCAATATATCTACATTTCTGTGTAATACGATTCAGACAAATGGTAAAGCCAAGTGCATAAGTATACTGGGTACGTAAGTGTAGACCTACATAATGTATTGCATATGCATATGTGTATGTGTTGCATATGTGTTAGGGTTTTGAGTTTTGAGCTACTGGTAGATAGGTACCTTACCTAGTTTACATATACTGATAATGTTCGTAGAATCTTTCCTCTGTTGGCTTCGGTTCTGCTATCTACAGTACACTTTGCAGAGTCCAGTAAAACATTTATTTTTTTATTCTTTATTTTATTTTATTGTTGAGCTTTTAGCAAAATGTGTAAGCACTAAAAATATTTTTACGGAAACGACTGTCAACGGTAACAATAGCTTTATAGGTCGGTTAAATAAAAGTTTGGCGTTAGTTGTTATGCTGCCTGTAAGTACATGCACATGCACTGCATACTGTAGGAACTTGCAAGTAGCAGTACAACAGTAGATAGAAATATCATAAAATGTTGTCCATTAATATTTGTCAAATGTCTATTAAATTGGATCATACTTTGGTCGGTTGCTGATTGTGGGTTTACCTTCTGATGTGAGCAAAAAAGACGTAGTCCAGATATAAGTGGAGCATCTCCTCTGGTAAACAATTGTAAATTGTAGTTTATTGTAGCGCATTTATCTGAGTCTCGTATTCATAATAGTATAACATAAAAACATGTAGTACATATGTCACAAATGCACTACAATAAACTACACAACACTTGCAGGTTTGCGTGAAACAAATATGTTGGATGGTGACAAAGATAAACCTACATGAATTTTCACAATATTACTAATAAATTCCTTAGTTAAAAAGACGCCAATATACTCAATTCCCTTTGCCCACCGGTACCGGTCCACCCTGTATTCAATTCGAAATGCATTCGCCAAATAGGTGCATTTGAAGTGCTCAAATAAAATAACTTGTAGATAAAATACTTTCCAAACTTAAGTTTATATAAATTGGCTATATTTTGGCAAAATCTGACGCGACAATACAAATTGCAGTTTTTTCAAAATTAGCATACATATATTTTTTCGTAGCGGCTTTAAGAAACGTCAGAAATGATTTTTCCATACTACTCCGAATTGCAAATTAATCTTGTTTTCGGACGAGTTGGATATTTGCAGTTTTTTATAGTTAGAATACCATTTTTTTTGTATTCTAATAAATAAATACTAAACATTACCAACACCGTTAATTTTTGAGGCTCAATTTTAGATACTTGTCTTATTTTACGCACAACGGGAAAATTTTCAAAGCCCGGAAAAATGAAAAAATGAAAACATTATTATTATTAACTATATTATATTACAAAATAAGATGAGAACTACCGTAGTAAGAGTGACAGTTAGTTTGAATTTCCAGTCAAATCTAAAATTCGCTAATAAATTATTTCGACCGGATACTCACTTTTGATAAATACTCAAGTGATACTCCTTTCGAACGGTAATGGTTAGTAGAATACAGTTATCTTCTAATGACTCATACAAACTGAACAGGATTTGAAACGCTTTGAAAAAAGACTCATTTTCTTTTTGAGAAATTGCCGTAAAATGTGTTGTATGGGGCTCATACTATGGACTAGATGCCAATTTTGAAAATACCTGATTTTTCTTCTTTCATGAGCTTTAAAAGATGTATCACTCGTAGAAATTGGTTAAATATTTCAAAAGGTTGGCAAACTATGTGTAGAAGTAGAAATTAGGTTGAAAATTCGATTTTTTAAAACTTTGGCCAATCACAATGACCAAATGATGGAAAGGCACCCGACCTGCACTAAACCACAGGCGGTATCTATATCTGTAGTGTTTGTAATACACCCTGATTATTACATTGTTTAGAATATGAACCTGACAATTGGCATTTATTTATGCAACATTTTGTGATGCGTAATGATTTGCCTTTGGGTCACACACTTCAGTTTACGTTGCTTTGTAACACAGACTTTCGGAATTGTAGAATTTGGAACATGTCATCGTGTTTTAACAGTATAATTACTTGTATGTTTTATTACTACGTATTTACATATGTGAGAGAAATTGGTCAACTCCTCTTCCAAAGATTAAGTTGTGTCTATGTATTTTGGATGATTGAGATGGTCAAAAACAACAACTGTCAATAAATGAGCGTGAACACAGAAATACGGTTATTAGTGGTTTTGATTCCGCATATAAAATCTTTAATCACACAAGAGCACAAGTCGGAATTTACAAAGATCCGAATAACACTGCGGAGGAAATATAATCACGGATTTACACGTAAGTCCTAACGTTAACAACTAGTTGGATGTGCTTAATGGAATTTTCCACAATCGAACTGATATTATCGTAAATTACCTTGCGTGTGTGTGAATGGGTAAATTATCCGAAGACTCCTGCTGGCAATTATCCAGAATATTTCCTTCGTTAACTGGAGGATCTCCGGTTTTGTCCTCCGACTCCGTTTTCAGTAAACCTCTATCTCTTTATCTTCACTGTAGTTTCCTATCTTTAATACTCGCAGTTTCAAAAGCTACCTATGTATATGCTTAATGCTCGAAAAGGAAAAGCTACAAGAAACAAATCAACAGCTCAATAGCCAGAAGAATTAGTTCCTTTTCTTAAGTTCCTTATGGGACGAAGAAGAAATAAGAAGTGGTGTGGATTGTCATTCATCCTTGTCCTCTTGCGGGGCGAAGAATGGATGACAGCCACTGTTGGTCTGTTTATCTGTTTCTACTTTTACCTTTCGGATCGCCTTTGTATTACTGGCGCCGAGTTTATCCTTTATTATTTATAATAATATACAAATTAAGGAGAAGAGCGAAGTAGCATTTCTACAAGCTCACACATAATTTATAGGTCTTTTGAAATACTTGACCAATTACCATGAAATGAATGGTAATCAATAGTAATCATTAGTAGAATCTAATTAACAAAACGCACCTAGCGCGATGGCAAAACTTTTTGAGTGTTCCGAAATATTGATTTTTTTAATTCAGCCTTAGTGCTTGGGTGAGCGGTTAGGACTGCAGACTGTAACGAAATTTACAGTCTCAGACCCGGCTTCAATCCTCGGCCACTGCTAATCGTTTACGGCTCGGTGTTGTACGGTAAACGTCACTGGATGGTTGATTGAAACCCAATCTCCTTCGGTGCTCCTTAGTGACCACTACTTACTGTAGGGGCCTAGGGAATGAGACTCCTTTACCGTGGAGGAGGGAACGAGGATAGGTGAAAGGGTACAAAGACCGAGACGATCTAACGCGGTAGCCTCCTATTTCCTCACCCACAGTGACTGGTTGAGTCTGGTTGTATGAACTTCGGTTAAATCGACCCAATGAATAAATTATTATTATTATTATTATATTATTAATTCAGCCTTAATTCAGTAAAAGCTGTTGTGTGGGCTAGAATTCACAAACAAAAATTCGGACTTTTCCTTCTTTCATGAGCATTAAATTGATCACTCGTTGAAACCAGCCAACGCAACGTTTTCAAAATTTCATGTAAGTTTAAACAAACCAAAATGTAAAAAGTTTTGCGATCGCGTATCGCGCTGGTAACTTAAAGTTAATTAGATTTGCCTAATCATAAATAATTATTCAAATGACTTACGTTAAGCTCTGGTCATTGCATTGACTGTCTAGTTGAAATTTCGGTTTTACAATTTGGCGGGAAATTCAAAAATTCAAATGGGTTTTATTTTGTTTTCTTGTAGAAGTTGATTACAAATAGTGTAGTACGCAGTTGCATGGTAGTTTATTGCTGCTACTAAAACATGACTATCTCATTGTGCTGTTACGGCGTGAAATCACGGAGGAGCATAAACAAAAATTGTAGTAAAATAGGCTCCTCCCATAGTACCTAGTTCCCTTACGATTGCAGTGCTGCACCCTTTCAAATTTAAAAGGCCGGCGAGCAAACCAGAAGGGACTTATCGGATTTAATTCATAATTACAAAAATTAGTTAATGATATTTGGAGGTGCTTAATTTACTACAATTTTGTTTTATGCTCCTTAGTGGTTTCATCACGGCTACCTTTATAGCCGGGCTTCAGCTCTTGCTTATTAAGGCGTAATAAATAGTTTGATGAGCTTCGTAAATTTAATCATGGAACTACAGCAAAAAAGAGTGAATTTTTGTTGCAAATATAGTACCATAAATCGAAGATTTCTTTTGTAATTAATTAACTGCGTTATTCTTTACAACTTGTTTTTACCATTTCTAAAATTAATCACTCGGTAATTAGATAGTCCCTACAGTTAGCTTCAGACTTGTGTATTATGATAATAGAAGATTCTGTTTTTCCGATGCGCTTGTTATATGTCTCATTTCCTTGTTAAATTAATTTCTGATTGCCACAGTAGTAGTTTTTAAGTAAAGTACATCTTTGTAAATTGGTGTTCTATCAAAGTTATTTACGCTGTCTTCGGTAATGTTATCATGTATTTGTGACCTTACTGTGTATGTGTAAAGGTTTAATGCTTTTACGACTAAATTGGATGAATAAGAAACGAACAAAAATAAAATTAAAAAGTTTAAGTTAGGGGTTTTAATCAATAAGCTGGTGCAGTATAAATGAAAAAAATGAAATATTCTGTCATTTCAGTCCCTTTTTGGTTATTCACATATCATATTCTCCAGTTTCTATTTTGGGTTAGCGTTGGCTTTCCTTGAAAGAGCTATAACGTGTAGGAGTTGAATGATTTTTACAATTCTTTAATTAATTGTATAACACAGTTTGCACACTAGTGTAATCGTAATCGTAATGGTTTTCCTGTCCTATAGTGAAAGGAAATAGGTTTACATTTACACTTTACACGCATTGGAAAAAGAAGGAATATAATATTAACTTCGTGTATTTGTAGGATATAGTTGGATATCTTCCAAAGAAAAAGTTTCACATGTTATTGGTAAAACGACGAAATCTTGTACCAAGCCTCACATTTAAATACTGCCTGAAGGCTTGAAGGATAGATATTATTACACTATTACTATATTAGTATAGGATTTCGTGTGGATAGTGGTAGTGAATTGGGTTTTAGATATAAGTAATGTGTTGAGTCAAGTGTAAGTTTGTGCATTTACAATATACGTCGGTATGGGCACACTCATAAATGCAGACAATTTATTTTAGGGGAGGAAGACGGAACTGCATACTATTACATGCCATACGATGCTTATTGGTTAAGCGTGTATAGGAAATACATTACGCTGGTAATAGTAATGTATAATCGACTAGCCAAAGTTAAAGTTAGACGTAACCAATTTATTTTTGGTCCTTTTGGTTCTTTCTTTGAAAGGTCTGACGCTGCCGCTGTTGAGAACGGTCTTGCTTCTCTCGACTCTTCAGAGGAGCCTCATCGTCACCCTCATCCTCCGAGTGAGTCTGCAAAAAGTAAGAACAACAACAACACGACAAACACAACAACGGGAACGGGAACTATTTTCGACTTTGACTCAGTTCAGATTCAAGGGGAAACGTCCTCCTCCGACGACGACAATCAGTGTGTTCCTTCACAATCATATTTTCAGACTCAGAGTCAAAAACGATATTATTTTAATAATACAAAAAATACAAAAAACGTTTCACCTCATGACAAAAGTTCATACGAAAATAAGGACGGAGAGTGTAATATTTCTTCTGAACATTCTTCCCCATATAAATTGAATTGGAGACACACTTCCATTGATAATAATAACCCGCTCCCATTACATGACGTCTTGTACTCTATCTCAAAAGCATCCGCGGATCATCAAAAAGGTACAAATTTTATAAATTCAAATTCCCTGTGTGGTGGTGGTAGTAGTGGCAGTGGCAGCGGTGCTCAGTCTCTGTCTCCAAACCAAAAGGCGGAAGTAGTAAACGTCACCGCGACGAATGCCATGGCTGCTTCAATAAGAACTGACAGTCATGAAGATATTATAATGAGTCTAAGTGTAGCCGAGAAAAGATCACTTTTTATGCAATTGGAAGATGAGAAGAAGAAGGGAAATGGGTTTCGTAAACAAGATGGTCTAACAAGTCGGTTGGGACGGCCCAAGAGATACGCAACGCAACCTATCACGACTGATGAAGTAGAAAAAGCCTCAAAAATGATTGTACAAAATAAGGATAGCAAAAAAGAGAGTGAGTCTTTGACTTCGGGTTCAAATTCAAATTTAAATTCAACTCAAGGCAAAACATTGTTAGAAAGTGATGATGATCGTCATGTGAATCAACCAACAACTGATTTGCCCATATCATCAGCATCAGTGGATATCAAAAACTTCCAAGACAAAACTAATTTCCTCCTAACAACCCATGGCCATGGTCGTCGTCATGATACTCCACTGATTTCTCACAAATCAATGGATAGCGGTATGAAGACAAGTAACGTCAACGACCAGCTGTCGTGGGAAGGTGACGAAATTTGGTTCAATCGCCCTCGTGTCCATCATAATACCTCTTCTTCATATACCTCAGCGTTTAACTCCAAATCTGAATTAGATGATTCGAAACTTCTAACTTCTAAACCACCGTCAGGCGGTAAGTCTACACACACACACATTCATGTACTCCAACTAGTTATCTAGTGTACGCTCTGGTGCATTATTTTGATTATTATTGTTACTCACTTTTAATTATTTTCTTTATTAGTTGTTCATAATAATATGGTTCTGAGAATAACTTCTCTTCTTTTTCATTATAGCGGTTTCCCATTTTGATGTTTGTTTTTTTTTCACGCTTTTTTATTTGCTCCTTGTTTTCGTGTGACTTCCAAAAACAAAATTATGATAAGTAGAAACTAAACTGTTTGCCCACATAGTAAGTAGCTGTTTTAAAGTGGTAAAAACTTAACGGCGATATCTTTAGCAGTAGAGTAGAAGTACTTACTCACGCAGATAGTAGGTAAATTGATTGAAGGTATCTAGCTCATTATCTCAAAATATTAGAGTGATATAGTTGGGAAAAGTTTTGTACTTCATTGGTTTAGTTTGATGGGACGATTTAGGGTCGGTATTACAACTAATTTAGTATCTATATTCGTTAATTGCAAATTCTATATCGTAAAATATTAGAATCGGAATCCCGGTAGCAGTAGTAACCCATATTGAAAAATGCAGCAATGCACTTTTTAAGAGGAAGCAGGTGGTACGGACTGGACTGCCGCTAAGCTAAATATAGTTAGACAGTACAGATTACAGATGTGCTCATACGAATTTATAGTAATGTATACAGCATACAACGTTGGGGAGACTAAAAATATTTAACGTGCATGCGGTATGCAACTGAAGTGTTTACACCATGCAGGCAAACGTCATAATTACAATTGTACTATTGTATGCTGAATGCATTGCATATGTTTTGAGACTGTCATTGAGCTTAGTTACGGATGTATTAACAATTAATGTATATTATATATTACGTATATATATTTAGGGAAAACACATTTTTACTTCAATTTTTCAGTATACCTGCACAATATAATAATTTAAATTGTTTTCTTGACTTTTTTCCACATTGAGTCATAGTAAATATAAGTATATACATATGAATATAAATATAATAAATATTAATACGTATTAGTATAATTACAGTAAATATAAATACACATGACATGAGTATAAATAAATGCTTTTATCTGTAGCATTGAAAAGTAGATAGAGTAGATAGAGACAGATATCAGGACTGCTTTTTTAATAAGTTTGCTGTAGTTGTTTTGAATTTATAGTAATTGTGCGTATCTGCTTGATTGTAAAAATCCCTGAACTGAAATGTTGATAAAAAACTATGTTTTGTACAGTAGCTAATGTATTTAAACGCTTAACTACAATCACCATTTTAGTATCTGCGATGTACATTATTTTTATGTTTACATAAACTCGAATTTACAGCTAATTTTAATATAAACAACTTTGTTTTGAGTAGCCGTGTACGCAATGCTCAAAGAAGTACTTGTAAATGCTTCAATTGTGCACTTCTTTTAATTTTTAATTTCTAACGTAAACGTAGCATGATGCTAATGCTTTTGTTGCGTATGGTTATTATTATATAGCTGCGTTTAGTGGAAATCGAAACAGTTCTAAGGAATCTTTTCCAGCTCCTCGTGTTAATAATCCACGACTAATAGTTAATGCTGAGGGCGGCTGGACCAGTAGCAGCAGGGCTCCTGAACATGAGCAGTGTCTTGTCGACGTCGACATCAACTTTAACAAAAACTCCAGTGTAAACATTACAAGCCCATGTCCACCATTCAGTTTTGAGAAAGTCAAGGATGATCCAGAACAAGAATCTTTGACGAGCTTAAAAGACAGAATCCGCATGTTTAATGTTTTAGCGTCGGCCACTCAGTCACAATCACAGAAACAAAATAGAGTTGCCGTCAAGAAACCCGTAACGTCCAAACGATTCTCAACGCAGCCTGTAATTTCCACAACTCGGCTTCTTTTTGGTGGTGAATGTAAATTTTCATGCAAGTTTTTCTTTCTTTTATTTCAGATTTATTTTTAGAAAATGTTTTCTTTCCCCGCATTTCTCCGCATTGTCACTGTTTTGATGTTTGTAGTATAGCATATGCAATGCATGGTGTTGTTCTTGTTGTTCACATTATTCACAAAGGTTTAATAGCTAGCATCCTTTAATTGTAAAGTTTAAAATATGTTTTCCTTGTTTTTGTTTTTTTCTCATTACCCCCCATTACTAGGGATTGACTGAGTGCGGAAGCAATTTTGCAGCACATAATATAATATAGTTTACATATTATAGTTATGCTGCACGAAACACATTTTTGAAGATTTTAATTTGTTGCCTTTTTTCATGGTTGTGTTTTTGTATGCACATAATTAACTGTACAGTACTTCGTTTATTTCTCAGCTCTCTATATATTGTAAATATAGCATACCTATTTCTTGCAGAATATTACAAATTTGCTGAAATATTTGTTGCGGACGCTGACAAGTTTGTGATATTTTCCATTATGAGGTACTTGCTAGTTAGGTAGATGAGATTTGATGCATACTTGACACTTGATAATAATATATTGAAGCCGAAAGACACACTAAAATTTGGAGGGTAGTTTTGGCAGAGAGCGAAGATAAAGTTTTGTTCTGTTTTGATTTTGCAATTTTGCAGAAGTTTAATTAGACGAGAATTAAGTGGAAATGATTTAATGATGCTGATGACCCTAACCTTTCAAAATATAACAAATCTAGAGTGTACGCATTCTTCGTTATACGTTGCAGTGTCACCGTGACTAGGATTATAACACCATCGAATTGTATCACGTCAATGGTTGTCTGTTGGCTTTAAATTTACTGTACATACTATAGTATAGACTTTAAATAGTGTAGCAGAGGAACCGTTACTAATTAAATTCCTAATCCAAATTTTCACTGTAGCGTAAATTGCAAATCTTATAACTCTGACGCAGAACAAGGAACGCTCAGACTCTTTGTGCTATTATGTGATAAAATTTTTATTGTTAAGCGTAAAGAATTAATATAGATATAAGATTAGGATACAATCTTCATGTTTTTAAAATCAAAATATCTTACAAAGTTTGACGTTTGAGTTAGTAAGTTAGTGTTATGTATATTTTACAATATAGAGTATGTAGACAGTTCAGCTGCTCTGTTGTACAGATCATAGATAAATCTGTAAAGAAGTTAGAAGCGTAAGTATTGTGCGTAAGTAATCATGTAAAGTAACAAAGTTAATTTCTTTATAGATCTGTGATACTTCTGACGATAAGTTAAGCTTTTAAGCGTGCATACTCGCGGTTCTACCTACATTTAACTTATCCGATTTAACTTATCACATTTAACCTGGCAGATTTAACTTATGGTAGATTTACCCTATCCCGATTTAACTTATCCCGATTTAACCTATGGCTGATTTAACTTGTGGTAATTTTAACCTATTCCGATTTAACTTGCGGCAGGTTTAACCTATGTTTTATTTAACTTTTGTATTACATGGTACAGCAAAATAATGTATGTGTTAAACTGCGATGGAATATTCATGCATATTTTGTTTTAAACCGTACAATTGACGATAAAACTACATTTTATTATACTACTGTTTTTAATACGTAATTTGGGGCTGGTAACGTCGGATTCCAAAGGAAATAACTAAATTCAGTGAAAATAGGAATACCCTATTCTTTTGAACTGTGCAAATCTTGTCTAAATAGTTAGTATTTACTTAACTTTCAGTCAGAATGCAAGCTTGCGACTATCAACCTTTTTTTAAATTTAACTGCTTTACCATTTTAAGATTTTTTTACGTATCGACGTCAAGGGAAATTAGGCAGTATAAATATAAAAAGTAGGATAATATTTACGGTACCTAATTTTTTGATCTGATATACAATATAGTAACTGATCCAAGATTAAAGCTTTCTTCTACTGAAAAATAGTTCTTGTCAATACTTTTTATTGTAATTGTATCTTAATTTTATGGTTTAAAACAAGTTATGCATGAGTATTCCATCGCAGTTTAACACGAACATTATTTTGCTGTACCATGTAATACAAAAGTTAAATATAACATAGGTTAAATCTGCCACAAGTTAAATCGGAATAAGTTAAATCGGAATAGGTTAAAATTACCACAAGTTAAATCAGCCATAGGTTAAATCGGGATAAGTTAAATCGGGATAGGGTAAATCGACCATAAGTTAAATCTGTCAGGTTAAATGTGATAAGTTAAATCGGATAAGTTAAAAGCGTACATCACCCATACTCGCACTCATAATCATCATGCCATGCCATAGAAAAAAATACTTACCTATATTATCGCGCTACCTAAATAGAAACTCCATGCAACTCACTTATATTATATTTTTTCACTAATGGAGTAAAAAGCGTAGCATGTAGAATTGTAGAATCACTTGCAATTATATTATTATCATTCTTTGATAGGCGATTCAACGATCTTACCCACTCAGACTACTACAACTACTGTTGTTGATGGTGTTTCGAGCTCTAAGCCTAAGCCTGAGAAGACAATGGGTATGATGATACCGATGATGAGGACTGGTTCAGCTGAAGAGGATAAGCAGAGCACGGTCAGGGATGAAGAGGGACAGGAGAATGAGAATGAGAATGAATCAGAGTGGAGCCAAACTAGCCAAACTAGCCGAAGTCAAAGTTGTGATGATATATCTCTCGGCTCCACTTCATCTTCTTCTACTTGTAAGAGTCAGGGGGAGGATGAAGTTGAAGATTTAAATTCCTGTCACGGATTTCCTTCTCTCTCTGAAACAACACTCATTAACAAAGAACCGCTGTCATCTCACTTTCAAAGTCCAAAGAAGAAAATGCCCGAAAAAGTTCTCACTGTCTCCGACGACTTTCTGGTGTCCTCATCCAGCTCATCGAACGAAAACGATGATACAAATTCGGACTTTGTCAAGGAGGAAGAGCTTCATTGTGGTGATCCTTCCTGCGCCTTGGATCCTTTCAGGTTTGTAGTTTCTTTTTTTTTCGGCAGTCACGTGTTTGCTTCAGTAACATTAAAGTTAATAATAAAGGTTTAGGTTTGTAAATATAATACTGTTAAAAATTGACGCATTTGGGTTTCCGGCCAACTCTAAAACTTCAAATTACGACATATTACTCTGTATGTGTGTACAAATTAGGTACTGTTTGTACGGCAATTACTAGTTTCAGTAGCTTCTAATTAATTAATCATGAAAGCTCCGCTTGTAAACGTCTGCAACAAATTTTTTTTAAATTGTTTTTCGGAAACAACAAAATGGAACAACGGATTATTCGAATTTTCTTGTTTGTTGCTGTTTTTGAAATATAATTGCTTAGACTTTTAAAATTTTGTATCTTATGTTGAATATCGTCCAGTATTTCAAAAATGTGGTAAAAACGTAGCAAAGTGGGAATATTATTAAACTACTGTGCAACGCTTAATAATGTTTAATAATTAATATCTTAAATTCTACAAACACAATTAAAGATATGTACCTGTTTGATTTTGATAGTACTGTAGGCCCCTTGATAGTGCTCGTGCTTGTATCTCTAAAAATAATGTAACTTCTTGGTTGAATATAATAGATTAAGGATCAATAGTAATGTGACCAACAAGGAAGTTCAAGTGCAAGACTTACGTATTTTTGTAAATTTTAGTATTTAAAGTGCCAAAAAGTTCTGTAAATTAAATAATATTTAGAAAGGAAATATAAAATTTTGGTTTTTTAATCTAAGGGTGAGCTTGTGAATGTTTTCATTCTTTAAGTTCAATATTGCATAACGATATTGTGCATTTGGGATTAGTTAGTATTAGTGGCTAGTCAACACTGATTAGTGATACTACCTTTGGCACAGATTTTGGTTACTATGTACATACAGGCTGATATAATTAAAGAAAATCAGAAAAAATCCATTGTTGAATTTGTGTTTCCCTTTGTTATCTGGTGTACGTACACACAGTAACATAGTCTGTCCTTGCATATTATTTATTGCCCATTATTATTTCATGTTTGGCTTTTTTACCATTGCTATTACACTATTACCATTACGTATGAGATTTGGGCTACAAGATTTAGACATGGATAAAGAAAAATGACAGTGAAGTAGGAGAAGGACGCCTGTATTATTATTGTTTACCTTTTCGTAGTAGTTTTCTTTTCTGATATTCAAATAACTACCTTAACCTTAAATATGATAGACTTCAATACTTGTCACTTTAGTCATATAATTAATGGTGGTAATTTGTAATAGGTACGTATTTATTTATTTATTTTGTGTTCTCAGAAAATCAAAATCATTTTACTGTTTGACTGTAAAATTGATTTCTATCAGTCAGTAATCGCCATCTTAAGTAATCTTTTTTAAGAACTACTTGTCGTAACGGTTAACCTGTTAAAATACACAGCAGAAATATATTTTTAGAACGTGAACTGGGGGTGGACGGAGTAATTTTTAGTTGCGCTTTTAAATTATGTTAGTGTTAAAGTGATTTGATAATCTTAGCAAAGTTAATTTTTTAAAAAGTCCTTTTTAATTACTGATTTTGCATAATCTTGATTTGGTTAGCTTAAGTGCATAAGTCTTGTGTAGAGTTGTTACGATAAGATGGTACCACATAAGATGGTCAGTTCCATAAAGCTTAATAAGATTCATAAAGTTAAGGTAAACACTGTACTTTATTCTGGGAATGACAAGAGATGTGGTCGTGCATATTCCTCCAAACAGTACTTAATCTGGGACACGTGGTGTTAACTTCAAAGAGCAATTCCTTGTGACGAAAGAAATGTGTACGAAATTGGATCCTGCCTAGGAAAAAAATCTACGAAATCGACAAAACGGGTTGCTACGAACTGTGTCATAGTTAGCCAAGGTGGATATCAAATTTATGGAAATTTTGGATTTTAAGTGTTTAAAATACAATTACATAATTGCGTCCATGCTTAAAGCATACATTGGTCCATTTGATTTTGAATCCAAATGTACCTACGTAGGTATGTGAGACTACAAATCGTACTCTGAGTGATATTTAGTAAATAGTAGTAGGGGTACTTTGGTGCTTTATGTGACAGATCTGTGCATTCCAGCGTGTTAATAATAATGCAGCGTATACTGGCATGCATACTAATTATAAGTAGTATAAAGGTTGCATCAAAATATTCTTTACTTAGATTGAATTGTAAATTGTAAATTATACTACATCCGTATTCCGTATTCAGTTTGTATGATCAAAAAATTGATTTTTGCCAGGATGTTAATTTTAATTAGATAATATTACTAACGGAAGATTGCGCAGATTCAAACTGCAATATACATACAGGGTTTGGAATTAATGATAAGGATAAGACGGCCATAAAGATATGCATGCTTCTGCGTTCGACACATAAATTATAGTTGCCTTCTTGGTTCAGTCTTCCGCAAATGATTAAAATTATGAATTAAGCCACATACCGACCGGCGAGGCAGTGAGTAATTCTGATTGTGTTTTATCTGCTAGTTATTGTTTTTGTTGTATAATTAGATATGCTATTTTATTTTAATATTTTGAATATAAAATATTTACCACACTATAGGATTGTGACTGCAGTGCAGGGGTATGTCTGGGGTGGGTGCAGCTGAGGTTATTGTTAAGTCCTCGATCGCAGTTTACATCCCTATTTTTGTTTATTTAAGTTTTTGAAAATAGTGGCTATGTAATATTATTATTAATACTTTATTATAAGAAATCAGTACATGTAATGCAGTATGCAGTTCTGTTTTCATATGTTAAACTCAATAAAGATTGTCGGTGTCGATCTTTGTTGTTAATAAGTTTTATTATTCTTTATTGCATGTAAATAGGTGAGGAAAGGAGATAGGTACGTGCGCATACATTGTGTAAGGACGCGAGAGATAATCTTACCGTTACTGAATAAGCTATAGTGGTAAGGCCAGGATAAGGATATTGGTGATAGTAAGGGAGTGGTTGTGCATATTATAAATGTCTGTAGTTATTATTTAGCGATAGCAATGAGAATAGTGTAAGACAGGTAGGTAGTATAAGAAATAAGAACGCTTAATAAGAATAAGTGGCAAAGTTGTGTGTAGTATGTAATGCAATTAGACGTATCCCTGCTTTGTTATCCAAGATTGCTTATTAAACGAGGTTCGCATTTTCGCATTCGTTGTATTTAATGAGTTAGCGTTCTGCTCGTTTATTATGACTATGACCACGTGCGTCTATGCTCACACTGAGAGACCATCTTTTAAAAATCTACATAATTTCATGCGTAAATGTTATTTATTCGACGGGCCTTAAAGTTTTTTAACCAATATGAGCCTATTGTATTTATTTTGCCAATGGTATATTATAATGGTGCATTATATTTGCATGATCATGATTATGAGGCTCTGGTCCATGCTAAAGTAATCCTACTGCACAATTATACTACACTCTCAAAATTATATAGGCACTATAGGCAGACACAGATTCTAATGATAATGTAAGATTTGTACATGTGCACTTCCATGTACCTTACTTACAATGTACTTACATGTGTTTCTTCGTTTGTTGTAGCAAAAAAAGAGTAGTGTTGTAGTTGTTGTACCGTTCCACCTTTCGCCTCTCTCTCTCTTACATTCGTCTGTGTCCTCGTACCTCTCTGCCTATCCAATTCGTTGGTAATGAGACGACGGAATCCCTCTGTCTCTTCTGTGGCTGTCTGATTCTGTTCTGTGTTAGTGGTAGAAATTCCCCACCAGATATTCTGTACAAAGTAAAGTGCTTAATACTGCTTGCTTAGATATTTAAAGTTTGTAGTTTGTTGCAAACAAAGTTTTTTTTTCGAGCCTTCCATCAGTTCTGGCTGTCATTGATTATGGTGAGTTGATTGTGTAAAGACGAGGACGTTATTTTCAACGATTGCTTCAGTCCTCTGTCACTTGCCTTTAGAGCTAGACGTGATCGGAACCACCATTCCAAATGTAATTCATTATCACACACATTTTCTTCTTCTCCTTGTTTGATGTTTGATTGTACAATTTAGTTGAGTATAAGTTGTTATTGTCGTGGTCATCAAATACAAATGGGAATAGAGTGTTCTTATTTTCTATATTTCATCAACTAAACGACTCTACGCTCTATACTATAGCACATCATAGCGTAACCATAAGGTTGCAATTTTCATCACTATCAAAACCAATATCAATAATTGTAAGTGAATAGTAAAGTTTGCAATTACTTTACTTTAAATTTTTCGTTGCAATTTGACCATGACTGCGCTGCGGTGGTAATTATATAATTACATACTGTGATATTAATTTATTTACGTTTCAAAAATTGTCATACCTTAACCATTCACCTTAGTAAAGGTAAACTGCGGCAGTGGAAAAAATAATTCTGAACTTGATGTTTGGTATTGTGGTCGGTTTGAGTTCCATTTTCTTATTACATCGTGCTATTATTTGGAATAATACATTACTCACAAGTGAAACCACCGTGAGTGAAAGGAGCATCGTGTATGTTAATAATTACTGATACGTACAGATTTAAGCACTGAAAATTCATGGAGTTTGGATTGTCATTTAAATTTTGAGACAATAGACGAAATCCATTTCAGTTTCTTCCAAGAACAAATAAAAAAGAAAAGATTTTGTCGATCCTGAGTCTGAGGTTGTGCTGGTCAGATGAGAGAGAGCTCATAGTTATTTTCAGTGTGTATTGCTATTGTTGTAAAACTAATCCAGATAATGATTTTAGATCACGAACTTGAATTTATAATTTCAGCCTACTTTTATGGATGATTATGAAAAAGTATGGAATGAAGACTGCTGTATAGCATGAAAAATACTTACAATTTTGTTATGTGATTTGTTTGTGTTTGCATCCGAACTAGTCAACGTAAACTCTCTGTTGGTGTCTTGGAGTCAGTGCATGCATTGTGGATGTGAATTCCTTATTGTGAAACGCAAAGTGTAAAGTTCTCTTTCTCTGGCGCTGGCTTAAGAACTGGACTGGAACCGCTGCCAGTGATTGTGTTTTAAAGGCAGGTTTTTAAATTGAAAACGTGAAAATTTAATCAATTTTGGTAGGTACGAAAACGAAAAGAATACAAAACTATGTTTTGAATTGAAGATTAAATTAAATTACTTATATTTTAATATTATTAGGTACATGTTATTGGGGGTACCTACATATAATAATGATATCGTGCACTTGTAGGTATTTGAATTTGAATCTATTCTTATAAAATTGAAAAATCATTATTTTTGAGCTTGCTTGAAGTTCGTTGATTTCTCCTTATTATAGTTATACCCTAATCATCTTTCATAGACACAGAAATGAGGAATAACGGTTTCTAGTCCATCTCCACTACATCTATAAATGGATAAGAAAATAGAGGTTGATTAAACCAGATTGCTTAATTTAGTTATTATATTTAGGTTTAGGTTTCGAGTTTGAGAAGAATTGTGATTGTACTGTGTAATGTCGACGTGTGTAGATACTTCTTTTCTCTAGTCGTTCTGTTCTAGTCGTATATCGTGGCTGTAAAAGTCGATATGATGCTGTTTGAATTGTGCAGGTATTGAGAGGTTTAGTTTAAATGTTCAAATGACTTGTGCGCGCGGCATTAAAGCGTGAGAAAACGTTTAATTGTACATGCTTCCTTGTATACATACAGAAAGTATAATGTCACTATTTTATGTAGTGAGAGAGCGTTTAATAGAAGACCAACGTCGCACGTTCTAATGAAACGCATGGTTTTTTGTTATGTGCACAAAATCGAGAACAGGATGTGCTACATTAGGCTTAACTGGTATTCCTCTCGATGTAATGAGTTTACTCGTTTTAGCTTAAGAGTATCAACATCATAACATAACGAGATGCTCAAGCTTTAATAAAGTTATCTGTTCTGTATAGACATTTTGAAATGAGAAGGCGTTTGCATTCTCTGCATATATTAATTTTTGAAATACACTCGAAACTTTAACTTTCATATTTTCGTATGTTCGTAAACAGTATAATTTTATATATGCACCCGGATAATTACTCATTATTTGTTTCCTGCAACTTGGCGAATGGAATTGAAATTTGAATTCAACTGGTTTTTTAAACTTGACAATTTCATTGGGTTGTTTGGTATCTGTGCGGACAATGAGTACAAATAGCTCTTATACCTCCCGAAGACTTTTTATTTTACTTTCTGCAGATATGCTGTGCTTTCGTGCATCCTTTGTATCGGTTTCGGTTGCAACAAAGTAATTATAATAATAATGTTGTTTAACGTAACAGTTTCTGACTACAACTAATAATGTGTATTATATATTATGTATAATTGTGTTCATATTGTGTATTGACCTGCGCATCCGGTCTCTTACTAAAGAACGCATGGAAACAATGACATAATTAATAAGGTGCAATACAGGGTACTGTGAGTCGTAATAGTAGGGAAGTAAGGCAAGCGATGGTATAGGACTATGGCCAAGATTAAGAAATGTATTTCTCTGAACTAATAATCTATTGTTTATAATCATTATCATCCTACTTTAGTCACAGCTAATTTATGCTGTCTCCCATCGCCAAAGTCGTGACAAGAGACATTACCTAGTTATGCTCACGTAAGTACCTATGTAAAGTATACTATACGTTCGAGTTTTTTGCTGTATTATTTTTCCTATTGCGATGTATGGTATAATGGTTCTACGATTCCTTTTCGTCTGTCACGTTGTTTATGCCCTCGAGGGGCATTCTTACTAGTCAGTTTGACTTAATTCCTTGATCTTGAGTTTTGCGACCTGCCTAAAGTCTAGCAATGAGATGAGATGATGCAGATGCTTGTGGACTAGCAATGATAATTTGAATGCTTAAAAACAGCGTATTATATTGGGATTTACTCTGGAGATGTTGTAACTTGTAACTGCTTATAATTATTTTCTTGAATACTGAAACATTTTCTGAATATAATTGTCTCCATTGAAATGAAAATAGTGAACAAGGAATATAATTGAGTGCGGCATTTATGGGGTATTAGGTTGATGTGAAGTCATTCGCAATTGTATTGGGTACCTACCTACCTCAATAGGTAGGTATACCTATATACTAAGGCGCGTTCTGTCTCTGTATAATTTTCGTACGTAATTGTTACTATGTTTGTGTACTTGCAGGTTGTAGAGGAATTAAAGCACTGAGATGCATTTGGTAAACAAAATGCAGGATAAATTGTCTAAATCATTCTAATAAAATTAAGTTTTGTGTATTAATAATTGCAATTGGGGGTTTGCTGGTTTCATTTTTATAGCGAAATTGAAAGACATAGCTGGGAGTTGAGAGTTGGATTTGGTGGATAAACACCAACATGTAACTAGTATTGCATTATACGAGAGTAGTATAATAAAGTGATTCAATTATTAACATGAACTTTGTACACTGCATCCAGATAAATGCTGCTAAGTTATAGTAGGTAACGCTGTATGAATTGTTTCTGCGAGTAGACAGACAACCAGCTCTACAATAATTGAATTTACGCTTGTAGTAACATGTTTTTATACGCATCCGTTGTAGATCAGGCCAAGCTTGCTTCTATTATTGTGTGCTTTCTAATTATATTATGTTCTACTCTTGTACCTTCATACTTCGTGCCGTGATGCATAACTACAACTGTACATACATTGGAAGTAGGTGTAATCTAGTAATCATGGATATACCAAGTAATATAAATAAAATGTATGTGGCTAAACCTGGAAGTCAAACTGGATGATATGGTACACTTTGTACAGCAAATACAGAACAGAAGTCACAAAAAGAGGGGAACAAAAAAACATATGAGAAGAGCATAGCGAATGTAAATGCGTACATCTCAATTCGCAAAGAGACTCGCTTCCTTTTCCTGGGTTTATAAAAAGCATTAGAATTCTTGAGGCCAAAGGCTCGTCAACTTGTTTTTGTCCTATTTTCAGATATAATACTCATGCTTTAAAATTGATATTGAGATCGGGATTTTGACAGTAACATTGCATTGTACGTAAGTATTTGCTCTGTTTGATTTAAAAAAGTACATTTGATATCTATGGCTTACAAGAATATAATATGAGATCTGTTTTTGCTTTGTAGCGAAAACTTGTAAAGAGTTATAGCCATAGCATTGCAAAAATAAAGGCAGTAATAGAATAGTAGTAAACAAAAAAAGTTGAAACTACGGTCTAAGGACGTAAATAGCTTTCAATTATCTTCAATTTTTGACATACTCGTAAAGCCATTAGAAATTCTGCGTACATGCGATCGTATAGCCTACAAGGCAGCAATACCCTTGAAAATATATTATATCTGTAGAATTAGCTGTGGCTTGTGCCCAGAGTGTGTCGAGTGTGTCGGACTCGGAGACTCGATCTACAGCTTGAATTCAAATTTGAATTTGAGCTACTTTTAAATAAAGTAAAGTTTATACTGGGATGCTACCGCAGACCGCAGTTTCCTTTTTTTTACTATAATTTTATCAATTTATAAGTTCTCAAGTTCTCAACAACATTCTGTTGTCAGTACCCGTATTTATATATTATGATCTAATGGTTAGATTGGAAGTTCGTGACTCTCTCATCATTTTAAACCCTTAATAAAATATAACTGCCTTTCTTAGTTCTTTCTAGTTGTTCTTGGTAAGTTCTAGTTCAGCAGGCTAAATGATGCATGTGTAAAATAATACTAACGAGTACAGTGAGTCGCTGTAGTCGAGAGATAAAGAGAGATTCTCATAATATTTCGACAACTCATAATCACAGTAGTTCTAATTTGGTAGCTACATCAACGTTTACACATTGAATAAATGAATGAATGCGAATAATGGTGTTACCAGTTACACTGGTACAAGTTTATTTAGTTTAGCTATTTAAGCTCTGTATTTAAAAATTGACGGTCCACATCTCATTTTCCTTATTTTCTTATGCCTGCCTACCTGTGCAATTATCGCCACTAATACCGGTGGGCATACCTAAATGTTTATGCATTGATAGACCAGTTAGTATGTGTTACATATGATTATAATTATATGTGTGTAAGTATACCATATAGGTCGCATTGTATCTATTTACGTGCGATTAATTATCATTTATAAATCTTAACGTTTTATTGTCCTTTGACTGTGGTTTTGGTAGCAGTCAAATGACTTTACTTTGCATGAAGAATGTAAATGTATGCAGTGTTCGTCATTATGTTTGATGTACTCACGTGTTTTGGTGTATCAGCAGGAGCGTCAAATAATCAACACAAAGTGGCATCCCGCTGAGTTTTTGTTTTGTGTGGTGGTCTATCGAGTCTACTTATGTAGAATTCAAGATTCGAGAATTCTAGTGATGTGTACACTAGTGCTTCTTTATGGGGAAATGATTGTTTGTTGTTATTGTCTTGTCATATTTTATTGTGGTGACCCTCTGCACTCTATCCACATATTCTGACATAGGAATATTATAAGCGAGTGTTGCGTGTAAATGTGGATTAATGAGTTGTAAGTAGCACAGGAAAAAGTGAACTAATTTCTAGTTGTTTTAGGTAAGTATAGTTTTTTGTCATATTTGATCTTATTGGATGAACTGGGTCTTCGTACTCAGACCTTCTTTGCCTCAATCTAAATCTGAGAAGAGTTGCATGCTCTTCTTGTTGTTTGGTAAGACATAAGACAGAAGGCAGAACAAGAAGGTGAAAAAGCATTTAGGGAGAGACGAGATCATTATTGTTCTGTTTGACTTGTGTGACTAGTAGGTACAGGTAATAACGGCAACATCATACTATGCCATCATTGCCATTGCTATGGGTTGAATGTTTAAGCTTGTTTCGAATCTTGATGTATCAGTCTAATCGCTAGTTTATATCCCTGGCAGTCGTTCTCATTGCAAACTGTACTTCTTACGTGTAGTAATAGTTAATGATATTACTAGTCTAACGCCTTCATGATAGGTTGATATTGTTTTATTTATTATGCAATTATAGACGGACATCAGATGTCCAGGGGGCCGCATCTCGCCCTGGTAGAAATGAGATCCTTTCATTCACATGTCATATAAGTACCGCATATTTCCAAATAGAAGACCCAAGCAGTGTTGTACGGAGGCTCTTTCTATCAGAGAATCAGAGACTGGCCAACTTACGCAATTTGCAAATAATGCGCCAATCTGAAATACTCTTCGTATTCCCCAACCATATGGATTTAAATTAAGTAAATAAGAAAAAAAACAAATCAAAAAAACTGAATCAGCATAATAAATGCTTTTTTTCTTGCTACTAAAGCCATATCTACGTTTACTATGAAAGTAATCTCGCCTACTGTTGGTTACGCGTGTACTTACATATTTGTAGATACAAATATTATTAAGAGTAGAATTGGATTATATTCGGCGTTTGGTTCTTGCCTTCTTGCTTTGGCTTTCAATAAGAGGTGTGTTTAATTTGAGAAATTGTGTATCTGCATCGATTCTTGCAACCTTATTAGTAATGTGTTTGTTATGAAGACAGTAGGTCCGGGAGGTCATAAAAAGTTGTTTTAGTTTTGCGTGGTGGTGGTGGAAGTGGAGATTTCGGGTGTGCTTCCCATTGCATGCATCTATCCTTATCCTCCAGCTATGCTTCCATTTGTAATAGTTTAATCACGACATCAACAAGTCATTAAACTTGCTGTCCTATCTGTACCTGGAAGTTTCCTCCTACATTAAGGTATAGAGCGCTATAGTACTCGTACTCACATTTCAGGTGTTCATGCAAACCATTGCTAGTTGCAGTTGAAATTGAAACGCGCATGTTTGGAAACCGTTTAGGGTACGTTAACGGTTATGAGCTTAAGTCTGTACTCCTCTGCACATGCTTTCAATTACAAAAGAATGTATCTGGCTATTTGTTTTTCTTATATTTAGGCTTTGACTCCCCATAAAAGGATCATAATTGTATTTTATTGTTGTTGTTGGTGGTGGATTTGACGACGAGGAAATCATTTATCTTTCTTCCGATGTGCATCTACAATGTATAGTTATTACATTCCTAGAACCTATGAATCAATTCACGTACGTACTGTAGACAATTTTTTCAAATTTTTGTGAGTTAGTGGTGTTATACGTATCAATATTTAGGCATAATCTGGCTCTACTGATAGTTAATAAAATTTTTGTAGACAGTTTAAGTGAGGACAAACAATATACAACAGCAAATTGACTGAATTGAAAGGATATGTGAGTTAATTTTGTCTGGACAAGCAAACGCAAACCAAGCAGGTTGCAAGTTTCGTTCATTTCGTAGTGTCAACATCAATAAACAACATTGTTTTTCGTGTTCTATCTCTATTACACATCAGTGGTATGAGCTATCACACGAACACATTATTTACTCGTACATGTTATCCACTGTGTGTAGCGCATGCTGTATGTATAAGTGTCTCTGAGGCACGTGTGTATGTATGTTGACGGAATATGTCCTTGTTACTGAGGGAATTGGAGTGAATGTATGATTCTTTACAAAACTCAAATAAAACGTAAATAATAAAAAAAGCCTGAACTTGAAATATTTATTATGTTCTAACGAGTAGCAATGCTAGAAAACTACCTCTACAGTTCAGGTTCAGATGCAGATTTCAAATTTCAAAGCTTTGAAATTTAATGAATGACACTACATTTCTAGACCAAAACAGGAAAGAACTTCCGGAACTTGAACTTGATATGGATATAGTGCTAAAAAATAAAAATAAGTCCATTAATTTTCATTATAATGTGTCTTCTTAGAGAAAATTGGAATTACTAAATTCGAAAAGTAGAGAATACATTGCCCAGTATTTCAACAGCCGTTTTTTAAAAATATTTATTCGACAATATACATTGTTTTTTCCTGATTTTCAATATTACATCAGTTTCTACGCTATAAGCGAAATGTGCACGAGGCAGAAAATTGATACTAATACCAGCACAAATTCTAAATACTGCAGTGCAAATATGAGCATATTTTAAATTCTCACTTTATGTATATATATTTCAGTGGTTGCGGGCAGACTGTACTGTGGTTAGGTTAAAGCGTAGTATCGTATTAAATTATATTTACTATAGTGTATACATTTATCTAATAGCTTTAGTGAAATATGGCTCCATTCTATTATAAAGTATTCGATGAAAAGGGATATTAATATGGGATAAAACCATATCGCCTAGGTACCTGCCTATCTACTATCTACGTATAATTATTATACGGATGTGCTGATTTCTGTCGCTTGTTGAACATTCGCTACCGGTTGGATGGATTTTTTAGGTGTATATCACGGTTACCTACACCCTCATAGGGATGAAACATAGCCGGAGTTGCGATTTTTTTTTCAAGAGCTTCAAAATGTCGTATCGTATGTTGAATTACGATGTTTTAGAAAATTTGATAAATTAAGTAGGTATGCATATAGTAAGGAGAGAAATAATGATCAATTTTGAATGATTTCAATTGAAAGTTGGCATCTAATCGGTTTTACTTTCTACAACCTTAATTTCTGCAGTATACCTTTAGTACTACCATTTTCCCGACGAACACAGCCCCCGTCGAACATCGATCCGACGAGACAGGGCGTCACCGTAGAGCAGAACTAATTTATTTGGCTTTTTTCTAGGCTGAGACTTTAAAAATATTTAAATTCAACAAAATATTATTAATCACACTAAAATGGGAAATGTGAATTAATTTTGGTTGCATTCAATTTCAATCAGAGTACGAAAAATAAATTGCAGCCTTGAAATTGAATTTCATTAGTTATTGGTTCAGTCCAGTCGTAGTAAAACGCTTTGCAAATTGGAAAACTGCCTGTAACAGAATCTGCATATTTTGTGTATTAGGAACCTATATAGAATAGATATATATATATGCACCTAAATACTTTAATTTTTTCAGATCAGCTCAGCATCAGCATATAATTATAATTATTCGTGTAGCTCGTTTGGAAAGGGTTCTTTCTTTCTGTCTGCCAAAGTCCACATTATGTAGCGTAAAACAAAATATCACAGTCTGTCTATACAGCATAGTAGTTGGTAACGTGAATAGTACCAATATAAACCTACTGTAAATGGTCCAGTAGTACCCCCTCTTGGCATCTCAAAGACCTCTCTACAAGCAAATTTCGGCCCAATGCTGAAGCATACCAAACTTCTAGTACTGGTAGAGACTCGCCCTCATAAATATACAAGGTGAATATTTATGTATGTATTGCAATATACCAATGTATAATTTGAGTATTTCCGGTATGTCAGATGTATTCAAGTTTGATCTTCAGACATTATTATAGTTGTTGTGCTATATAAATACAGAGGCAGCAGGATCTGATCGAATGAATTTTGTGAATTTTAAAACCCTAGTAGTCGGCCCGACTCCACAGCTCTTTAAATTATTATATTCCAACCTTTCAGATAACAAAACCTCATAAATTAAGTGGCACTACTGGGTCTATACATATATAGTCTGTATGTTCCTACAAAATATTGAACTTGTGTGGCGTATTCGCAAACATTATCAAGGTCAAATGTAAAATAAGCGAGCCCGATTCCGCATCTTGGTTTGGAGTTTGGAGCTGCTGAAATAGTATACTTTTTTGTGCTTAAATACATCAGTGTAGTTGTATGTTGGCAATATAAAAGAAGGTAGCTAATGGGCTAGCTAGTGAGACTAGGAGTTTGTTGCTCATATGAATTTGTACGGATGCCAGTTCAACTCTTCACATTTAGAGTTGAAAATTTATTATCGTTTTGGTTGAAACTGTAATAATGCTGCTCTATGTTTATTTTACGTAAAATGGTATCCGTGCCTAAACAACTGAAGAGTTTTTTGGCAAAACAGGATAAGTCCATTAAATTATTTTTGGCAAAATGGGATAACTCCACCTAAAGCACTCATTTCTGATTTAAATTTGGTTTTTGAGTTTTTTCGTAGTTTGTAGAAGACAATTGCCGTGCGTTAATGTTTTTAAAGAGAGAAAGTAAAAGCTTTTATTTACACTGGTACACAATTGTACTTGCCTGAAAGACACAGTAACAAATATACATTGTTTCACAACAACGATTTACAAAGTAACGATGAAGTCATACTGACGAAGGATAAGAATAATTAAGCTGGAACTATAGAATATAAATGATAATGTGCAATCCTGTTAGAACCACGAACAAAGAAATTTCATTCAAAATGATTAAAATTTCATGTCACGGACCATTTTCCCTATGTTAAGTTATTGATTTTTTGGCAAAACGGGATAAGCCCACAAAATAAAATTTTTTTAAATTTTCTAAAAAATTCCAAAGTCCGTCTAGGATTATGAAACTACTTGTAATTACGCTTCGTCAGGTGCAGTACCTGAAGAAAACAATTGAGTTTGAAAAACTCAACCTGTCATCATTTATTCATTTTTCGTTGTTCCTGTAAAATTTGCTTTGATGGACTTATCCTGTTTTGCCAAAAAACTCTTCAAATATAGTTGTATGTAATTAGTATTGTGCTGTTAAATGCTGTCTCCGAAAATTCCCATGATTTTGACTCCCTTACCCCTTTTTTACGTTGGCATTGCGCTGTATGACATTGAACAGTGGTAATAATACCATTATTGATGACTATGAGAGGCATTGAATATACTGACAGCCGTTAAAGGCTATTATTGACATTAATTAAAATTTATGGCGTGTAAATGTATCATTAATTCTATCGTTTTGCTTTTTTTGTAGTTTATGTATGTTATTATGTATGTTATGTTTCTCTTAAAAAGTGACACTTATGTGTCTGTTGTCTGCACTTGCACTTTTATGCTCATGTTGTAGTAACGGGGCTCAGAATTTGCTCTTAAACGCTCGTTTCGTTTTCGTAATCTCGTTTCTATCGGCGCTGTTCTGTAATGCACCGTATATCTTCGAATAAACCACCCGTGGGTTATTTCAATAAAAAATATTCTGGCTCGCGGTCTATTGGGGTCCCAGGGTCTATCACAAATGTGTATGTTGTCCCGCGGTTTAATGGAAGATATAAGGTACCTACCTATGTAGTGTAGTTCGTCTCCCTAGTCCTATACAATGGTTTATATTTACGATGTAGTTTCATGGTAGCCAGCAGCAGCGATCAGAGTTCTAATGGAGACAATGAGTTATACAAAAAATTAATTGCGACCCTTTATTACCCCGGATATTTTCCCCCAGCATAACCCTGGACATCCCCACTCCCACACTAAAATTAAATTATTGCT
The DNA here is from genome assembly GCA_949802685.1 of Dicyrtomina minuta. Lineage (NCBI taxonomy): Eukaryota > Metazoa > Arthropoda > Collembola > Symphypleona > Dicyrtomidae > Dicyrtomina > Dicyrtomina minuta. The sequence continues at coordinate 38,910,212 of OX461812.1, forward strand.
ACATATCAGTATGCTGTCGTGTCAAGGTGCGTATTCTGAGAAATTAATGCAAATATTTTAGAGTACGTACTGCTGGGGTAACTGAAAGATGTCCAGGGGGAATATGTCCGTATACCCAGTTTATAATTTTGCATGCTATTATAATCGATAGTAAGTATTGCTGTTACGTATTTACTGTTTTAAATGTATACTAAACGTCAGCTTAATTTCATATGATTTATTGTTATGTAGGCTAGGCGTGGATGATTTTGTCCATTATTATTTATGCATACAAAAAAATGAACGATAAATATTATTATAATTGAAGTCATTATTGGGTTGATAATTGATATAATTTAAAAAAGAGTAAGAATGCTAACACCACCAAGTAGAAAAAGACGATTGTGCAGTGTGGCGTATCCATATATGTATGTGACGCTAGAAAAATCCATTAAATGTAATGTTAAACAATGTCGATTGTTGTTTGCAGTCTCTAGTTAGGTGGGTTATTTTCCTGAAGCTACTCCCGATCCTTTTTGGTTTCAGTTTCATAAGTAAAGTAATCTTAATTTTTTAAACGAAAAATAATAAATTACATAACTTTATAAACTGATGGAAAGAAGACGGAAAAGGAAAATTCAGTTAAAATTCATTACTGCATAACATTTTATGATTGTTAATTAAATATAGCCTATAGTGTGTGTGCAGACAGTCGCAGTTGTGTAAAGTAAATATGGAAATAACTATAAATAATAATATAGCCAATGACAGGACTTGATTCTTAAGTGAAAGTAATAATAATGCTCTTGTTCTCTTTCAGTTATGTTAAAAGAAAGCTAAGTAAAAGTTCCAGTGCCAACTCCATGATGATGTCACCAGAGTCTGACGTAAATTTATTTCAGAAGGGGAAAATGAATCGAACTAGCATCGCAGACAAAATTGCAGCGCTACAAACGAACAGTGACATTGGCTGGAAGAAGAGAGTCACTAAAGTTAATCCAGACAAAGAGAAGATTATGCCTACGGATCAGAATGATAATGTGGAGTTTAGGAGAAATAATAAGGTATTGATTTTTTTATGGCATGTCCAATCAAGTACATTAGTTATGTCACATCAAAATAAAATTTTGTGTTCTGAACGATGAGAAAAATTCATGGATTCGAAATTCGGTAGCTTTGTATAATTACAGTCAACTTACAAGTAAGTATCAGTTAGCTATAAATTATATTTCGTTACCTCTTATCCTCAGGTAGAAATATAATTTTAACTAAAATTAGGCAAATGTATTGCTGTAGTTAAAATTATGTTTCTGCGATCGGATCTTTAGTAACTTAATATAATTACAGCCAGCTTTCAGCTTACAAGTAGGTATCAGTTAACTATAAATTAATGTTGATGAAATTGTTGCAATATTTAATTTGCATCAGTCTGTTATTATTCTCATTCAAGTTTTTCGAACTGGCAAGAATTTGTATACCATTGAATAATTAGTTTTAAAATGTATTGTTATTGTACAGGAATTCAAGGGCATCGCAAGTAGACTGAATCAATTGGAGAGTTCGCAGGATTCGTGGAAAAAACGTGTTGGTGAGAATGATGCCAACATCTTCACTGTCCAAGGGAGATTGGAAAAAGCCGGTAAAATTGTAAAGACCATAGAAGGACCGACCATTCCTCTTCACGACATTAAAGTCAAGGGCTTAAAAGTTCTCACTCCACTTCGGTTTCGGAATAAAACTGTGGAAGCGTCCGACGATAGCAGCAATAGTCCCACGTCTGAAGATGCTCAAGAAAATTGCGATGTTCTCAACACACCGACGAAAGGAATTCAGGATGGCTCACCCAAGCGTCACAAGCAACTGTCTCGTAAGTAAATAAATTCATAACTAGACGAGCATTACATTTTTTGTATTATTTAGTAACACAAATTTGTGGTCTCATTTTAAATTATTGTATCATGCCATTACTCAAAATACAAACCTTAACGTCAAACCAAATTTCATAGTTTTAGAAATGCAGAAAAAAGTAAAAGGTATCAGTAATAATGGTACATAATATATTTGTATGAACATTTTAAATTTCCCCCCTGAAATAAGTTGTAAATAATATATAGGATCAAACACAACATCCGGTGAATCTTCGGAAGAAGAAAAAGTGACGAGATCTATAAGTCGAAATGATAATGAAACATTCTCCGTTTTTTTCACTCCAATGCTTCAGTCTGAAATTGTTTCTTCATCCAAATTTAGCAAGATATCAACAGCGACTTACAGTGTACAAATTGACGACTCATCGTTCAATGCAATCCAGGTAGAACGGAGACAGCTGTTAGGAATGCGGAGAAATGTGAAAGCTCCGCGAAATCATACAAATGTAAAAAACCCTGTCAAGTCTCTTGCTCTACGAATCCAGGAACAGTCATATGCGGAATTGAGCCCACAAGTTAGAGAGAAAGAGATGAAGAAGCGTGTTCAGATTGAAAACCGTATGTGATTAAATTCATTTTTCAAACTAATTTTTCGTAACTTTGTTATTAAATTTTGTTAGTGTGTAAATGTATTTACTTGATTGATTTTAAGTTTTAAACTAACACTGTAGTTTATTTGTACTTTCCATAAATAATTTAGTCACCAAATAATATTCTGAACTTTTCGTGATACTTTTATTCTAGTTATTAATAGTTTAGTAAAGGCTGAATCTGTGATTGTATTTTTGTATTTCGTTTTTTATTCTGATTGTTTTATTCTATTTATTTTTGTAAAAGCTAACTCTACTGCATTCTTTATGGGTCGATAGTATAGCATGTTGATGTCTTTGTATGTAATCAGTAAGCATTAGAGTATAGATACTATCTGTGAATTAATTTATTGATTTTCTTTCTGCAAAAAATGATGCTACATATGTTCTGTTTGTGGTCCTGACTGTGTATCTGTTTCTTCTGTATGTAATGCACTATCGAGTATCAAGTATCAGCGTATCTGTATATTCTATACGGATGTACTGTGCAGTGTCCATTATTTTTGGCTTCTATTCACAATAAAACGACTATATATTTACATTTTACGTGAAATGACACATAGCTTATTAACATAAAAACTGATTAACTATCTCTGACTAACGATAACGACATGCATGGTTTGACAAAGGTGAACTTCGTACTGCGTGAAAAGAATATTGTTTACTGTGCAACGTTTCGATTTCCATTTGATTAAGTAAGTAGATCCATTTCAAGACGATTGACAATTTAAGTACAGATTTTGCAATAATTTAAGCTTGTTATGCTTTGCAAAACTAGCATTCCTCGCTTCTTACTTCGTGTGCTCAGCTATCCATGCTGCAAGTGAAAGTTCTTTCACGGAAGGGTACCCTTACGCGGCGCTCTTCTGTGTGTGTAATGTAGTATCTCGTTATTCTAGTTATTTTTTGTGCTACTTTGCTTAGTGTCAGATTTAATAATTTTTTATTATTGTATTTGTGTATTACTATATTGGTTAAGTTAGTGGTGTAAAATACTATAATTATATTTGTTACATGGTGGCTTTATTTCTTCACAAAAGTAGAACAAGAGTACGGAGATATATATGCATGCTGAAACGGCACTCCTTAGTTTGAAGATTAACCTGCCGTCATTGTTTCAATATTTGAATGTTAAAAGGCATTTTTCGTTCTGACGGAGATGTGATATTGTGATCTTATAAAATGCACACAGTAAACCCTACTGAATATATACACCAATTAGATCCTTCAACAAAATTCGTAGTAATTTTGAATAAATACTATAATTACGGTAAAAATTGCAAACGAAATCGACTTTGTAGCTAAATTGTCAGGAATTAAAGGCCAATACCGAAGCTAATTGTAGTAAAGTAAAACGCTTGAGTGAACACTTGTGCTGAATTGCTAGATAGTGGCTTGGTGAAAGGCAGAATACTATAAATTTGCGTGCGTATAAATATATAATAATATATGTGTATGTAGTGGCAAAAAATGCTCATCTGTCTGTGGAGGCACTAGCTGGCTTAGCAAGCAAAGAAGATTTTACGGCAGTGAAGCTCAAGAAGGCTGGGAACGAACTAAATAAAAAGGAGTATCCTCACCCCATGTTAATTCGCATAAAGGGAAAACGTCAAGTGCAAACGAGATTAGTACCACCGGAAGTTAAGAGTATAAGTTCAGGGGATAATTACATCCTCGTCACAGCCAATAAGGTGATTTATTATTACTCGATTACCAAAACCAATGCGACGAGATTTCTCGTCAATTAATATCATACGTAGCATCGATTTTCATGGTTTTTATTTTTTTCTGTAATATATGATTCCTGGTTACATAGATGTACCAGTTTATTGGAGAATACTCAAATCGTTTGGAAAGAGCAAAAATTGCGGATGTTGTCAGTCACATAGCCCAAAAAAAAGACTTGGGATGTCGCATTTCATCGATGGCGGAAGTGGTGACGTTGGAAGAGCCTTTGTTAAGTTTAGGTCGTGATCGGCAGCAGTTTTTTGAAATACTAGGTGGTGGGGACATGCCGGAAGCAAATGACTTGGGTGACGAATTGGATGAAGCATACGAGTTTGGAGTTGTCACGACAAATCGGGTTTTCGAAATTAATGAAATCAGGGAAGAATTGGTTCCGCTTTTGGAAGCGGGTGGATGGGGAAGCCAACCCAGGCATTCTCTACTCCAAGATGACAAGGTGAGAATTAGCAGCTCAATTAGTTTCATAAGTCTTTATTTTTTAAATGTGGCTGTCAGTGCCTTGTCTGATTTTTAGTAAAACAAAATGTTTACTTTGTATTTAAAGGTTTTAGTGTTTGACTTTGGATCTGAAATATATGTTTGGTCGGGGTCCAAAGCTGACCCTTCAATGAAAAAGATTGGTTATCGCTTAGCAAAAGGACTATATGAAGGTGCCTATAGTTATGTGGATGTAGACCCATGCTGTTGTCCAATAGTTAATTCTATAGAGGGTTCTCAGAGACCGAGTTGGACTTTTATTAAGAAAATAAATCAGCACATGGAGCCCATTTTATTTATTGAAAAATTCTTTGATTGGCCAGATGACTCAGGAAGATTGATTAAAGTTCAGCAGAAAAGAACCAGCGACAGCTCGGTAAGTCAGGAATTGTAGATAATCATACAACAACTTTTCCTTAAAGTTAAACCTATCGTTTTGATAATATTATGTCCGGTTACGTACGATATTTTGCGTTAAAATATCAGATTTGTGGTTTTAAGTTTTACAATCCATGGTTTACCATTTAAAAACGATGTTATGATTTTTAGCAAAAGGAAGCAAGCTATAATTTCAAAGCATGCAATGTTGAAGAAATGGTAGCATCGGTGACGAACATTCCGGACCCAGGCTTAGAGTTAGAAGGTTTTGATGTTGGCCGAGGGCTAGAGATTCACAACAGCGAAGTAAGCGTAATACAAATTGGGGAGTATAGCTACAAATACTTTTTATATTTTAGATGAATTTTTTCAGTTATTTTAGTCATTTTAGTCATTCATACTACTTTTATTTTATTAACTACTTGAAATTTGTATTTCAGGACCGGCGAACCTTCACTATCACTAATTTAGATGTGAAAGCTTGGAATATATCAGAATTTTCAAAGTCCGACGTAGAAGAGTCATCATTGGGCCAGTTTTATTCAGAAGAAACCTATGTAATTCGATGGCAGTTCAGCGTAACTCAAATAGGCAGGGATCTGAAAGGAAATAAATCCAGACATGCGGGAGTTTTAGGCAGAGAACGTTGTACTTACTTCTTTTGGCAAGGAAGGCAATCAAAAATCACGGAGCAAGGAACATCAGCACTCATGACGGTCGAACTTGACCAGGAGAAAGGTCCTCAAGTAAGCAATTGTTGTCATGTCATTTTAATTTCATTGTACACGATTTATTTGATTAACTTTTTAAGATATAAGATTAGGATTAGATTCTTAAAAATAGATCATAAATAACATCGTTTTCTTTAGGTCAGAATTGAGCAAGGGCGAGAACCACCTGCGTTTCTATCAAGGTTTAATGGACTTATGTTTGTACATTTGGGGTGTAGAGAAGCCCCTCTCAAAGGTAAAGGTGGATGTAACTTGTTTAAATAAATATATAATGTAAATGTAAGAGTACTTTTTATTTTCTTACAATGTACTACTTGCTAAACTGTGAAGATTTTTTTCTTAAATTATGCAGATGCAAAGCTTTACGTTACAATGGGAGCGTGCGAATCCGAAGGCCACTTCATTGAAGTACAGTGCGAAGCTAATTCTTTTAGAAGTTTAGGGTCCTTTATCTTAGTCGATTTTGTTAAAGGACGAATTTATCTATGGCACGGAAGTCTATCCACAGAAGTTACCCGAAAGGTACAATTTTATTGATGAAATCAGTGCATATTTACTGCATACAGTTATAAGTCTAATTGAGGGTACTCGTGGTTCCGTGGCTTTGAAGGCGATCATTTGAATAAGGATTGCTAAGGATTGCCAATGAGCCTTCCGAGCATCGTGTTCTACAGTCTTGTAGACGTACTATTGAGGCAACAAGTAAAAGTAAAAAGAAATAAAAATATTGGCGGGGATTGGGGATGATGAGTACAGATGGGTCGCTGCGGCAGGGGGCTATTATGGCGCTCAGTTTCAAAGAACATCATCCACATGCACGGTACTGCTATCAAAAATGAAACCTCTGTTGTCCCCTCAGTGGAATTGTAATTACCATATATGACCGGATAATGGCCGGGGGGGGGGGACCCCAGGGCTGATGGTCCAAAAAATGTAATATTCACCAGGGGCTCAAATAAGCGCTGGGTTGCACAGAACCCCTAGGCATAGTAGCAGTATTGTAACACATGTTTGAAATAGCTAAATGATAATAGGTACATACATTTTGGTGAAAAGTTCTCTGCTATATATTATTTTGTCAAATTGAATAAAAAACAACACAACAGTTGTTTGAGAAATTTTGATGAATTCGTTTCATTTTTGACCCTTAACTTTAAAAATTTAATGACGCGCGGAGCTCAAATAAACGTCTGGCTGTAACTCCAAAAAAAATTAATAAGCACCGGGGGGCTAATTCGTACATATACAGTATTTCTTTATTATCCGTACTCAAGCCGTGTCGCTGCTCCGGGACAACTTTTCGAGTGCACGTGATAAGTGTACTATGATATAACACTGTATGGAATTAAATTAGAGATAAAGAGCAGTGTAGGGGGACGGTGGTTAAGACCTTTTGATTTGACATTAATTTTCACCTAATTTTCGCAGTTCTTATCTGCAGCAGCATTTTAGCAACACCAAAAACTTATGACCGTGTCACCTTTACAGGATAGGTAATACCCAGAATCATCCTGTGTAGGAACTGCGCCATTATGCTTACAACGCGACGATTGAATTGATCGTGTGCGGGATGGGCTTAATTATGGCGTGTAGCACCCGTTGTCGCTAGGTTAGCATGTATATTCAATAGGTTGTTGTTGGTATTATTACTGTTGAAGAGATCATCTTCTGGAGAAAAATGAAATCTATTACTCGCAAGCGCTAATTCAAAAAATCTTATTCGTAGATGTATATCACTTCGGAATTTAATTTTGACGTGCAGTTTAGAAATTACGAGTTGTCGTTTTAAAGGGTCAAGTCCTTCATCCGTAAGAAAGTCGAGCGCAATGTGACTTTCATGGTATAATCCCGAATCAATACAACAGTATCAGTATAGTTAAGCAAACTGCAATGTTTATATATATGCATGCTTGTAGGCTTGTAGGGGCGCAAGGAGGCGCATATAAACATGTAATTTATTACATATAATTTGAAGTCCATAGTAAGTAGTATTACTTATTAAGGAAGTAATTTGGAAAATATTATAAATGCTTGTAATGTGAATTTCAGATTGCATGCCATGGAGCAAAGAATATTGTTGAAGCTCCTGATCGTTACTTAAATTTTCATGGGGAATTCCGACTGATCGAATTAGAGGAAGGGGCTGAAAATCAAGCTTTCTTCAGTTGTTTGGATGTTCCTAACAAAATACAGTGGACTGAGTCATATGTCTCGTTGAAAGGATTAAAACAAGAAGATTATGCGGAAGTAAGTGTGTTTGGATTTAGTAGCTTGCAAGGTTCTTTTGAAGCTAATCCTGTTCTCAGCGTAAAACGAAAATTGGGATCACCGGAAGCCTTTCCTGTTCTTCAAGAAGAACTGTATTGTGCTCAACAACCAAGTAAGTTTGTTCATAAACGAAGCTATCCTTGTCGTACCATTATTTTTTTAAAGCGGGTACTGTTATAGCACTCGTATCCTGCTTCTCTAAATGTAATATTGTTCTAAAATTCGGTCCATAATGTTTTCTAGGGCTGTTCTTAGTCAGCAGGGGTCCAGAAACTTGGCTCTGGCAAGGCTGGACACCACTTGGTGACGAAGACAATGAAAACATGGCTACAGGTACATCGCGGCAGATTAGTCTTGTTGTAGAATTATGAAAAATATCTTTAAAGTATATTATTCTTGATTTATTGTATTATTATGGGAATTAAAGACGTATTAAAAGTTTTGATATTTTGACTTTTGCATTAATTCAGGTTCCGGAGAGATTCGTTTGGCTGCTGAGCGAAAAGCTGCTCTTGAAACTGCTATACATTGGGCAAAATTGAAAGGAACTGTTGGATACCTTGTACTTGCCGGGTTGGAATCTGCTCGCTTTACAAATATTTTTCCTTATTGGAATCTTGTTGATGAAGCACGAGAAGTTAACATGACAGAAGAAAGATCTCCTGGTTTAACCATCCCATTAGATGAAGCTATGCAACCTTTCCTCAAAGCAAGCTACACATTGGAAGAGCTACAGGAAAGACCTGATGGAGTTGACCAATCAAAGTTAGAAAAATATCTAAGTGATGAAGAATTTGAGGTAATTTAAGCTTCAGTTGTCATTATCATGATTACTGTGTTTATTTAATAGTATACTTTTAAGGTTTTTTGCAGAGTTGTGTTCTCTACATTGAATTTAATATATTTTAGCTAAGCTCATGCAAAATTATTTAATAATTTGAAAATTATTTCAGACTGTCTTAAAAATGGGAAAAGAAGAGTTTAACAAGTTGCAATCATGGAAGCAAACTGAATTAAAAAAAGCTGTTGGACTATTTTGAGTCTTTAATAAAAATTATATCGACGAAAGGAGTCGTTTGACTGCACCACACCGCGCCGAATCGTAATGCATGCCTGGATGAAAATGAACGAGAAAATTTTAAGTTTAAATTCCGTGATTTTATTCTGTCGTGAATCGTGCCAAAGTTTAAATGAATAGCAAACAAACGTTTTTTAGAACCATAACCATTTAAGAATGTTCATGTACTTACAAATATTTGTACTAAAAATAGTTTTAAGCAGTGTTCAGGATATTATTCTGGGTTTTTAATATGCCGTCGATTCTCAGCACTATTTACTACTTGACAAATATCAATAGTTTTTTCTCGTCATTTCACCATTCTCCATAATGCGTTAGTTGATCGGGTTCTGGACACAACCTTTTCGGAGTCGCACAATGAACATTCGTGATTTCATAAAATCTTGACCGTACTACAACGTCGCAGGTCGCATATGAATTTCACATTGAGCATACATTTAAGTGAGCGAATATTTAAATACTTTTTGTCTGAAGTGACTGAATGCGAACGATCATATTTGGAATTTTAAAACGTTAAGCTAGTACGGTTATGGTGTTTGTTTGAGAGTAACATTTGAAGTAGCCTTTTAATCCAGACATTTATTTCTGCAACAGGTAGCTACTGGGAAATAAATCAGACGAGTTGAAGTTGAAGGAGTTCAGCTTTCCACTTTACAAACGTAGAAAGTTGTGCGATTATTAAGGTGTCAGGAGTCGCTTGAACTAGTGTTATCATAAGCACAATTTGCAATTGTACCAATTATCAATTTTCAAATACCTGCATAGTATGAATAGCAATTTAGGATGTATAAGATAATTATTGTGATTTGTAGTTCAGTTCACAAAAATACCCTTAGGTGCCTTCTGCGTCGGATATAATATGAGACTTGATTTAAAATAACTTGACTAAAATAATAATAATTTGAGTCCTTACTCGTATGTTTGGTTGGTTGATATCAAAATGCACATAAGATAGCAGTAATTAAATAAGCTTACCCATTAAATAGTGTTTTATACCGCTAAAGGTTAAATGTCAAACAAGAACTTGTAAAATTCATTTGGGACTTATTTCGTGTGGTAGACAAGAAGACAAATATTTATTAACCAGAATCAACATTATTGTTCATATGTATGTACAATGGTTGTGACTTGGAATTTACTAGCTGTAGAAGTTTGAAGCTCATGCTCATGCAGCTTCATTCTTATCAACTGAAATCAGTGCTCTTACTTACAAAACGGGGAAACATTTTCAGAAATTGAAATCACCATCAACAATTTTTTGAGGAAAGCTTCTAAATTAAATACATAAAAAATGACATAACACCTAATGAAAACTAGGCTTGGTTTTCTGTAGGGCCCTTTAAGTAAGCCCGTACCATGCTCAGTGTACACTGTACAGCAATTACAAATCTAAAAGTAGGTGTTGCTTAGTTGCTTTATAAATAGATAAGGTAATATCTACGCATCAGTGACGTTGAAGTGAATATCTCCATACGTTATTTTCATTTGAATTATTGTGCCGCATCAAGTCGTATAGAGTGTAGGATTTGAAATAAAATTTGAATTTAATTTGACATTTTTTTATGAAATTACCTATAGAATTGCTTAGTATGTCATTGTGAGTAGAGTAGTTTTTAGTATGAACGATGCCTTGTTAATAATTTTACCAATTAATGCTAGTCTTGCGTCAAAGCCTTTCTTGCGACTAACCAAAAACGGTTGTCAGTAATGTAATATATATTAATAATAATCGTACAATCTACGTAAAAACATTCAGTGTTGGATACTGGAACCACAAAAAAAGTGTACCCACAAAGTGCTATTTGAGTCATTTCTTTTTTATGATACGTTATTACATATACATAATTACATACGTCTAGGCATTCTTTCTTAATGCATTTTTTGTATTTTATCTAACCGACATTGCATATATTTAATTCAACGTTCTGTAACACAAAACTTCGGTGAAGGATCAAATTCGTTTTCTTCCTTAGCAATACCACTGGAAGGAAACAGATTTGATCCTTCACCGACGAAAAACTAGATTAAAGCTAAATAATATTGTCGTCTCGCTATATTTATAGGTAATGAAAAAACAGAAATTTGTCGCATGTTGTTGCAACCTTTGCTCTATATAGTGTATGAATACAAATAATTATTAGCAATTAGTATTAATTATATAATTAGCGCGTTCATTTGTGCCCGAAATGTCAAAAATTTCGTACAATCTCTCTTTTGTTCTCTGCGGTTCACTATCCGCCGATATTATTTTGACCATCACATAATTTGTAATAATAATAATTTATGCGTATACTTACATCTCTAAATAAGAACACTCTTGTAATCCGTCATACTATACAGTTATTATACTTAATCACAATTTCGTAAAAATTTCGACAAGCTTCGAAATTCCAAACAAAGCAGTAACGCAACAAATTTCTCATCATTGTATTAGTACCAATAATTATTACTGCTACTAAAGTATAAGTAAATTTGGTAGTACCTGTGAGTTTAGCTTTTGAAATCAAATGTTGAGAGCATAATGCATTTGTTATAGCGTATATATATGTCCATTTTTCATATAGTTGTGCGATCTAGGTGTTTTATATTAAAATTATTACTCAAATGAATTACATACGCTTTTATGTTTATTAAACTTATTGTTAGACTCTGTTGGTTGTATGTGTTGCACTCTAAGAACGCAGAACAGATAATTTAATAATATGCTGTAAGTAAACTGTAAATATGCATTCATTATATTGATGTATCTGTAAATCTCAGCGGTAGTCGTCATAATTTACAAGGTGTTTCATTCTTACCAGAAATGCTTCTAGGCAGCTCCTGAAAATATATTCAGACTTAACCCATGTACTTTTAGCAATATTAGTTTACGGCGTCACAATTATATTGGATTTTAATGCTAAATGCGTATTTCAGCAAACACAGTATATTGAGTCCTATAGTTTTCATATTTAAACTACGAGTGTGCAAAATGTGACAATGTAATTTCTGTGTACAAATTCGGAAGCAGTAAATACCGCTTAGGCAAATGTTTGGACTTTTTGGATACTAAAGTTGTATTGAAAGTATAAATGAGAACTAATGTATATTACAGGTATATCAAGTATATAATTACTAGACGTAACCTTCTTAATTGTTATTGCAATTAATATTACTGGAACTGGAAGAATAATATTTTTAAATTGTTGAAAGACCTCGATCTATTGTGACAAAAAAACAAACGTATCGTAAGTTGGGAAACGGTTATCAAGCAGAGAACAAAATCAAAAGTAAATCATAAAAAACAGTATTGAAATTTGTAAAAGGATGAATATAGTTTATGGTATGTTTTACTAGTATTAGCCTCTGTACTTAATACTATGTATATTTGAGAATCGTAAAGAACTTTGTAAGTACTTTGTAATGTAACCCATATACTTGATATTGACAGAACTGGATCGTATAAAAAAATAAGATAAATAATATCGGATACATCTACGTCCTACGTGACCGAAAAAACAATTTTTATATTAAGGTTTTAAATTATCGACAAAAAATGCATTAAATAAATAATATTTACAGTAATAATAAATGTTTCTAAATCCGTCATTTTTTCATCGTATTTGCATAGTTGTCTTGTTGCATCATGCGCCGAGTGGTAATATTTTAGAGTAATTAAAGTTCATTTTTAATTAATCGATTAAACTCAATAATTACTTCATGACGTATTGGTGTCATAATTTTTTTGTTTTTAACACGTTACATAAATATATTTCCCCTTGATTTATTCAGATTTAAACATATTTTGCGTAATTTTATTCATCAGAGAACGGAACAAGGAATGTGGTCGAATTATGGCGGAATGGAAAACAAAAAAACGAAGATTTGCAGCATTGGTTACAACTGCAATTTCCATGTGAGCTATCGAGACAGCAGATCATACTGACTTAAAATAAAATGCATACAGAGACGGCAATCAATGCTTTTAACAATATTTTTTATTGTACTGTATTCTGATAAGCATAATGATACATGATATAACCGTTTTACAGTAATAATAATATTAAAGAAACAAATAATACGTCCCTATTAAAAAGTAATAAACATGAAATAAAAATACTGACATTCTGTCGTCGAGATACAATAACTGTATTATTAAATATTACTTATAGTAGAATTTCTATCTTTATCATTTCATTTTCTAAACACTACCATGTTTAGCTTCACGCACATTTCTTAAACTCACACTTTTTATATGTATAGTAATATTTTTAGATTTCGTCGTCGACGAAACAATGGTAGAAATGCATTGAATTTTTTTTCTTATATTTTAAAACTTGAATAGTTGGCTTTCACTTCAAACGAAATATGAATCTAGGTATTTGATACAAGTGATGGGAGGAGGTGGGTACTTCTGGTGGTGGGGAAGAGGTTCAGAAGTCATACTCATGTTAACTATTCTACAACTCTAAATATAATTATATGTACATACGTATCATAATACAATGCTCGCTATGCATAATATTCATGATGTAATATTTTTGTATTTATAATGTTCTTAGTTTTGCACATTATTACGGCTTATAATAATAATACGGCTCAGCGTGTGTCGTATATTTCAAGACGTAGGAAAAATCTTAGTTCTTTTCTATTATCTTACATTACAATCAATAGTAATCATCGTCACCATCATATAACACTAACTTGTACACACATGAGTTTTGTGAAAGGACGCACACAACAATAACAAATAACCAAACACACATAAAATCGTAAGGTGTAATAAAACCAAGCACACATTGTACAGACCTATTACATTTTTTTCCAAGCCCCAAAAAACCTTGGGGCTCTGTGACACTAAATATCATGTTGAATATATTTACTTTTTAAAAAAAAACGTGCGAAAATTCAATTCCTTCAGTTTTAAAAGCAGGACAACAAATAACCGTTTTTAAAAAAAAATCAAAAATTCATTCTCGTACTCCAGTCGTAACACAGCGATAATTCAGAATTATCATAATATTATATAATAAACATTATATTCATTATGCTAAATACAACTTTGCATATAAAAACTGACCAAATGGAAGAATGTGAAACGATAATAGTTTGTCGTCATTTTCTCAACAATACAAACAACGATCGATACACTATACATATGGGATCGCTCACATATTACGTCAATAGGATCGGGTGGGTGGTTGTGTCTGGACTTTGCTGACTGCTGGCGAGAGGTAAGTCAGTAAAAATTTCGCTCAAAATGCCACTATAATGAATAGTAGAGACACAATGGCTGAATGTGTACAATTTTGATCTAAATTTTTGGTCTGACATAATACGTGAACGGCCGTATGCCATAAACTAATAATTAATTATGATTATATATTTTTTTTAAATCTTAATTGCATCATGATCATTATGAATTCCCTCCCCCCCCTTTTTTTCGTTACGGATAAATTTCAATAGTTGCTTAATTAATTGCTAAACATAATTAGCCTAGAACAAAAAAATTATCTTGTTAATTAAATGGATTAGCCTCTTCTACTTCTTGTCTTTGTCCAATTTATTTGGGTCACCCAAAGGAATACTGTTCCCAGATGGATACACTTTGTCAAGTTGTTTCAATGACTCAGTCAGATAATTTTGAATTGCTGTGAGAGCCGCGACGATGGCTGGAGACCCAAATCCATGAGTTATCAAGGAGAAATGCGTCAAATGTCGTTGAATTGAAGGATCCAGTAAAAGTTGCGGTCGTGTATTACACAAAGGACTTCTATCTTGATTCAATAGATCCGTTAGTTCCTTTGTCACTTGTCTATACAAACAAATTAGTCGTTAATTATTTATTCAGCCAAGCAAGAAGTCAAGAATTAAGCCGGCTAAAAATGATGTTATGGCTTCTTTCTATAGCATTTTGCCAGTTTTTTTTCACTAAAATTCGATCTCAACATGCCCCGGCAGTGTACTCAAAAGTAAAGTGTTTAAGAATGCAAAGAATATAATTAATTATACATAGATAGGACTTACTTGGTTGCCAAAAGTACTTCCTTCCTTCTATACGCATCTGTAGGATCTGCGGTATGTTGTCGGGTAAGATACTCAGCTATTTGTCGTGCTGGAAATTCTGTCTCGCAAACATAACCAAAATCTCGGGCTAAATGGATGGCTTCACCTGAGAATAAAAGATGAAAGGAAAATTATTACTTGTTTGATTTTTCTGGAATTAAATCGTAAAGAGGCGCTATCATGCTACGAAGTCTTTCGTGTAGGTCACGGCTAACTACACCCACTTCAGCACCGATGTCCACCACTCATCTATCTGATAAAGTTTTATTCCAGTGCGAATAAAACTACACATTTCATTTCAAAATTCTTGTCAGAATTTCCTTTATTGGACTTGCTAACATTACATTACAACTAACAAAACTGCAACCAGATCCTTATCAACCAATGAGCTGAAGCAAAGGTTGTATCTTCAAAGTCATATCTCTATCCATAGAAGTCCTTGCCTTACTGTCCGCAGCACATATTTGACTCAAGGTTTTAGAACCTTATTTTTACTCAACATTTGGTACGATTCAAACAAACATACTGTATTTGATAAAAAATCGAAAGTTCACAGCTGGTGTAGATGTAGGGACAAAATGTATACTAATACCTTGTGTACTGAATGGCCTGATAAGTAAATAATAGGCTAAACTTAAACTTAACCATGTAATGCTACAGACCGTAAATTCTATAATACGCACAATATAACAGATCCCCGTACTAAGTATATTTTATGAATTCCTTAATAAATGAAAAATATTTTCTCTAGCTTATAAACTACGCGATAATCAAAGAGAATAATAATTTATATCCAAATGACTTCCAAAATAAAATAAATACACATGGTTAATTATATATAAATTGTAACATGTATCATTGAGCATGTGCCCATGCCCAATTGTTCTAATTCATAGTGCTTCAAAAACATTCGACTCCCCCACTCCCCCGCAAGACTGTTATCTTCGGACAAATCAACAATAAATTCTACTGGAACGTCTTTCTTATTTAGGTAATTAATTCAGACTTTTAATTTCGATTTTAACATTTTACAACTTCTACTTGGCCTTGCCACCGCTTGGTTAGTAGAAGTAGTGAATTACCTGATTATATATAATAAGGTAAAAGTGCCCCTGCATTATTTCATATTTTCATACCCGCGTACTATTAAATTTGAAAACTCATTCATTATTACAGAATATACAGTACAGTAGTAATGCTATTCTTAAAAAAAGAAGAAAACAACATTATGCATGGAGTACAGATTTAGTTTTCACTTTCAAATCAGGTCAATTTTAAAACCGTTTATCACGCTTTAACATCCAGACAAGAGTCAGGTAAAGGAAGGAAACTAGATACCAATTACATAGGCCAATACACTTTTTACCCGAAATCCAAAATGTGCCAATCAATCTTTCAAAATCCGTACAGAATATTATTTGGGGATAAGCATAGTCACATAGCTACAAATAATAAGCCCTGTACTCCACAATGCAATAATAAAAGGCATTTCAATTGTGAAATCTTTACCTAATCGTAAGTGTAAAAATAACACCACATGTCGAGGAAGCTAATCAGTATTAATACGAGGAGTAATAAAGCTCACTAGTCAGAACACAAAGGAAGAAAAGCCATGCTCCATATGATCCAGAACAGCTTTGTCCGATGGCCTGTCGAGTGAAGGCTATTATTATTGCACCATATTTCGTGGGCATTGGAAAATATAAAAGAATATACGTATACACAATGAAGACAAGTTTACAGTACAAAATACAACCCACTGCATACATACGTTCCGAACATAGAATTGGAACAAGTGTTAAATAGCACAGTAAGTGTGCTCCATTATGCTGCAGACAGAAGTGCTCCCAAAAACCCAATACAATCCTAGCCCATCGTACATACGGATACGGATGCATGCTACGCATTATGCAATATTCAACTCACCTCAACCCTCATCAACCCCACACATTTGGCTTGATCATAATTATATGTGTAATCTCTTTCCATTGCATACTGCATTCAAATGATAGGAACAAAATAAAACGTCCAAAAAATCCTCACTTCGTACCAAAACCCAATTTCCCTTTATTATCCATTTATGAATTTATTCACATCTATAAATATAAAGGTACAGAGCAATTGTGTGCCAGAACAGAACCAACAATGGCACATGATTTTTTGTTGTTGCCCTCTCTCTCTCGCTAGTAGGTATATCTTCAGCCTAATCGTAATCGTCAGTACTCAGTGCCGGCTAACACTTCAAAACTTTACACTTTTCGGTCTTTGACTGGAGCACCCTTCACCATACCATTACATACGATGAAATAGTAGTACTGGTAATAATGGCTACTGCTATATATGTACGTACAGACGGCAGTGCCCCTTTCTTCTCGGCAGATCTGTTGATCATAACTTCATAACATCATTGGACCAGCCCATGTCGAGGACCTCACACGTACTCATACATGTAGAATGCTAATTTGCCACACAATAGAATCACAAAGCCCAGTCTCTTTTGTCCATCTTCATAAAAGTTGAAATACAATCAAATAATCATATTCCTTTTTCTTTCTGGTCCAATCCAATCCATAGGCACCCTTCCCCAGTGCGAGCAACATTACATATTTCTCACCAGGCAGGCTTTTTTTACCCTTATAGTATTAAACACAGTATTACGAACTTACATCGCATCCAGCTCTTACGGCTGGCTCGAATAGGTAACCTATACACATCCGTACGTACTACAAATTTACGACATAGACGCACGTAAACTTGACAGAAAAATAGGAACAAGTTCAGTCTCCACAGCACTCGTCTCCGAGTTAAAAAGTTGATACTATAAGCATCATTTCTAAGGTACGGAAACCGAAATTGGGAAATCTAGCACAATTTAAATCTGACTAGTTGAATCATTCATTATCAATAGACAGAAGTAGTGAATTGGGTCGATTCTAAACCGGCAACGAGAGGACCTAGAAAGAGATTTAAAAATACACAGAGAGACAGATGATCTCATATTATAATTATACTAAGAATCCGAAATTGATTCGATTCATCAATATATTCACGTTTATTAAAGGAGTTAATATGATGACTCTAACTCTAACGAAGATAAAGTGTACAAACCATCAATTTTTTTTTAAATTCTCTTTGTATATAGCTATTTGAGAAAGCCAACGCCAAGGCGAATGCCAACACCAGTTAGTTTAGTAAACTTCTATACACGGACACAATGTTCATTCTAAAATTATAATGAAATGACGACGAAAGGAAATCCCAATCATTTTTCCCGTTCCCGATGACATGGCACATCAAACGTTGAGGAGAATCGATCACGCTAACATGCGTACCAACTGAACAGCTAATCTTCGAGACTCATCAACAATTTTGCTCAACACAATAAAAAGACCTTTTCTCTTCTGGTTCATCACGGCGCTCGAGCCGGTGAAGCCGCCGCCACCGCCGCCGACAACAGCCTCAACAACAATAATAACAAATGAATATCTACCCACCTACCAAAACATACCTACGAAAACCTCCGAAGTTAAATCACAGACTCCTTCAATAATTTCTCAACAATCCTTTCCCCCTCAACTTACAACTTACACATACTACAGAAGATACAACGTAACGTGCCTTCGCTTTATTAATCAAGTCTGTAATGAAGAACAAATACATTGGCAGGTGTGCCCAAGCTATATTATAATCACAATAAAGGTCCTTAAAAAACTAACACACACACACCAAGTCCAAGTCAGTCATTTTACCAGAACCAAACCGACCGTCAATGTTTTATTTGACGAGCTGAGACTGAAATCTGTCTTTAAGGAACCACAGGAAAAAATCAAGTCTTTTTCCTCAATCATTCTCTCTCTCTCTCTCAAGTTTTCAAGTACGAAACGGTGCCGACTGATTAGAATATATTGTGGATGATAATTTTCGCTTCAATTGCCTTTGCTTTTCATCTCTCTCTTTCTCTCTACATGCTGAATCATTCATCTGTAAATAATACGGCCTACCATTTAGACAACCTACAACCTCCATGGCATGGGCCATACATATAAATACATAATACGTCCGTACATGTACTTAAACTCTCCGCACATACTCCAAACGGACCTTCGCTCGCCTCATCGGAGATTGAGAAAGGTGCTTACGATATGATGTACAATTTACATAGCCAGCCAGAGAAACTTAAATTCAAGTATCATCCCCTACTATAGCTACACATACTCATAGCTTTCAAGCATTTCACGCTAAACATGAAGATTTTTATTCTTTGATTGAACAACACCACTCCAGATTCAACATTTCCTCGGTAGACATTGTAATAGTAACCATTATTATATTATGAGAGAGATGCCGTCTCACTACCTCCACCCCACATCCACAGAACCCAAGAAAACATACTGCTATATAGAATAAACAATCATTCGAGTCGTTTAGACGGGAAAAAGCCCAGCCCAAACGCCACATCAGTCCCCCCATCATCCATTTAATTACACCTGCACGCTCAAACTCACGACTCAACTTTTGGACCAAAATTCGGATAAATACATCAAAATGACTTGTGGAAGGAGGGAAAATCCTTCTTACCGGCACGAGGAAAAAATATAATTTTTGCTTAATCCAAACTTTCCCATGAACTTTTGCCCCGGAGAGCAGCTCACCTTCTATACCTCCCCAAATTTTCATATACATAGTCAGACTGTATCCACATCAGCTATAGTAATTACATATGAGTACCTACCTACTACATCAGAACACAGCAGAGCTACAACAGACGCAATCATCGTTGGGCACTAAACCAAAATGTTTTACACGAAAATGAAAAATAACACCATAGGATTACATAATGCAGTCCGTAGTCAGCTATAACAAATTTTGAAAGTCAAAATATTAAGAATGTAAGAATAAAGATGAACAAATAATAATACTAGAGACCCATTTTGAACTGGAAATAATAAAACCGAGAGGACATGAATAATCCATGGGTGAGTGCGTGCATACAGCAACCGTAGTGTGTTAGGCATCTTATAATATGCAGGCCCTACGTATGTGATGGAATTAGTAATCAGACATCTATGCCGTCCGAGAATGCCATGCCAGCCCATCTGCTGACCAGCTGACACACACAAGATAGATTCAATCATGCAGTCAATAACTTGAATTTCATACCCATGTACTATGTACCATAACGCGTAAGACATCCAGCAAAAGATAACGATGTGGACGAAAATACCCAATTAATACGCAATTATGCATCTTACTATTAGAAAATCGTAAGGGCTGGCTAGTGAGACAACATTCTGATTATCAGTATCTCTGATTTTCTATCCAATAAAGTTGTTATGTACTTGTCTGCTGTATTCTCTACGGAAAAAAATTCTTTACTTCCAAACGCCTTGGCTTGGTCTGTTGTGTTTCTGTCTTTATACTTCAAAGAAATCTCTGCGTTTATCCTTATTAATAAATTCAATGCTGATAGTTATGTGTTACCTATTAATGTATTAATCCAGTAAAACTATAACAATGTTTCTTTCAAGGTGTTTTTCCCAAAAAATGGAAGCATACAAATCAACGGACTAAAGGCCCCGAAGAAGACAATGGAAGTAGAAAACACTACAGACCACTACCTAAAATAGTACATAGCATATATCTACTAGATCCCGGGTATCTGTTACAGGCGAGGTCTAGTCGTATACTTAAGGATACAGCTCATGTCCAACAACCCACCACTGGTGCGTAATACACTTTGGGGAGGCTTCTACATCTCCATGAATTCACATATTTGAATGCTAAACAAATTCAAATTCAGAGCATAATCATACAGTAATGACAGCAAACCATATTATACCGGAGCTCTGCTAGAAGTTCTACTTGCACGTTAGTTCGACGTACACATACGTTTACTATACATGTGCATCCTAGTTCAGGGTTTTTAATATTAACAAGCTTCTAATTTAAGTCATTACACCAGCATAGAAGCACTCATTTCAGCATCTCAAGAAAAAATGGCAATGACCAGGTATCCGAGTGTAGGGGCTGTTAAATACAATTACTATGACTTGAAGTAGAATGAACAGTGGGGACTGACAGATTCACTCACCTAAGCTTTAATTTTCTTTCTCACGACACGATCAACTGATATTCCCCAGTCCACACAAAAATTGGAATTTAATAGCATTGACAACCACACCAAGATCCTTGTCCACGAAAGACATACTAATACTAAATCATAGTTGACTATAGGCGCCAGCCGTCACGGTCTTTTCCACTCATCTGACAAGTCTGCCTAACTCAATTTACTTCTACTTCCTTTATCTAAGTATTCAATTTTAGGTCTACCTCCGAGCCAAGCCACAAGCACAGCCTGAGCCCGTTTCCTTTTAGATCTGACACTGACCAGCATCAGATTTTCTAGGTTCTGGAGCGAGAGAGAATATATTGGTATTTGAAATGAATTTCACAAAGAAAAGTTGCCTTTATTCCATTCGCAAGGCGCAAAGTTGATTGTTTTATTTTTAAGAGTACACACAAGACTAAAAAGAGAGAGATGGCATGCTATATGTATAACAGGACTATACGATTGTGCGAGGAGTTGAAATACAATTGAAACAAGAAGGAAAACTGTAGATATGCCATGCCTCAAAATAATTTCCAACCAGATGAGAAGTGCACAGTATTTCTTTCGCCTCATCATCCCTTTGATGACGATGACGACCGAAGGTGGAAGGAAAATCCCGATTTTCGAATTTCCTTCCCCATTGTGGACCATGATGTCGGTTTTTATACTATTTTATACGAAACTACAATTTTTCAGATTGGATATTGTTTGTCCAGAACATATAAATACTTTTACACATGACTTCACCGAATCAAAATCTGATAACGCAAGTTATGAGATATTTCTGTTCCTGCCTACCTACTTCAGTACTCGTATTATTATTACACAGAATTTCATCTAATACATTAAAAACAATAAAACTTCGGCTTTTGAGAGGCCGACAACTCTTCTTAAAAATTTCAAATAAAAACAAGAACAACAAAAGCACAAGAAAAATCTCCAGGTCACGATGAAAAATACTTATGTGCAATTATTCAAACGTATAGTATGGCCAAAGCGTCCGATAATGTTAATTTCCTAGTTCCATGAAAGTTTTTATTGTTAAAAGGACTAACTATAACTACAAAGGGGAAATTTTCAGTTTCTTACCTTCTACGAGGGACGTGAGAAGAGTGACATTGGCTGCCTTACGTCGTCCAGCCGGTAAATTGAGGCCAATCTTTTCCAGCTTCTCCCGCAATAGTCTCCCACCATTCTTTGATTTAGCCCTGTAATTGAAACATCACGAAGTCATAATCAAGTTTTCTAACTTTGACACCCAGCACCACTCATCATCACCACCTCATGACTGAGAAGGAAATGCAGGCGGACGTAATTGAAGTAAGATACAGTAGCAGTAGCAAATATGTAATATTTAGTAGTTTCATCGATTAAGAAACACAAGGGTCATTTTTCCTATCATGATATTATCGTACGGGAATTCAAAAAAAATCCTGAGCCGAACTCAAAATCAAAATCGAAAGAGACGTACATATTAAATAGAAAAAGAGGAGGGAAAGGTTAAAACATTTGAAACGACAACAAGCTCATTGCTACTGTGCACCTCCACTCCTCGAGAGAACACTTGTGATTTGTGAACAGCATGATGATCAAAAAGTTAACATACCTACCTACATTAATAATATCTAGCCACGAACTGAGCATAAAAACCCGAAAATTTCATGTTCTTCCCTCGGCCTGCTTCTAGTTTTAAAAAATAATTTCATCCCATCATGATCATTCTCTCTCTCGGATGCATGGTTATTATTCCATTACATTGCACACTACATACCATACCATCTTCATTCCTATGACGGATAGATTCTCTACTGTATCCGTTGCCCTTGCGGCACGCTCACTATGTGCCTCCAAACAAGTCCAGCGGCAATTCGCCCTCCGTCTCTAATCTTTTTCTCTTCCTACATACAGTTTACATACATACAAGATTATATAGATAGGCATGTTTAAGCTGGACATACCTTAAAGATACAAGACATAGACAACAATCCTTCTCACTCCGTGATGTCTACTACACACGTTTAACCCTGCTACTGGTTTTTACTCTCTTAATATTAATACTCTTTACCATCCTGGAATACTAGCAAAGTAAACTAACACGAGTCGAGTCGTTCTTGTTCCCCAATCAATAAAATCATATTTATGAGGTCCAGTGAGAGTCCTTGTATTCAACAGACAATTAAACGTAAGTGTAGTACCTAGAGTACACAACCATACACCAATGAATAAAACTGGACCTCAAGACTAATAAATAGCTTCGGTAAGTTTACATGTGGCGAGTAGGTTTAGACTTAAGATAAATAAAACAGAGTGGATATGTAAAACCTAGTCACAAACATTATTTTTTTTAAAATGCATAGATATTTCAATAACCCCACGGAAAAGTTATGTTTACAATATCAAAGTACAATATTAAATTACGTAATTTGATTATGCTTACGGAAATATTTTAACCATGCTCTAACTTTGTAAATTCGAATTCATAACAACGCAAATAATTGGCATAGTGTTAGAAAATACAAATACTGACTTAGTTGTCATAATATATAGGCACCATAATCTTGAGCCACCTTATCTGATTAAGTAGGTACTTATTAGAAATATAAGATATATGGCTAAAACTTATACCAACTCCGAGATTAAATGTAAATGGAACTAACTGACATGTGAGAAGTATGTAAAACAATGCACTTCTTGTCGTGCGAATTAAAGCACTAACCCAAAAAGTAACCATTAAAAATTCGAGTTAAATCTCTGCACAAATACTATGAGATAAATATTTGACACATCCGGTAAGAAATTATGTGAATAGGATAATAGATGACCACTATTTGCATGTAGGCATGCAAGCATTTACAAACAACGCTAAAATATTGCCGTATAATTATCTTATGTCAGTCCGCAATAAAAGAACAATATCAGTTATCATTTACAATTAACAAAACAATCATTTTAAAGGATCAGGAATACTTATCCCTTTGTATTTTGTACTTGAATTGCACACACGATTACGATTATCTCCAGTACCACTACCTAAGCTCCACACCCATCAAATTGTAATAATAAATAAATACTTCTTGTGTGCATACATACACGAATAACAAATTATCAAGTAAAACGTTTCAAAGTATTGCAATGTTCTTTTCTATAATACAACTATATACTAAAAAGCATAAAAATAGTAATAAATCATATGTATAATTTACTATATCATATTACACACAATATTAGGATAAATATGGTCAGAAATGTCTATGCAGAAAATAAAAGCACGATACACTACGCAGCAACAAGACTCTCAAGCAGTTCATACATCAGCAGAGCAAAATCGCTAACGAGCTAAGCTTGCCAAGCAATAAGTGAGATTTTCCATGAGATATTTTGTTTAAAAAAAAACATCCAAAAATTCTTGAAATGGCTTAACGACGTGATGCGCGTAATGAATTTAGGCGATAAAACAAATTTCAAAAAATAAAAAAAGGCCTCACAATGGTTTTTTAACACTGTTTTTAATTTAAAATAAAACACCTTAAGCACAATTTTTGAAAATTGCGCATGTAAAACCATTTTAAAATATTCTGAATTCAAAAACAATTAACATCTGGAAATTTTTCATTTTTTAAAAAAATTATAGGCACCAACCCTTGTTCACTCAAAATTAAAAAATTTTAAATTTTAATTTTTTGTGAATTCAGAATAATTTGAAATAGTATTTCATGCAAATTTTCCAAAAATTGTGCGTAAGGAGGTTTTTTTTGGAAAAATTAAAACAGCATTATAAAACTATTTTAAGGCCTTTTTAGATTTAAAAAAAATATTTCATCGACCAAAACTGATTAACCGCATCAGTTATTTTGGAGGCTTTTCGAAAAATATGTCTCATGGAAAATCTCACTTATAGCTTGGCGGGTTAAGCACGTACGTGGATAGAAGAGCTGATGTTAAAAAATCGCAAGACCTAATGTTAAAACGTCACCAGACTTAATGTAAAAATGTCGCAAGACCTAATGTTTAAATGTCACAAGACCTAATGTTAAAATGTGGCCAGACCTTATGTTAAAATGTTGAGAGACCTAATGTTAAAACGTCAACAGACTTAATGTAAAAATGTCGCAAGACCTATTGTTAAAATGTCACAAGACCTAATGTTAAAATGTGGCCAGACCTTCTGTTAAAATGTTGCAAGACCTAATGCTAAAATGTCGCAAGACCTAATGCTAAAATGTCGCAAGGCCTAATGTTAAAATGTAACAAGACCTAATGTTAAAATGTCGCAAGACCTAATGTTAAAATGTCACAAGAAATAAAGTTAAAATGTCGCAAGACATAATGTTAAAATTTCGCAGGACCTAATTTTAAAATGTCACAAGACCTAAAGTTAAAATGTCACAAGACCTAATGTTAAAATGTCGCAAGACCTAATGTTAAAATGTCAAGACGTAAGGTTGAAATGTTGCAAGACCTAATGTTAAAATGTGGCAGGACCTAATGTTAAAATGTCAACACGTAAGGTTAAAATGTCGCAAGACCTAATTTTGAAATGTCACAAGACCTAATGTTAAAATGTCAAAAGACCTAACGTAAAATGTCGCAAGACGTAATGTTAAAATGTCACAAGACCTGATGTTAAAATGTCGGAAGACCTAATTTTAAAATGTCACAAGACCTAATGTTAAAATGTAACAAGACCTAACGTAAAATGTCGCAAGACCTAATGGTAAAATGTCGCTAGTCCAAATGTTATAATGTGGCCAGACCTTATGTTAAAATGTCGCAAGACCTAATGTTCAAATGTCACAGGGCCTAATGTTAAAATGTCACAAGATCCAAAGTTGAAATGTCACAGGACCTCATTTTAAAAAGTCACAAGACCTAATGTTAAAATGTCGCAAGTCCTAATGTTAAAATGTCGCAAGACCTAATGTTTAAATTTCGCAGGACCTTATGTTAAAATGTCAAGACGTAAGGATAAAAAGTCGCAAGACATAATTTTGAAATGTCACAAGACCTAATGTTAAAATGACCCAAGACCCAATGTTAAATGTCACGAGACCTAATGTTAAAATGTCAAGACGTAAGAGTAAAAAGTCGCAAGACCTAATTTTTAAATGTCACAAGACCTAATGTTAAAATGTCACAAGACCTAATGTTAAATGTAGCAATACGTAATGTTGAAATGTCGCAAGACCTAATGTTAAATTGTCGCAAGACCTAATGCTACAATGTCACAAAAACTAAAGTTAAAATGTCACAAGACCTAATGTTAAAATTTCACAGGACCTAATTTTAAAATGTCACAAGACCTAATGTTAAAACGTCACAAGATCCAATGTTAAATGTCGCAAGACCTAATTTTAAAATGTCGCAACACCGAATGTTAAAATGTCGAACGACCTAATGTTGAAATGTCGCACGACCTAATGTTAAAATGTCGCAAGACCTAATGCTAAAATGTCGCAAAACCAAATGTTAAATGTCGCAAGACCTAATGTTAAAATGTCGCAAGACCTAATGTTAAAATATCAAAGGCTCTAATTTGAAAATGTCACAAGACCTAATGTTAAAATGTCACAAGACCTAATGTTAAAATGTCGCAACACCTAATGTTGAATTGTAAAACGCCCTAAGGTTGAAATGTCGCAC
Organism: Dicyrtomina minuta; assembly: GCA_949802685.1. Lineage (NCBI taxonomy): Eukaryota > Metazoa > Arthropoda > Collembola > Symphypleona > Dicyrtomidae > Dicyrtomina > Dicyrtomina minuta. The sequence goes on from OX461812.1 coordinate 38,937,181, forward strand.
GACCTAATGTTAAAATGTCACAAGACCTAATGTTAAAATGTCACAAGACCTAATGTTAATTTTCGCAAGACCTAGTCTTGAAATGTCGCAAGACCTATTGCTAAAATGTCACAAAATCTAGTTAAAATGTCACAAGACCTAATGTTGAAATGTCACAGGACCTAATTTTAAAATGTCACAAGACCTAATGTTAAAATGTCACAAGACCTAATGTTAAATGTCGCAAGACCTAATGTTAAAATGTCACAAGACCTGATGTGACAAGATCTAATGTTAAAATGTCGCAAGATCTAATGTTAAAATATCAAAGGCCCTAATTTTAAAATGTCACAAGACCTGATGTTAAAATTTCACAGGACCTAATGTTAAAATGTCACACGACCTAATGTTAAATTGTCACAAGACCTAATGTTAAATGTCGCAAGACCTAATGTTGAAGTGTCGCTAGACGAAATGTTAAAATGTCGCAAGACCTAATGTTAAAATGTCGCTAGACCAAATGTTAAAATGTGGCCAGACCTTATGTTAAAATGTCGCAAGACCTAGAGTTGAAATTTCGCAAGACCTAATGCTAAAATGTCGCAAGACCTAATGTTCAATGTCGCAAGGCCTAATGTTAAAATGTCGCAAGACCTGATGTTAAAATGTCACAGGACCTAATTTTAAAATGTCGCTGGACCTGATGCTAAAATGTCGCAAGACCTAATGTTAAATGTCGCAAGACCTAATGTTAAAATGTCACAAGACCTGATGTGACAAGATCTAATGTTAAAATGTCGCAAGACCTAATGTTAAAATATCAAAGGCTCTTATTTTAAAATGTCACAAGACCTAATGTTAAAATGTCGCAACACCTAATGTTGAATTGTAGAACGCGCTAAGGTTGAAATGTCGCACGACCTAATGTTAAAATGTCACAAGACGTAATGTTGAAATGTCGCAAGACCTAATGTTAAATTGTCGCTAGACCAAATGTTAAAATGTGGCCAGACCTGATTTAAAAATGTCGCAAGACCTAGTGTTGAAATGTCGCAAGACCTAATGCTAAAATGTCACAAAATCTAGTTAAAATGTCACAAGACCTAATGTTGAAATGTCACAGGACCTAATTTTAAAATGTAACAAGACCTAATGTTAAAACGTCACAAGATCTAATGTTAAATGTCGCAAGACCTAATTTTAAAATCTCGCAACACCTAATGTTAAAATGTCGAACGACCTAATGTTGAAATGTCGCACGACTTAATGTTAAAATCTTGCAAGACCTAATACTAAAATGTCGCAAAACCTAATGTTAAATGTCGCAAGACCTAGAGTTGAAATTTCGCAAGACCTAATGCTAAAATGTCGCAATACCTAATGTTCAATGTCGCAAGGCCTAATGTTAAAATGTCGCAAGACCTGATGTTAAAATGTCACAGGACCTAATTTTAAAATGTCGCAAGACCTAATGCTAAAATGTCGCAAGACCTAATGTTAAATGTCGCAAGACCTAATGTTAAAATGTCACAAGACCTAATGTTGAAATGTCACAGGACCTAATTTTAAAATGTCACAAGACCTAATGTTAAAACGTCACAAGATCTAATGTTAAATGTCGCAAGACCTGATTTTAAAATCTCGCAACACCTAATGTTAAAATGTCGAACGACCTAATGTTGAAATGTCGCACGACTTATTGTTAAAATCTCGCAAGACCTAATGCTAAAATGTCGCAAAACCTAATGTTAAATGTCGCAAGACCTAATGTTAAAATGTCGCAAGACCTAATGCTGAAATGTCACAGGACCTAATTTTAAAATGTCTTAAGACCTAATGTTAAATGTCGCAAGACCAAGTGTTAAAATGTCACAAGACCTGATGTGACAAGATCTAATGTTAAAATGTCGCAAGACCTAATGTTAAAATATCAAAGGCTCTAATTTTAAAATGTCACAAGACCTAATGTTAAAATGTCGCAACACCTAATGTTGAATTGTAGAACGCCCTAAGGTTGAAATGTCGCACGACCTAATGTTAAAATGTCACAAGACCTAATGTTAAAATGTCACAAGACCTAATGTTAAATGTAGCAAGACGTAATGTTGAAATGTCGCAAGACCTAATGTTAAATTGTCGCTAGACCAAATGTTAAAATGTGGCCAGACCTGATTTAAAAATGTCGCAAGACCTAGTGTTGAAATGTCGCAAGACCTAATGCTAAAATGTCACAAAATCTAGTTAAAATGTCACAAGACCTAATGTTGAAATGTCACAGGACCTAATGTTGAAATGTCACAGGACCTAATTTTAAAATGTCACAAGACCTAATGTTGAAATGTCACAAGACCTAATGTTGAAATGTCACAGGACCTAATTTTAAAATGTCTTAAGACCTAATGTTAAATGTCGCAAGACCTAATGTTAAAATGTCACAAGACCTGATGTGACAAGATCTAATGTTAAAATATCAAAGGCTCTAACTTTAAAATGTCACAAGACCTAATGTTAAAATGTCACAAGACCTAATGTTAAAATGTAGCAAGACCTCGTGTTAAAATGTCAAGATGTAAGGTTTAAATGTCGGAAGACCTGATGTTAAAATTTCACAGGACCTAATGTTAAAATGTCACACGACCTAATGTTAAATTGTCACAAGACCTAATTTTAAATGTCGCAAGACCTAATGTTGAAGTGTCGCTGGACGAAATGTTAAAATGTCGCAAGACCTAATGTTAAAATGTCGCAAGACCTAATGTTAAAATATCAAAGGCTCTAATTTTAAAATGTCACAAGATCTTATGTTAAAATGTCGCAAGACCTCATGTTAAAATGTCAAGATGTAAGGTTTAAATGTCGGAATACCTGATGTTAAAATATCACAGGACCTAATGTTAAAATGGCACAAGACCTGATGTGACAAGATCTAATGTTAAAATGTCGCAAGACCTAATGTTAAAATATCAAAGGCTCTAATTTGAAAATGTCACAAGACCTAATGTTAAAATGTCACAAGACCTAATGATAAAATGTCGCAAGACCTAATGTTAAAATGTCACAAGACCTAATGTTAAATGTCGCAAGACCTAGAGTTGAAATTTCGCAAGACCTAATGCTAAAATGTCGCAAGACCTAATGTTCAATGTCGCAAGGCCTAATGTTAAAATGTCGCAAGACCTGATGTTAAAATGTCACAGGACCTAATTTTAAAATGTCGCAAGACCTAATGCTAAAATGTCGCAAGACCTTATGTTAAATGTCGCAAGACCTAATGTTAAAATGTCACAAGACCTGATGTGACAAGATCTAATGTTAAAATGTCGCAAGACCTAATGTTAAAATATCAAAGGCTCTAATTTTAAAATGTCACAAGACCTAATGTTAAAATGTCGCAACACCTAATGATCAATTGTAGAACGCCCTAAGGTTGAAATGTCGCACGACCTAATGTTAAAATGTCACAAGACCTAATGTTAAAATGTCACAAGACCTAATGTTAAATGTAGCAAGACGTAATGTTGAAATGTCGCAAGACCTAATGTTAAATTGTCGCTAGACCAAATGTTAAAATGTGGCCAGACCTTATTTAAAAATGTCGCAAGACCTAGTGTTGAAATGTCGCAAGACCTAATGCTAAAATGTCACAAAATCTAGTTAAAATGTCACAAGACCTAATGTTGAAATGTCACAGGACCTAATTTTAAAATGTCACAAGACCTAATGCTAAAATGTCGCAAAACCTAATGTTAAATGTCGCAAGACCTAATGTTAAAATGTCGCAAGACCTAATGCTAAAATGTCACAGGACCTAATTTTAAAATGTCTTAAGACCTAATGTTAAATGTCGCAAGACCTAATGTTAAAATGTCACAAGACCTGATGTGACAAGATCTAATGTTAAAATGTCGCAAGACCTAATGTTAAAATATCAAAGGCTCTAATTTTAAAATGTCACAAGACCTAATGTTAAAATGTCGCAACACCTAATGTTGAATTGTAGAACGCCCTAAGGTTGAAATGTCGCACGACCTAATGTTAAAATGTCACAAGACCTAATGTTAAAATGTCACAAGACCTAATGTTAAATGTAGCAAGACGTAATGTTGAAATGTTGCAAGACCTAATGTTAAATTGTCGCTAGACCAAATGTTAAAATGTGGCCAGACCTTATTTAAAAATGTCGCAAGACCTAGTGTTGAAATGTCGCAAGACCTAATGCTAAAATGTCACAAGACCTAATGTTGAAATGTCACAGGACCTAATTTTAAAATGTCACAAGACCTAATGTTAAAACGTCACAAGATCTAATGTTAAATGTCACAAGACCTAATTTTAAAATCTCGCAACACCTAACGTTAAAATGTCGAACGACCTAATGTTGAAATGTCGCACGACTTAATGTTAAAATCTAGCAAGACCTAATGCTAAAATGTCGCAAAACTTATGTTAAATGTCGCAAGACCTAATGTTAAAATGTCGCAAGACCTAATGCTTAAATGTCACAGGACCTAATTTTAAAATGTCTTAAGACCTAATGTTAAATGTCGCAAGACCTAATGTTAAAATGTCACAAGACCTGATGTGACAAGATCTAATGTTAAAATGTCGCAAGATCTAATGTTAAAATATCAAAGGCTCTAACTTTAAAATGTCACAAGACCTAATGTTAAAATGTCACAAGACCTAATGTTAAAATGTAGCAAGACCTCGTGTTAAAATGTCAAGATGTAAGGTTTAAATGTCGGAAGACCTGATGTTAAAATTTCACAGGACCTAATGTTAAAATGTCACACGACCTAATGTTAAATTGTCACAAGACCTAATGTTAAATGTCGCAAGACCTAATGTTGAAGTGTCGCTAGACGAAATGTTAAAATGTCGCAAGACATAATGTTAAAATATCAAAGGCTCTAATTTTAAAATGTCACAAGATCTTATGTTAAAATGTCGCAAGACCTCATGTTAAAATGTCAAGATGTAAGGTTTAAATGTCGGAATACCTGATGTTAAAATTTCACAGGACCTAATGTTAAAATGTCACAAGACCTGATGTGACAAGATCTAATGTTAAAATGTCGCAAGACCTAATGTTAAAATATCAAAGGCTCTAATTTGAAAATGTCACAAGACCTAATGTTAAAATGTCACAAGACCTAATGATAAAATGTCGCAAGACCTAATGTTAAAATGTCACAAGACCTAATGTTAAATGTCGCAAGACCTAGAGTTGAAATTTCGCAAGACCTAATGCTAAAATGTCGCAAGACCTAATGTTCAATGTCGCAAGGCCTAAAGTTAAAATGTCGCAAGACCTGATGTTAAAATGTCACAGGACCTAATTTTAAAATGTCGCAAGACCTAATGCTAAAATGTCGCAAGACCTAATGTTAAATGTCGCGAGACCTAATGTTAAAATGTCACAAGACCTGATGTGACAAGATCTAATGTTAAAATGTCGCAAGACCTAATGTTAAAATATCAAAGGCTCTAATTTTAAAATGTCACAAGACCTAATGTTAAAATGTCGCAACACCTAATGTTGAATTGTAGAACGCCCTAAGGTTGAAATGTCGCACGACCTAATGTTAAAATGTCACAAGACCTAATGTTAAAATGTCACAAGACCTAATGTTAAATGTAGCAAGACGTAATGTTGAAATGTCGCAAGACCTAATGTTAAATTGTCGCTAGACCAAATGTTAAAATGTGGCCAGACCTTATTTAAAAATGTCGCAAGACCTAGTGTTGAAATGTCGCAAGACCTAATGCTAAAATGTCACAAAATCTAGTTAAAATGTCACAAGACCTAATGTTGAAATGTCACAGGACCTAATTTTAAAATGTCACAAGACCTAATGTTAAAACGTCACAAGATCTAATGTTAAATGTCGCAAGACCTAATTTTAAAATCTCGCAACACCTAATGTTAAAATGTCGAACGACCTAATGTTGAAATGTCGCACGACTTAATGTTAAAATCTCGCAAGACCTAATGCTAAAATGTCGCAAAACCTAATGTTAAATGTCGCAAGACCTAATGTTAAAATGTCGCAAGACCTAATGCTAAAATGTCACAGGACCTAATTTTAAAATGTCTTAAGACCTAATGTTAAATGTCGCAAGACCTAATGTTAAAATGTCACAAGACCTGATGTGACAAGATCTAATGTTAAAATGTCGCAAGACCTAATGTTAAAATATCAAAGGCTCTAATTTTAAAATGTCACAAGACCTAATGTTAAAATGTCGCAACACCTAATGTTGAATTGTAGAACGCCCTAAGGTTGAAATGTCGCACGACCTAATGTTAAAATGTCACAAGACCTAATGTTAAAATGTCACAAGACCTAATGTTAAATGTAGCAAGACGTAATGTTGAAATGTCGCAAGACCTAATGTTAAATTGTCGCTAGACCAAATGTTAAAATGTGGCCAGACCTTATTTAAAAATGTCGCAAGACCTAGTGTTGAAATGTCGCAAGACCTAATGCTAAAATGTCACAAAATCTAGTTAAAATGTCACAAGACCTAATGTTGAAATGTCACAGGACCTAATGTTGAAATGTCACAGGACCTAATTTTAAAATGTCACAAGACCTAATGTTGAAATGTCACAAGACCTAATGTTGAAATGTCACAGGACCTAATTTTAAAATGTCTTAAGACCTAATGTTAAATGTCGCAAGACCTAATGTTAAAATGTCACAAGACCTGATGTGACAAGATCTAATGTTAAAATATCAAAGGCTCTAACTTTAAAATGTCACAAGACCTAATGTTAAAATGTCACAAGACCTAATGTTAAAATGTAGCAAGACCTCGTGTTAAAATGTCAAGATGTAAGGTTTAAATGTCGGAAGACCTGATGTTAAAATTTCACAGGACCTAATGTTAAAATGTCACACGACCTAATGTTAAATTGTCACAAGACCTAATTTTAAATGTCACAAGACCTAATGTTGAAATCTCGCAACACCTAACGTTAAAATGTCGAACGACCTAATGTTGAAATGTCGCACGACTTAATGTTAAAATCTAGCAAGACCTTATGCTAAAATGTCGCAAAACTTATGTTAAATGTCGCAAGACCTAATGTTAAAATGTCGCAAGACCTAATGCTTAAATGTCACAGGACCTAATTTTAAAATGTCTTAAGACCTAATGTTAAATGTCGCAAGACCTAATGTTAAAATGTCACAAGACCTGATGTGACAAGATCTAATGTTAAAATGTCGCAAGATCTAATGTTAAAATATCAAAGGCTCTAACTTTAAAATGTCACAAGACCTAATGTTAAAATGTCACAAGACCTAATGTTAAAATGTAGCAAGACCTCGTGTTAAAATGTCAAGATGTAAGGTTTAAATGTCGGAAGACCTGATGTTAAAATTTCACAGGACCTAATGTTAAAATGTCACACGACCTAATGTTAAATTGTCACAAGACTTAATGTTAAATGTCGCAAGACCTAATGTTGAAGTGTCGCTAGACGAAATGTTAAAATGTCGCAAGACATAATGTTAAAATATCAAAGGCTCTAATTTTAAAATGTCACAAGATCTTATGTTAAAATGTCGCAAGACCTCATGTTAAAATGTCAAAATGTAAGGTTTAAATGTCGGAATACCTGATGTTAAAATTTCACAGGACCTAATGTTAAAATGTCACAAGACCTGATGTGACAAGATCTAATGTTAAAATGTCGCAAGACCTAATGTTAAAATATCAAAGGCTCTAATTTGAAAATGTCACAAGACCTAATGTTAAAATGTCACAAGACCTAATGATAAAATGTCGCAAGACCTAATGTTAAAATGTCACAAGACCTAATGTTAAATTGTCGCTAGACCAAATGGTAAAATGTCGCAAGACCTAATGTTAAATTGTCGCAAGACGCAATGTTAAAATGTCGCAAGACCTAATATTAAAATTCAGTAATTTAAATAAGGAAAATAATAATTAAATACATAGAATGAAAATATATGAATTATATGAATTTAATAAATGTAGGATAAGCATATTACTAAGTAAATAACTGTGAATAATCATTTTGCTAAGTAAAAATATAGATTAATTATGGGGGATTTTAGTTCCGCGAAGGAAAATCTTTTAAGGCTTACCGTCTTAGAACACCACCAAGGAGGGAAGCATTGAGGCACTCTGGGGGCGAGAGCCGTCGCTGGACTTCGCCAACTGTCACCTTATACTTGGACGTAGAACTAAGCAGGGATAGCCGTCCTGGGACACTGCAAAATACATCCGCAGGAGCTGCCATTCCACCAAGAACCATATCTTTACCTTCTCGTGGTTTCATACCTATAAAATCAATGATGACAATCGCGTTTAAAAAGGTTAGTAAAACTTCAACTTCAACAGTGAATATTGCTTGTGATATTTATAAAGGAAATATGTATTTGTACTTAACTTAATGTAATTTTTAATGACTTATCCCTAAACAATCAAAATCAGACTATTATGAAGATGTGTTAAAATGAACAACCAGATCTTCACCACAGCTACCTGACCCAAAATCTCTGTCTAAATACAAAACCTGGAAAATTGAATTTTCCACTCTAACCATCGACGTCATACAGACCAAAAGAATCATAATTTTAGAAAACCACGCTACAATTGACGCTGCAGTGATAAATGTAGTAGAAACAAAATTTTGGAAGACGTACACAGATCCATTAGCCCAGCTGTAATAATCAAAATAATTTGCTTCGTTTATTATAAATACTAGCCAGATTATATTATGATACAAATTTGACCCGCGTATGTATACTTGTTATAAATATTTATTAAAATATTAAATAATTGGGCGAGGTTTCTAATGTCTCACCCTCATTTTCATCGTCGTCAATTAATGCATCCTCCGTCTCAGTCTCCTCCGCTTCCGATATTGTATCAGGAGTACTTATCATTTCCCCACAAGGCCATCCTAACACGTTTGGTTTTGTATCTTGCTCGTCAATTTCATTTTCTTCTACCGTACAACTCTCACCACTGTCACAGTCACTCATATTATTAATTTATAAATACCTAATTTTGTCTAACTAGTAGAAATCGTCCTAGAAGTCACTGTAAACTTTTTATTTTTAATAAAAGTATCAACTATTTAACTATTTGAGTTTTGTAAACAACCGCGTCTTTCCTATGCTTGCAATCAATGAGGAGCCCGGCATTCCCGGGTTTAGTCCCCTGTCATGCAATTCTTTCATACCTACAACTCCAATCTATAATCCATACCGTTCCAGCACCACACAGGCAGATAGACACATGCAAGGCAGGGAACAACCTTCAATGCTCTTATTATTCTCTCTCTTGTTTGTTATCTAAACCTACCTTCGAACCCAAAGAGCCTCTTTTGATGACTTTCTACATATTTCTCGTCCTTTTCTGTATATTTTCTATCGCTTAAAGTGTGGACCTAAACGCGAGATACGAAACTGATGAGGAAAATAACATTTGTACTAAAGAGTACCATACTGCGAATCGTGCTTTGCAGATGGCTCGGGGGTGCTTCCTTCTTTATTTTCGGCCAAGGAGTACCTAATATCCCTTCAGAAGCTGAAACACGCTTACGTCATTATGTTTTCCCTTAGTTGCAGTCCTGTTTTATATCACTCAATACCAGTCCATATCCTTGAATCGAATCCTATCACTACCACATCCTTCCAGTTTTATTATCCAAAGACTGCATTTGTACTTAAATTCGTCTAGTATAACATTTTACTTATTAGATAGGGTAAACCAGTAATACTTTCACTGTTAACTACTTCATCTTAATCACACACTTTCGGGAAGTAATTTGGAGCTACGCAATATCAGTAATATTATTATCGACAAAGACAAAAATCTGCATTAAATTCTATGGTTGTTTCAAAACAGTTAAAGCTCAACATTAAACGAAAATTGTTACGTAAGCACGTAGGTACCTACTAGTATCTTGAGCTCAATACTACTGTCTTTAAATTAACACACATACTTATTACAATATGATTCGGCGAAGTACATACGTACGCATAGTAATTATATACATATCCTCTGTGAAAAATAATTGTAAAAATTAATAAAAAGCTTAACTACTATACAGCACAATACTCTCACTACATACGTGCGATAAGTAAACAAAGCAATGCGGAGTGCCTGTTCTTGTTTTGTATTTAGATAATTACTTGCAAATTCATCGCTTAGTTTAGTTAGTTTTGAGAAGGATGTTAAAACTATTAAATATTTACACTTCATCCCGAAGTAATACGAAGCGGGCGTGCGTACGCATCTCAGTCAAAATAGCTAGGCACGATCAACTTAACTTTACATAGCTAATGACTTTTCCATTCTCAAAAGCAGGTTGAAAAAAATATCCCATTATCCTTGTCTAAGAAATTTCCAAGATTTTGTTGTTGCTCCTCACATACAGTAAATTTATAAAAATGTTTACCGACGCTAACCAACCCTAGCCAATCTACGTTAGGTATATTGCGCAAATCACAGGATGCGGAGCTTATACAACCGCTTGAAAAGATGAACATATTCAAAATTCACATGAGTAAAATATCCTGTTTACTAGTTAGATGTTATATTCTCTTCCCGTTGGCACATAATAATAAGAAGAGGTAGAAGCAAAAGAAATAAGAAACATGTGAGACAATTCGCATTAAATCCGTCAGCTCAAGTCATACTTTAAAAATTCTCTTGTAATTTTTTAACTCCTCTCAATTCATTTGCATGCATTAAATTATGTCTACACATACAGCAGTTTGTTTAGCAAATAATACTGGAGTGAAGACGATAGAGAAGAAGACAAAAAACGCGCTAGGGAAAAATTTAATGAGTTCATATGCTGCAGAAGACATCGGACAGTGCAGACACAGAGAGCTAGGGCTAAAGGAGCAAAATAATGTTTATTTGTTTCACGTCCACAAATCGCAGCTCAGGTGCCTATTATCACCGCACTCCTCAGTATGCAGATAGCTCAATAAAATTCTAGCAACCCTTCGTCAACGGATAAGTTACTGATCTGTCTGGCGCTAAAAAATTGAATGTTCCTTTTCTTTTTCCACTCATGATTAGAAAAACTTTATAAAGTTTCTACAAGTATAGCATCAGAAAATATTCCATCTATCTTACTGGCTCATGTACATCCATACGTACCAATAGATAATATATACCTATACATTGGAAACAATACAATACATACATAATAGTGTCCATACAATATAATTAGTTGCAAAAGCACACCGATATTAAGATTTTATGAAAGGGAATTCCTACTAATAAGTCCACAGTAACAATGTACCGTATAGGACTACCGTTGAAATTTAGAATATCCATGCAGGTAAGTACACATTTAGTATAATTAAATTGCAGTACGTAGCACCTTAAGTCACATTTCGATTACAAAGTTGAGGTACAACTGAAAAGTAAAATCAAAATAGAATTCGCAATTTTAAAATTAGAAGCTAAAGTGGTGGACAGTGGACACATTCTATGCAGTAGGTAAAATATGCGACTGAGCTGTGCACTACTGTGCTCTTCCAACCTCCTAGTACTTGTTTTTCTACTTATTTTTTCTAGAAAAAAAAACTAAAAGACCACAAGTGACTTTGGTCTGAATCTTATTGTAATGTGTAGTATATATATGCATGCGAGTCAAATTTTATTTTACTCGTGTAATAATTTTAAGTCTGTGCCCGATCCTTTAAAGTAGGAGTACAAATAGCCCTACATATTAATATTGTTATTACTCTTAGAAAGAATGTAAAAGACATAAAAGCAACCTGGAGAATGAAGAGAATACAAAATACGAAGTGATAAGAATTAAAAAGTTCTTCGTGGCAGCTGTGAGTGACACATAGTTACAGCCCAGTTGCAAAGTCAAGGAGCTCTTAATAGCTCATAATTGAAAACTCCCTTTAGAGCCTTCAACGCCTACTCGATCGACCGATACTTATCGTAGACCATTTCAATCAACAAACCTTCTTCTCACTTTCCAACCAACAGCCACTTACTCATTTGCTCGTTTATTTCCACAATATTCCTAATGGGCTTACAAAGTTAGCGGCACATCACCACCAACCACACTACACTATTTCTTTACATCGCGTTGAATTCACCGATTTTAACTACTCTCAGTTTTCTATTCCCAAACGAGAATTTTCATCTACATACAGTTTCAACATCAGCATCAGACATACGAGATGACTAGTGAATAGTCTAACTAATTTTGGTTCATTATTAACCTGCTTTATCTACCACATAGGTTGCACACTCGATAGCGCCCCTGTCCTCATCCTGAGTTTCTTTCCTTCTTGCTGTCATATCTTCTCTACCTGACACATAATAAAATGCTTTCATGTTCATCAGGGACATAAACATTATCAAGAAGTATAAATAATGCGAAATGCCTCAGCTTCAACATTCGCTTCTTGCACTTGCCAAGTCTACAAGTCGAATCTTTCACTTTTTGAAATATCAAATATCACCCGACAGAGTCAAATTTTGATAACTAATATATATTAGTACCTTCAGCATAACATTAAACCATAATTATAAAGCGACTATATAAAGCACGGAAACTTGTACATGTGCACAAGCCTAAATGGTATACGATAGACGATTTATGGAAGCAAAAAACTTACACGCATTATAATGCTAGCAGAATGTGGAGAAAAATAAATTTGGAGCATATCATTAACTTGCAAAATGGTAAGGAAAATATTACCAAAATTCTATGTATTCAACGGGATCCTCGTTCTAGTTGGAAGGGTAACGGTGCTAACAGATGGAGGTGTGAGAGAGGACTATAGGAATCAAAAGGGAAAAGATGAGACTGCATCACAACCACAGCACATGAGAGAGAGGGAGTTGAGAATGAAAAGTAAAGTAAATGAAGTACTGCCGTCAGTTTCTCCTATCAATAACTATGCACAGATAATATGAGGAGAGAGAGAAAAGTGAAGAATAGAAGAATGAACATACTTTTAGGAGAAAATCCCAAACAGATAAGTGAATGATGGAAAGAGGGTCCTTGGTTTTGTCAAAGAGTTTATGTTTGTGTGTAAAGTCATTTCGTCAGTCAGTCAAGACTTGCATAGTATCAAGTCCTTTTGAATGGGTTGTTCAAAATCAGTCCGGGTATGCTCAACTCCTCTCTACTCCGGACCGATACTACATAGATACAACAAACAAGCTCGCAAATAAGTACAAAAGGACCCGTCTTCGGAATAGCAGGTTTTCTCTCTCCCATCTTCTTACACATGCAGACGAGAATAATAGTTACATGGATAGACAAGCCCCGATTCAATTTCCTCTGCATTGTCACTCGCCACACCAAAACTCTGCTCTCGAACATAACACCCGCTTTTACATTCAAATCCAGGGCTGATAAAAAGTCCCTCTCTATAGACCATTCTTTGACATGACGAGTATACGAACGGTTTATCATATGCGAAACATCAATGCACAAGTTGAGAGTGAAACTGAAGCCATCCGCAAACTCTAACGACAACAAGCATAGGAATAGAAATGCTCCGAGTGTTGGTGGAAATTCTGTAGGAAGATGTCTGTGTGAAGGTAGTACATTCTGCTTGCTGCAGACTTTGGACGAAAGACCGAAAGACACGAAACCCTTTCTCTTTCTAACAAACTATACACGAAAATGAGGATATCTCAAAACTCTTTTCCCTCATCTTATCGGCAAGCGTCGTCTTTTCCAAAAACTTCTTTTCGTTTTTTCATTCTTCTCTTCTCTTTTTTCCGTCCATCCGATCCACTCAGAACCAGCGCACAGATAAACTCTCTCTCCGCAGATATATTTATTTTGTACCTTTTAATCCATAATAACTTAAATAATCTGAACCACTCACTACTCTACATCCCTACCAGTCATTTAAAGCTGATGGTTGTGCATGCAGAAGAATTCTTATCCTAAATCCTTCTAAACTTTCATGTACTAAATAAAGGGGTAGAATACATTACGAGCTGCATATCTATGCTCTCTGAATATTTCATCCTACTCACAACCAACAAAAACCAACCTAGTCAACATTGCTACAAGAAAAAACACCATACAACCCAGACTAGGACTAGGGAAACTTCAAGAATTTTCAACACACACAACTAATAATGCTGCACCCGAATCTAATAAAACAACAAAAAATTCGAACCTGATCACTAGAGCTCAAAATCCAACAGTTAATTACATGCAAAGCTATTATTCATAATAATGATGAAAAATTTGAAATTTGTGGGGCACTAAATGTAAATGAACATTCAAAAAAACTTTTAGATGTGTGCATTCTTCAGAAATACTTCAGAGATAAAAAATCAACTCCGTTTAAATTATGCGTGTAAATCCGAAGTAAAGCTTTTTCTAATCACTATTCGATTTCACTTTAATATTAGTTTTTGCAAAAACTATTTATTTCTTGCAGGACACATGAATTCTAAATTATATCCCTAGTATATATGAACCCATACCATATCTATTAAACCCAACACATAAATGACTATCTATATAAGAGTGGTACGGTGGGGTGTACAGACAGACCGAGTGGCACTCCAATGAGTGTATGAATGGTGTAACTTTTAAACTGGTCATGAAGATACCATCACATAGTCAAAATTACTATACAAAGCATTTACATTCTAACTTTCGATAACTGAGCACCAGCCCCAATCCAAAAATGCAAATACACTAGAGTAATAAAAAAGGGTGTGACTGCAGACTTAAACCACAGAAAATGAGTCCGTCTTTTAGTTTCACTTGACGCGTAATGAAACTATCATTTAAACTTTTATAATGAAAAAACAAGGCATTTCTTCTTACAATCTGTATCTGTTCTAGTTTGACTAAGATTTTAAGACTTGGACAACTGAATGAACCTACGTCGTACGTCATACTCACTGTACGTGTTGTGCTTCACACGCTCAAATTTATCGCCACCGACACACTGCTTTTAAAAAGTCATACATATAGATCCACAATACACAAAACCTTAGGTTGGAGTTCGTTGAGTGTTGGTCTACGTCTATCTGTCTTTGTTCAGAGTACTAGATCAACCCTGTAGAACATGGTTAGTAGTTAACCGACACTGATCAATAATATCGAGCCAAAGCAAAAGTAATATGAGAGCACCAACTTATACACCACAACACGATTAGCATCAGGTCAAATCAAGAAAGCGAACCTATACCAACACAGACCTCGACTCCGTATCTGAGCATATTGGACTACTCTGACTCTGAACTTAAGTGGGAAGAAGATGTTGACGTAAAGTGTAAAAAAGAGCAATATTCCTTAAGCCTCAAATTATCGCCGTGCTTCCATTAGGATCATGTTAAAAACAACACTCAGCGTAAACAATAGTTTTAATATAATACATATAAATTGGCTGTAAACTTCTTAACTGGATTTTAAAAAGTTGTAAAATGTAAGACAGATTAATGTTTGAATGTCACAAGTCCTAATGTTAAAATGTCACAAGACCTAATATTAAAATGTCGCGAGACATAATGTTAAAATGTCGAAAGACCTATTGTTAAAATGTCGCAAGACCTAATATTAAAATGTCGCAAGATCTTATGTTAAAATGTTGGAAGACCAAATGTTAAAATGTCGCAAGACCTAATGTTAAAACCTTGCAAGACCTAATGTTACAATGTCGCAAGACGTTATGTTAAAATGTCGCAAGACCTAATGTTAAAATGTCACAAGACCTAATGTTAAAATGTCGCAAGACCTAATGTTAAAATGTCGCAAGTCGTCATGTTAAAATGTCGCAAGTCCTAATGTTAAAATGTCGCAGGACCTAATGCTAAAATGTCGCAAGACCTAATATTAAAATGTCACAAGACCTAATGTTAAAAGGTCGCACAACCTAATGTTTAAATGTCGCAAGACCTAATATTGAAATATCGAGAGACCTACTCTTAAAATGTTGCAAGAACTAATGTAAAAATGTCGCAGGACCTAATGTTAAAATGTCGCGAGACCTAAAGTTAAAATGACGCACGACCTAATATTTAAATGTCGCAAGACCTTATGTTAAAATGTCACAAGACCTAATGTTAAAATGTCACAAGACCTAATGTTAAAATGTTGCAATACCTAATGTTTAAATGTCGCGAGACCCACTGTTAAAATGTCGAAAGACCAATTGTTAAAATGTCGCAAGACCTAATGTTAAAATGTCGGAAGTCCTCATGTTAAAATGTTGCAAGTCCTAATGTTAAAATGTCGCAGGACCTAATGTTAAAATGTCGCAAAACCTAATATTAAAATGTCACAAGACCTAATGTTTAAATGTCGCAAGACCTAATGTTAAAATGTCGAAAGACCTATTGTTAAAATGTCGCAAGTCCTAATGTTAAAATGTCGCAGGACCTAATGTTAAAATGTCGCAAGACCTAATATTAAAATGTCGCGAGACCTAATGTTAGAATGTCGAAAGACCTATTGTTAAAATGTCGCAAGACCTAATGTTAAAATGTCGCAAGATCTTATGTTAAAATGTTGGAAGACCAAATGTTTAAATGTCGCAAGAGCTAATGTTAAAATCTCGCAAGACCTAATGTTACAATGTCGCAAGACGTTATGTTAAAATGTCGCAGGCCTAATATTAAAATGTCACAAGATCTAATGTTAAAAGGTGGCACGACCTAATGTTTAAATGTCGCAAGACCTAATATTAAAATATCGAAAGACCTATTGTTAAAATGTCGCAAGAACTAATGTAAAAATGTCGCAGGACCTAATGTTAAAATGTCGCGAGACCTAAAGTTAAAATGACGCACGACCTAATATTAAAATGTCGCAAGACCTGATGATAAAATGTCACAAGACCTAATGTTAAAATGTTGCAAGACCTAATGTTTAAATGTCGCGAGACCCACTGTTAAAATGTCGATAGACTTATTGTTAAAATGTCGCAAGACCTAATGTTGAAATGTCTCAAGACTTAATGTTAAAATGTCCTAAGACCTAATTTTAAAATGTCGCAAGACCTAATGTTAAAATGTCGGAAGTCCTCATGTTAAAATGTTGCAAGTCCCAATGTTAAAATGTCGAAGGACCTAATGTTAAAATGTCGCAAAACCTAATATTACAATGTCACAAGACCTAATGTTAAAATGTCGCAAGACCTAATGTTTAAATGTCGCGAGACCTAATGTTAAAATGTCGAAAGACCTATTGTTGAAATGTCGCAAGTCCTAATGTTAAAATTTCGCAGGACCTAATGTTAAAATGTCGCTAGACCTAATATTAAAATGTCGCGAGACCTAATGTTAAAATGTTGGAAGACCAAATGATAAAATGTCGAAAGTCCTCATGTTAAAATGTCGCAAGTCCTAATGTTAAAATGTCGCAGGACCTAATGTTAAAATGTCGCAAGACCTAATATTAAACTGTCACAAGACCTAATGTTAAAAGGTCGCACGACCTAATGTTAAAATGTCGGAAGTCCTTATGTTAAAATGTTGGAAGACCAAATGATAAAATGTCGCAAGACCTAATGTTAAAATCTTGCAAGACCTAATGTTACAATGTCGCACGACGTTATGTTAAAATGTCGCAAGACCTAATGTAAAAATGTCACAAGACCTAATGTTAAAATGTCGCAAGTCCTCATGTTAAAATGTCGCAAGTCCTAATGTTAAAATGTCGCAAGACCTAATGTTGAAATGTCTCAAGACTTAATGTTAAAATGTCCTAAGACCTAATTTTAAAATGTCGCAAGACCTAATGTTAAAATGTCGGAAGTCCTCATGTTAAAATGTTGCAAGTCCTAATGTTAAAATGTCGAAGGACCTAATGTTAAAATGTCGCAAAACCTAATATTAAAATGTCACAAGACCTAATGTTTAAATGTCGCAAGACCTAATGTTTAAATGTAGCGAGACCTAATGTTAAAATGTCGAAAGACCTATTGTTAAAATGTCGCAAGTCCTAATGTTAAAATGTCGTAGGACCTAATGTTAAAATGTCGCAAGACCTAATATTAAAATGTCGCGAGACCTAATGTTAAAATGTTGGAAGACCAAATGATAAAATGTCGGAAGTCCTCATGTTAAAATGTCGCAAGTCCTAATGTTAAAATGTCGCACGACCTAATGTTAAAATGTCGCAAGACCTAATATTAAACTGTCACAAGACCTAATGTTAAAAGGTCGCACGACCTAATGTTAAAATGTCGGAAGTCCTTATGTTAAAATGTTGGAAGACCAAATGATAAAATGTCGCAAGACCTAATGTTAAAATCTTGCAAGACCTAATGTTACAATGTCGCACGACGTTATGTTAAAATGTCGCAAGACCTAATGTTAAAATGTCACAAGACCTTATGTTAAAATGTCGCAAGACCTAATGTTAAAAGGTCGCAAGTCCTCATGTTAAAATGTCGCAAGTCCTAATGTTAAAATGTCGCAGGACCTATTGTAAAAATGTCGCAAGACCTAATATTAAACTGTCACAAGACCTAATGTTAAAAGGTAGCACGACCAAATGTTTAAATGTCGCAAGACCTAATATTAAAATATCCAAAGACCTATTGTTAAAATGTCGCAAGAACTGATGTAAAAATGTCGCAGGACCTAATGTTAAAATGTCGCGAGAACTAAAGTTAAAATGACGCACGACCTAATATTAAAATGTCGAAAGACATAATGTTAAAATGTTAAAAGACCTAATGTTAAAATGTCACAAGACCTAATGTTAAAATGTTGCAAGACCTAATGTTTAAATGTCGCGAGACCAACTGTTAAAATGTCGAAAGACCTATTGTTAAAATGTCGCAAGACCTAATGTTGAAATGTCGCAAGACTTAATGTTAAAATGTCGCAAGACCTAATGTTAAAATGACGCAAGACCTAATGATAAAATGTCGCAAGACCTAATGTTAAAATGTCGCAAGACCTAGTGTAATGTCGCAAGACCTAATTTTAAAATGTCGCACGACCTAATGTTAAAATGTCGGAAGTCCTCATGTTAAAATGTTGCAGGACATAATGTTAAAATGTCGCAAGACCTAATATTAAAATGTCGCGAGACCTAATGTTAAAATGTCGAAAGACCTATTGTTAAAATGTCGCAAGACCTAATGTTAAAATGTCGCAAGATCTTATGTTAAAATGTTGGAAGACCAAATGTTTAAATGTCGCAAGATCTAATGTTAAAATCTCGCAAGACCTAATGTTACAATGTCGCAAGACGTTATGTTAAAATGTCGCAAGACCTAATGTTAAAATGTCACAAGACCTAATGTTAAAATGTCGCAAGACCTAATGTTAAAATGTCGCAAGACATAATGTTAAAATGTTAAAAGACCTAATGTTAAAATGTCACAAGACCTAATGTTAAAATGTTGCAAGACCTAATGTTTAAATGTCGCGAGACCAACTGTTAAAATGTCGAAAGACCTATTGTTAAAATGTCGCAAGACCTAATGTTGAAATGTCGCAAGACTTAATGTTAAAATGTCGCAAGACCTAATGTTAAAATGACGCAAGACCTAATGATAAAATGTCGCAAGACCTAATGTTAAAATGTCGCAAGACCTAGTGTAATGTCGCAAGACCTAATTTTAAAATGTCGCACGACCTAATGTTAAAATGTCGAAAGACCTATTGTTAAAATGTCGCAAGACGTAATGTTAAAATGTCGCAAGATCTTAAGTTAAAATGTTGGAAGACCAAATGTTGAAATGTCGCAAGACCTAATGTTAAAATCTCGCAAGACCTAATGTTACAATGTCGCAAGACGTTATGTTAAAATGTCGCAAGACCTAATGTTAAAATGTCACAAGACCTAATGTTAAAATGTCGCAAGACCTAATGTTAAAATGTCGCAAGTCGTCATGTAAAAATGTCGCAAGTCCTAATGTTAAAATTTCGCAGGACCTAATGTTAAAATGTCGCAAGACCTAATATTAAAATGTCACAAGACCTAATGTTAAAAGGTCGCACGACCTAATGTTTAAATGTCGCAAGACCTAATATTGAAATATCGAAAGACCTATTGTTAAAATGTTGCAAGAACTAATGTAAAAATGTCGCAGGACCTAATGTTAAAATGTCGCGAGACCTAAAGTTAAAATGACGCACGACCTAATATTTAAATGTCGCAAGACCTTATGTTAAAATGTCACAAGACCTAATGTTAAAATGTCACAAGACCTAATGTTAAAATGTTGCAATACCTAATGTTTGCATGTCGCGAGACCCACTGTTAAAATGTCGAAAGACCTATTGTTAAAATGTCGCAAGACCTAATGTTGAAATGTCGCAAGACCTAATGTTAAAATGTCGCAAGACCTAATGTTGAAATGACGCAAGACCTAATGATAAAATGTCGCAAGACCTAATGTTAAAATGTCGCAAGACCTAGTGTAATGTCGCAAGACCTAATGTTAAAATCTCGCAAAACCTAATATTAAAATGTCACAAGACCTAATGTTTAAATGTCGCAAGACCTAATGTTTAAATGTCGCGAGACCTAATGTTAAAATGTCGAAAGACCTATTGTTAAAATGTCGCAAGTCCTAATGTTAAAATGCCGCAGGACCTAATGTTAAAATGTCGCAAGACCTAATATTAAAATGTCGCGAGACCTAATGTTAAAATGTCGAAAGACCTAATGTTAAAATGTCGCAAGACCTAATGTTAAAATGTCGCAAGATCTTATGTTAAAATGTTGGAAGACCAAATGTTTAAATGTCGCAAGACCTAATGTTAAAATCTCGCTAGACCTAATGTTACAATGTCGCAAGACGTTATGTTAAAATGTCGCAAGACCTAATGTTAAAATGTCACAAGACCTATTGTAAAAATGTCGCAAGACCTAATGTTTAAATGTCGCGAGACCTAATGTTAAAATGTCGAAAGACCTAATGTTAAAATGTCGCAAGATCTTATGTTAAAATGTTGGAAGACCAAATGTTAAAATGTCGCAAGACCTAATGTTAAAATGTCGCAAGATCCTATGTTAAAATGTTGGAAGACTAAAGGTTAAAATGTCGCAAGACCTAATGTTAAAATGTCGCAAGACCTAATGTTAATATGTCGCAAGTCCTAATGTTAAAATGTCGCAGGACCTAATGTTAAAATGTCGCAAGACCTAATGTTAAAATGTCGCAAGACCTAATATTAAAATGTCACAAGACCTAATGTTAAAATGTCGCCAGACCTATTGTTAAAATGTCGCTAGACCTAATGTTAAACTTGAGATTAATTCCCCTTTGTGTTTTACCACAATGCATTACTGAGTCGAACCTGGAGTCTGGAATTTATAAATAATCATTTATTTGACATCATTTTGAATTGAAGACTCCAGGTTCGACTGAGTATCACAATGTGGTTAATCCAAATTTTTTGCTTGTGTCATTATTATTATTAATTGAATGCTAAGAGACGTTAGCAAAGAGGTTTATTTGTGGCCTTTAAGGGAACATAAGGTAGGTTATTTTTGGCCTTCAAGGGAACGTAAGGGAGGTTATTTTTGACCTTCAAGGGAGCATTAAAGAATTTACTTTCTTTAGAAGTACAAGTTGTAAAAAGGGAGTCTCTCAGTTTCCTTAAGGGGTTTTCCTTTTAAGTTATTTTTGGGTTTTCCCGCTTTGTAGTGTAGGTAGGATCACTTGCAATTTTTTTATAGATTAAACATGTACCTAAGTTTTTCCATTGGTTTTAAGCTGATTCAAAAAGTGATCGCAAAGCCTTAGATATTGATTGGGATGTATTACTATCGCCTCGGTGAGATACTGATTCAAGCCCCAGCTATGAAGGATCGGGTTTAATGTTTAAGGCCTACGTAGATCACAGTAGGTCAGTCTCCGGGGAGTTATCAGTATACCTAGCCAAAAAGTCTGTGTCCACCTTCACCTATCCTATACTAACATACTATGATGAGCCATTCCAATACATCGGCGTGCTTCGAGACCGTGCTGCTATGCTGGTAGGACGAGAATTTTAAAGGAACAGAATGTAGAGCAGTACAGTCAGTAGTAAAGTATAAGATAGAGACAAGCAGTAATGGAAAATCGCCATTCCCAAATGACGTTCACCTAACGTAGCACTTACTCTACTCACCCACATGCCCACCACAGTCCACACACCCCTCCATCACGTCCTCCCCCCGCCTAAGCAGTCCGGCACATAGACATTTTTGAATGTGAGACGGTCAAAAATGAACGTTTGACGTTCAATTTTGATGGTTTGGTGACTTCCATGCTAATTGCATGCAGATGCTTTAGCATACAAATTTGGCTTTTCGCCTTATTATCGCTTACTAAGACAGTTCTGTTCTGACAGAAGGGGGTATAGTTGTTGATTGTGCTAAATTTTCTGCTTTTTCTGCTCAGAAAGTTATTTTACTTGTCAGGTTTGATATTCAACCGTCAGGTTTATTTTAATGGTTTTTAGGGTTGTTTTTTAAATAGCGCGCCCAAATAGTGAACCCCAAATGTATATTTTTAATATACATTTGGACAGCTGGATGGCTCACCGTAAGAGCTTAAAGTGTTGCATATTTTTCACATTACGTTTATCAAAAATCCCCTGTTCATTGTCCGACCATTGGACTACTGAACCACCAAGCCCTCATCAGTGTCCTAACTGTGGTAGTCTCAATATATGTCAAAATTAACAACTTTTACGTTACCAAAGTACGGTAATTAAACATGATTGTGATATTTATGTAATTATTGAATAACTGGCCACCTTAATTATTACTTTTATACTTTTAATCACCTCCAGCGTTTATAGCATTTTCAGTCCTAAATAAATTAGTTAAAAATCATGTATCATGTAAATACAGCACAACTAACTTTATACATTCCCTGCTAATTTTGCTTCAACTTCAGATGAAAGGACGTCTGGTCTACCATTTTTATTTCGCTTAGGGACTGGTTGCTTTTTCCAGCCCTGTTTACAAAAAATTCTCATTCAAAATTATTTTATTAAGAGGTTGAAAATTGTACAACTAGCACACTTAATCTTATTAATAACACAGGGGTCGTCCAAAAATGACGTCATCAGTAGTGTCAACCGCTTGACCACTGTTCACATCCCACAATACAAATATCCATTCATGCAACGATTAAGCTGACTAAGACCTTGATTTCACTAGAAAAGTTAGCAATCGTTAGCCTTAACGATCTCGCTTTCAGATTTAATCATTGTTAAAGTTGAGAGCGAGAACCTTAGGACTAACAATTGTTAACTTTTGTAGTGAAATCAAGGTTTTTAGCAGGGGAGTTTTGAGCAGCCATCTCCATTTCATTATACTTGTATAACAGTATACATATCGCCGGTGAAGAAGCATTTTTGCCTAAGTCCAGTCCAGAACTAAAAGCATTACTGCCCAAGTCCATTCGTTTCTTAAAAGCACTTTTGCCCAAGTCCACCGAACTGTGCAGGTTTGATTTGCATGAACTTAGGAAAAAGTGCTTTTGAGAAACGAATGGACTTGAACAGTAATGCTTTTAGTTCTGGACTGGACTTAGACAAAAACGCTTCTTCACCGGCGATATATAATGCTAGCAAATTGTTATCATATTGTTAGCTATTATTGCTATTTTATTGTTAAAACAATAACATCAACAATAATGTTTTGCTTTAACAATAACAATTTATCCTCCTAACTCCTAAAGATATAACAATAGCACAACAATAACAAAAGTTATGAGTTAAAAAAGAGAATATCTGAAATTCATCAAAATACATTGAGGAACCATCATATAGGAGTTTAGCTACTAGTAGTTACAACAGTGCAGCGCAGGGGTAGTGTAAACTTCCCCTATATAGTTTTGACAGTTTTAGAGTTTGATGTCAAGGTAATATTTTACAGCTCCCTCGTTCGTGGATCCAGTGCAGTGTGGTTGTAATATTTTTTATTTCTTGACATGTAAAGTACACACAACCTAAATGCTCACTAAAAATACGAAGCAAACACGCCAAAGGTAAATGCATAACGAGAAATAACCAATTTTTGTTAACAATAACATTAACAAAAATATTTTTATCTAACATTAACAATAACACAATGAACCCTTTGCAAAAGTACACGCCCTGGCGGAGCAAAAGCGAAACAGGCAATGGAAAATCATACGTATTCTTAAATGGCTTTATTTCCAATATGAGGTTTATAGGCGCAAATTAAAGATAATTGCACAATTAACACTTTAAGATCATTAAATTGGCAGTACCAGGCCTGTGGTGACCGTAAAATTGATTCTCAGGTCGACGTATGTATTTCAACGAAAACCCCGTACCATTTTTATCTATGTCTTTTTCGGCATAGATAAAAATAGTACGGGGTTTTCGTTGAAATACATACGTCGACCTGAGAATCAATTTTACGGTCACCACAGGCATGGTACTGCCAATTTAATGATCTTAAAGTGTTAATTGTGCAATTATCTTTAATTTGCGCCTATAAACCTCATATTGGAAATAAAGCCATTTAAGAATACGTATGATTTTCCATTGCCTGTTTCGCTTTTGCTCCGCCAGGGCGTGTACTTTTGCAAAGGGTTCATTGGGCCAGCCAGAAATGTTAACAATACAATATTAACAATTTGTAGCACTATAATAATAATAGTAGATTCTATGCGTTTCTATTGTACGTCAGTAAACCAGAGTTACTCTACCATATTTTTAGTGGAGGCGGCCGATCGCAAGACGATACGAAAGTAATTTAAGGGCACTAACTTTCGCGGTTTATTTTGGAGCTGAACACAAATACTCGCGTCCTATAGCGACTTCTAAATTCAATGCGGGAGTCTACTTCAGTCTACCTTTATTAGACCACACTCGTCGTTTTAGTTTTAGCAGTTGCAAGCACTATAGGCATATAAAATAAATAAATAAATAAATAAATAAATAATAGCTTTATTGTAAAGCTCCTCAGCGTAATCGCTGATTTCCAGGAACTAACAGGTGTGGCTAGCTTACCCCGTACTAACACAGAGCCAAGTAAGCTTTAAAGGCATTAGTCACCACACATGAGGTGAGGCGGGAGTTTTAAGGATAATCTACCTCATGATAGACCCCCGAGTGGGAATTGAACCCACGACCATCGGTGCAGAGCATCGGCCCTTCGACCTCTGGACTACCTCGCCGCTCTACAATGCGCGACTATGCTTGGTATATACAGTGAAACTTCGTTACAACGGTCTTTTAAGGGGGTGTTAAAGTTTGGCCGGTGTATCAAAGGTCCGTTGTTAAGTTACAACGGTCTTTGGCCGTTGTATAGTAGCATATCTTCTGTGAAGAACCAAAATGACCCATATATATTTGTAGCTAATCAATAATGTAGCAATATCCACTACGTACACAAATATTTAAGTCTTAAAATCATTTAATAGAACATTTTGTAATTTTTAAAAATATGTAAATAGAGCAATTGACGCTTCTCAAAAAGCGTGCACATAGAACATGTTACACTTTTCAAAAACATACAAATACAACAATTTACGCTTTTCAAAATCAGTCAAATAGAACATTTTGAACTTTTCAAAAAAGTGTAAATAGAACATTTTACACTTTTCAAAAATATGTAAATAGAACATTGTACACTTTTCAAAAACATGTAAATAGAATTTTTTTTTTGCTTAGTTTCTTATTTTGCTTTTACGACAAAGCTCGATATGATTCTAGCTTAATGGGTCATTTTAGTTCTTCACAGACGATATGATTTTTTCATTATTTTTTTTCAACAAAATGTTTAATTCACCAGAATGTGTAATTCATTTTTTGTGCGCACATTATTAACACAAAATCGTTATTAAACGTTAGGAAACTCAAAAAATTCGCTTAAGTCTGTTTGACGTGGATTCTGAAGTTTATGTTTTGATAACAAATTCTCAACTTTGCTTGCAGCTTTAAAAGCAGAGCCTTCTTTGCCACTACTAAATTCTAGAGCCTAGCGTTTTACTCCACGAGTTAGATCCTTTCTAATTTGGGTCTTTCGTATCAACCAGCCTGTATAGTTATTTCTTGAATATTAATATTCTATCTGGCCTACATATGGAAATTTTCTTGTTAAGAAAAAAAATTAAACCATAGGCCGTTGTAACAAATATGATTCTAATGGTAATAGTGCTGTACGGTCTATAGAATTTGACCGGTGTATCAAATTGACCGTTGTAGAATTGACCGTTGTAAGACTATACTTTAACATTACACGGCACAGCCTTGTTGCTGGGACTGCAGAATTTGACCGGTGTATCAAGATGACCGTTGTAACCCAGCCCGACTGCACTGTAGTAATTGTGTTGTGTGGTATCAACTGGTACTGGCAGTAGTACAGTTATGTACACACGGGGTCGTCCGTCGATGATGTCAACGGTACAGTAATTGGGTGTAGTATGATTTTGGTGACGGGTGTGTTAAATTGTTACAGTACTAAAGTGATGATACTGAAATGGGTGAGTTCCAAAGGGCTGACATTTTTGCCAACATCATGTATGGACCAACTTAGTAAACTTTTGAAAGAAGGAAAAAAACTGCGAAGAACTTTAACATCTTGATCACAGCGTTTCCATATAATTAAATTTATAGTCAGTTAAACACAGCATCGCTAAAATTTTTGAATACAGAACTGTGTGGATAAATGTTCTACATTTTTAGAAAGAAAAAATCCCACGAGAAAATGTCCGGCGAAACTGCTGGAGCATCTATATACTACTGGATAATAGGTAGGTACATAAATAATGCACCACTTTTGGTTGGGAACATAACGTTTGGATTAATATTGATGAAACTGAACGCACTTCAGATTTGGATTGTAGTACAACATTCTCCTAATCCAAAATAGATTTTGTCAGATGGGAACTACGTTACTAGTGTACGGTCTTGAAATATTTTTCGAAATACCCCGCACGTGTTGTTATATACTTCTCCGAACTCCAACTGATAGAACCCTTAATCTCTGGGTGCATAATATACGATCTATACAATATAATAGTTGAAGGCATCTCAGAAATTTCAGTCAATAAAATTCAGAACGTTAAATCTGCTCAAGTGAATAACGAATTTAAGCAACCTCGCTTCTGAAACTATTCTTCGCAGCCACTCTGTTTGTTGTATTTATTCCTGGGCACCTATCTATATACATAATTTGCCACATTTGCTCTATATTATGCTTCTGATCTGTCTATAGTTGTCTATAGTTCTATAGTCAGCGTCAGCAGAGAGGCACGCTTAGAGCAACTGCCACCACCATAGCGCTGTGCACTAAAAGGGAAAACACTGTTACGAAAAGCAAAGCGGGGAGAAAAAACTACGTAACTTATCTTTATTACGCACAGTATAGTACACATAATACAGTCACAGTGTACGAAAGGAAAGAAAGGACATTTCTGTAGTAGACTTCTTTCCAAGCATTGATTTTTATTGTCAAATTACTCCGATGTTCTGGATGAACTCTGTAATACGTTCGTTTTAATTTTATGGCCCAATCTAAACCACTGACCACCAATCACAATCACCTGGTTTCACTTTCAGTCAGAAGAGATGAGATGTGACTGATAGGAAGGAAGACACGCTGTCAGTTCTACAACAATTAAATTCATTTGGCCCGGTCTGGCATATACGAGATGTGACAGCGTCAACGAGCAATGGCTATGATTCTTTTTGGCCATCACTTACACCACCCAAGATTACACAGATAACATGACAAAACGTGGAGAATAACAATAACTATAATTTCCTAGCTGGAAGAGTTAAACTTGTCTCTTTCTACTTTCTAGCATTTGTGTATGTATGACTACGCTATTCATTATTGAAACATTACTTAAAAAGACGGAATTAATTGTAAAGCAGCTTACTTTTCAACAGTGGAATATCCGCCGTGATGTAAGTAGTTGCATTCTCTTCAACATTGTTCTGAAAGGAAAAAAACATCATTAAAATTCAGTGAGATGAATGAAGAGAGAAAGAGCACAATGTTGTAGCTCTGTAGTTCAAAATATCAACCAAATCTTAACTAAATGTAAATGTAACGTACAGTATCATTCACACCACCAAACGACATTCATTTGTGATTTAAGCCATTAAAAACTCTACGCATTCCTAAAAATCCCTTGTATTATTTTTTTGCCCTTCTTATAACACCACAATTAGAGTCTACTGTGAGTAAGAGAAGATCACGTAACAACGGCTTGGACACAAGTGGTGAAGTTTTCTCTTCAGGCCTCTCTCCACACTCCCCACAAGATACAGCTTTCCAAATCGGAGAGTTGTTGAAATGTGAACATACAGGGAATTATAAAATATCACTGAACCACTGAACGCTCTGTATATTGCTTTATGATGACTTTTATGATGGTTTCTCTATTGCATCCATAAATAATTCCATCCCAATTTTTGAATTTCTGACCCTCATCCAATTTCACTATCATAATCATCAGCATAACTTCATAGGTTCTCTGTCGCTCTGTCTATTTCACTATTTCTCGTTCTCTTACCCTAACTTTTTCCCATAACATGCATTATTATAGTACACCCTTTCGTCCGTCTGAGCCATGAAACAGAAACCGACAAAAGCCTCGGCAGTCAATGTCGATAGTGTAGCTCTCGATGAACCTCTATATTATGTTCGCTCATCCTATAGATTGCATGTATAGTAGCAGATAAATGGATTCACATCAAACTGCAAGGAATAACATATTAGTGATCCAATAATAGAGTAATAGTCGGATTCATTCTTTTCTCTTCCAGCATCCCGAAATGAATATGAAGCATTCCAAATCGAAGCAGTGTGCAATCATAATGTCATAACGAACTCAGCCTCATGAAAAACAGGATGAATCCGGCTTGGAACTTGGAACGGAGCTTTTTCTTATATATGCGAACAGTACCCTCATGCAAAATAACCAACCTGAAATTACTTTATAAGCTTTGTGAACCAGATGAAAGTACAACTTAAAGTGTGCATTCCAACAAATTAACTCGCCTCAATGTACACACAATCATGCCATAAAATCCAATGAATTAAAATTTCATGTCGGTCTTCCACATCATCCAAAGATATTCTATCTACTATCTAGGCACAATGTAATATAATCGGTTCTCCCTCGAATGTACGCACAACGCACAACAAAAAGCAAATTTGGTGTAATTATTATTACTATAGAGGCCCCGAAGAATAGACAATGAAAAATATTCTATGTTTACGCGAAACGAAGCCCAACCTGTTTATAAATGTTTACGAGGGAATAATTTTCAATTCTAAACATAAAAATCAACGTAATACAGTTTAAAGCAAAGATGGGCGCCTTCCTATAAATATGCCTACAATATAGGCGAGAAAATAGGAAGGATGAAGAAATGAAGAAAATTTACAAATTATAGGAAGGAGAAATAGGAAGGAGAATTTTTAAGCCTACTTTCCTATAAAATAGGAAAAATTATAGGAAGGAGAAAATATTGGTAGGAATATAGGATAGGAAAAAATTTTATATAAATTTCTAGGAAGGAAGTCTTCAGATCCAAAAAAAATGTCGAAATTTCTGCTGGTGCACATTGCAATTCATAATTGATTTATGGGATTATACTACTGTTGTAATTTGTGAACAAACAAATTGCAAGATTGTTATTTCTGAAATAACAAAACAATCACAAAGTACGTTGTTCACAATGTATTTTCTCAGCTAGGATTGTTATTGTGATAGATTGTGTTTGTCCACAAAACGTTCTGTGCTGACGAATGACAAAAACAGGTTTGTTCTTGTTTGTCGTCCTGCGTGTTTGTTCTACATTGTGATTGTGCACAATCCAATTTACTAGTTTGTGTTTGTGATTATGAAAGCACTATCACAAACGAAAAGAACAATTGTTCTTTGTACACAAATTACAACAGTAGATTATACTTATAAATTGATTCTCTACTGCCATCTGAACGCTGCAAAGTAGTGGAAGGTATAAACTCAAATCTTAAAAATTTGGCCCGCACCGTGTGATGAGCAAGAAAACCCGCCTAATCCCATGCTTTTTAAATTTAAACCAAATCAGTATTAACTCAAGGCATATTAAATAGGAGGTAGTATCATGATCATAAAGGGATCGGCGCCCCCGTAGATGACGTATGCTATTGAGCAGAATGCGTGCGAAGTTTATAGGTGCCTGCAGAAAGTATATGGTTTCAGTAGTTTCACTCTGCTACTTTAATTCTTAATTACGCACAATAATTAGGAAAATGAGTTTGATAGTGCAATTTCGGATTGTAAAGATTCTGATAAAAATAAGAAAAAAATGTTTTGACTTTACATGCCCTTACTTAAGACTCACAAGCAATTGAAAGTGATGGCTAGAGAAGTGCCACCGGTAAGGCTAATGTTATTGTGATGTCAGCTGTCTGCTCTGTTGGTTCTAATTATTATTAAAGCGAGTTACGGAACAAACTCTTAGTATTACTAATTAAAAAAGATTAAAACCAACAGCAATTTCAAGCATTCTTGAATTTTGAAATGAAAACTCGATTGATAGAAGTCGTAAAACAAGACTTGATAGACAAGAAAGTAGTAAACAACTCTCACGGTGAATCTTATAGTTAGTTTAGTAAGTATGTTATTTATGTTAAAATAAATAATGCTAATTTAACTACCCACATGTGAACAAAATATTAGATATGTGCAACTGTTATTTTTTAAATGTAGTTTGATTTGGATGTATGACATTTTTTATTTCTTATTCTGACTACTGCATTATGGCACTGCCACCGCTGTAGGTATTGGGCATCAATTGCTGTTTTTGGCCATTAGCAGATAGTAGACTGCACCTACTTAGTAACTTACGATTAGTAATTAAATAAGTTTCAGTAAATATCCAATTTTATAGTTATTACACTCCCAAAATCAAAGATTGTTCGCATTTGGGTAATTAAATTAATTAGCATTAATTTCGACATAAATAAATTACTAACCAAACGGTCTTCAAGATTCATACCAAACGTCAGAGTTGATTACTATTTTATTTCATGTTCTGGACTCCAGTTATCAAGTCTTGTTTTACGACTTCTATCAATCGAGTTTTCATTTCAAAATTTAGGAATGCTTGAAATTGCTGTTGGTTTTAATCTTTGCTTAGTTGGTAATACTAACAGTTTGTTCCGTACCTCGCTTTAATAATTAGAACCAACAGAACACAGACACAGACAGCTGACATTACAATAACATTTTCCTTACGCTGGCACTTCTGGAGCTATCACTTTTAATTGCTTGTAAGTCTTTGGTTAAGGGATGCAAAGTCAAAATATTTTTTTTTACATTTTTATCAGAATCTTAACAATCCGAAATTGCACTATTAAACTTACTTTCTAATAATTATGCTTAATTAAGAATTAAAGTTGCAAAGAGAAAATACTGAAACCATATACTTTCTGCAGGCACCAATAAACTTCGCGCGCATTCTGCTCAATAGTCTACGTCACGATTCCTCCCAGCAATCCCACTGGTTTTTAACTATAGGGCATGATACTACCTCCTATTTAATATGCCTTGATATTGCCAAAGGCTGGTAGGATTTAGCAGTGATGGGCAACCTTTCCTGTTCTCAATAGTGATAGGGCCACTATTGCTTTTTTAGAACTATTTTAAATAGTGACAGCGATAGCGCCAGGTCAAATAATAGAAAGGCTGTGAAATTTGGTAAGATATAGGAAAAAAATAGAAATAGTGTAAAATTTGATGGGATGTAGGGAAAAAATAGGAAGGCTGTAAAATTTGATAGGATATAGGAAAAAATAGGAAGGCTGATTTTCAGATTCCAAAATAGGAAGGAAATAGGAAGGGTGAAATTTTTTGTAGGAAATAGGAAGGAAATAGGAGCTAAAATTTGTTTTGTAGGAAATAGGAAAAAAGTAGGTAGGCGAATAAAGTGCCCATCACTGGTTTAAAGACGTATTCTTTTTTAAATTCATAAGGAATGGAGATTGCATGTTTTACATTATAACAATTTAGCACAATGTGATGTTTATACAGTAAAAATAACAATATAAAAGTTTAAAAAACACTATTACATTTGTTTTACATTTAAAATTTAACGGATAACGCTTTTGTTACCTGTGTTCGATGTGGTAAAGTGTGTACTGTAAGTACGATAATGTATGTACTTTATGGCATGATCCGTGTAAAATAATAAGTGCGAGTGAATGGTGTGTAGTAATAGCTGATTTCTTGCCTATACTTTGTATGGTACGAAAATTTTTCAGTCTGCCTACTCCAAACGGATACACTCTGCATGACATCTACAACTTCAAGAACCACTATCTCCATTTGTTAACAAATCTGTATGAATTTTAGCACCCGGATACTAATGGTCTGAACTTAAGTTTGGAGTAAAATCCCATACCCATGTTTTTTTTCTAGTAATAATATTTTGTAGGAATTTGTAGATTTATTTTTCGTCCGTCTATACGGACGATGGTAAGTCTACGTCAAGTCCGACCAGACGCACTCGACGGACTATAATACGTTAGTTTCTACATTATAAGGTTTCCATACGTAACAAAGTAATTCATTTTCAGGACTAGGAGGTAGTAGATACTGCGGCCTCCGTCGACCGCCTCATTTATGCGTTTTTCCTGCACTGTGGTACATGATTCAATTCGAATGCACTTAAAAAACAGTGCAGTATGAATATGAATTGAGACCATTTGACAATCTACATTTATGTAGCTACATGATACATCCATCCCAAATTATTTTCTTCATTTCCTTCGGTTGTCTGAATTCTACACTGTACTCAGTAGTCAGTCAGACACAATAATCGCAAAGGTTCAGAAAAGTCAAGTCAAAATATCACGTTTTCATCTTTCTCATCTCATCTAGTCTACCCTCACTCTGACTTCTTTCTCTTCAACCAACCAGAAGAACGTTAAAAGTAGGGAATCGAATCATCTCCATACCACACCATATAATTTTCTACGAAATACACAAACTCATTTCAACTGTGCGATCGGACATAGAGAATTCTTTTTATTTTACGTGATGCTCCAAATAGTTGTTTTCCAAGTATGTCTAACCAAAAACCCAAGCTCGTTTGGACAAGAGATGAATCAGAATTCGAATTTGAATTTAGAAATGGTGTATAAAAAGTATTACAATTGGAGGTACGCAACATATACACGTAACATAAGCTACATATAAGGTACACATATGTACACTCTTGAAAAACCTAAATGCAAATGAAAGCAGTTAAAAAACAGGTGCTGAAGCCTACACACTTAAATTTTGTCGTTGCATCATTGCGGTATAGCATGTTGAACTAGATGCTGGACTTGTCAAACTTACATAAAATTGTATACACAGTTTGTTTTTGTTTTCATTCATGTATCTCTCTGTCTAATAATGTTGATATAACAATATGTAGAAACTTTTGGTTTATCGAACCAAAAGATTTACTGTAAAAATCCTAAGCCAGATTTTGTATTATTAATATTGCATGATCAACATTATAAGGATGAAGGATTATATAGACGAATACGTGAAGTATATAGTGCCAGATGGTGTATATTAGCCATGTCGAAGGTTCTTCTCTTATTCTGAATATAAGTTTTTTAACGATATGCAAAGCAATTGTAGGCTAGGACTGGAAGGTTTTGTCTATTTCAATTTAGAATGAAGATACACTGTAAATACGTAACCAACCAATGTAAAGGTAAATCATGAGAAAAATTAATAATTAGTGGTTTTGCTAGATTTGATGCAATTCAGTGAATGAAATTTAAATCCAAGTCAGTCAGACTACCAACCTAAACCCACGTAAACGCCATGTCGTAACCATTGCAACATTGGTATTATCAATATCAGTAATATATTATAAGTTATATTAGTTAAGGCAATACATCATCATGGTTATCGTTATCATATACCTCTGATCCGAATCGTAAATTACATACAGAAAATTATTTACATAGGTATACAAGATCATAATCTAAAATCTAAAAGCTTTAATT
The DNA here is from genome assembly GCA_949802685.1 of Dicyrtomina minuta. NCBI lineage: Eukaryota > Metazoa > Arthropoda > Collembola > Symphypleona > Dicyrtomidae > Dicyrtomina > Dicyrtomina minuta. Next base: position 38,971,118 of record OX461812.1, read on the forward strand.
CCAATCGTCAATCACTCACACACATTCATACCCTCACCATTAAGTGTGGAATGAGAAACGGAGATGTAGCAGCACCAACCTGTCCATCGTCCATTGATATGGCATTGTGAATGACAAGGGAGTCCTGACCATCGATAGAAACATGACCCGCCGGAACCAAGACATCCGCTCTCCGAATCGTGTACTCTCTACGATTCGACTCGTAGAAGCCAGCTGCAGTCGCCGCGGCGTGCATATTCGATGTTGCTGAGACGTGAATACTTTCTCCATCGCTTCGTCTTATCACTTCGTGAGGAGAACGTTGTGCTGATAACTGATGACCCTACGAATCAAGTATTTAGCGCGTAAAAACATGCACACTTCATTTTTTAATGAGGAACAATGATGAAAGATTTTTATCTATTTTCATCAGCAAAATAACCCCCAATGCAAATGTATTCAACTCACTAACAAATAAAAACGTTGTCGTCCCTTAAAAAGATTATGTTAATTTATATGATGATGCTACTATAACGAAAGAATTGGATGAAAAATAATCATGTGAATATCGTCGCTTAAGAGGCAAACCTTGGTGTGGTATAAAAAACGGGGAAATAAGAGTCCAGTCGGACCTGCAACATTTGCCTCGTAAACAACGAATCCAATATTTTATCCAATAAATAATTAGATAGTTATGTTATGGATATAATGTAAATGTATAATTGAATTTTAGTAACTTGATAGTGCTGTTGGTGTAAGGAGTTGAGCTGAGAATATGGATCACCCCCAGCAGCGGTGAGATGAGCTGCAGCATGGAAGTCTATTTGTTGTTGCGTTGTAGGAAATGGTGGTGGGAAGTAAGGTGGTTGGAAGTCAGTTGTTGGTGTCATCCGCGGTGCTGATGTGAAAGATGCCGTTCCACCAGAGGCTGCCGATCCAATTGTTGTTATGGCACCTAAAGAACCTCCGTGACCGCTCACCCGCTCCTACAATTAAAAATATATCATTGAAATTATTAGAGCCGTATTTCTTAATACTCTGATGAACTAGGCCCTGCTTCCAGCTTACGCATGAATTTTCACGGTACATAAGCATACTCCAGGCTACAGTTCAAATCCGAGAAAGACAGAAATGGAATAGGTATACTACATAATAGGTAGTACCTACCTATGTAAAGATTTGACTTTACAAGACTAGGTCAACATATTAGATTTCTCGGAGATTCAAAACTGACTACAAAAGACGCAATATTTTTGTGATGAAAAAAGTTACACTTTCACATTCAATTAAAATCGAGATCGAGACAACAACAAATTAAAAAACTTCGACCCTTGAAAAGCCCGAAGTTTTTCGAACTATTCTGAGATAATTAAAATAAAATTAAGTACTTTAATGAATCATTAACCCAAAGTTCAACTAATAGCTTCTAAGTATAGAACCTAAATTCAATTTATTGAATATACCAATTATATATCCAAATTAAAACTGATAACAAATCATGGAGCAATAGTAAAACTAGTTATTTAAATTCACCGTCAAGTATTGCGGGAAACATTCATCAGTGCATTTCATTGTTTACTAAAAACGATTGTCGCTGATTTGTTAGTGTCCCACACTAACTGAATATATCGGTATTTGCTTAGTGCTTCACAACACGCGAACAGATTAAACACATAAAGCTCGATCCGTAGGCTTAGCACTCATGAAATGTCAAATGATTAAATAGCCAATCCATTATCGTCGCTACGCAACTTTCAATTCCAGGATCATGTATTAATTTTCATTTTTCACAATTTACGGTACAGTCAACTATCAATGTATCAAAAATACACTGGATACAAAATCATTTAAAATCTACGAAACAATCACTGGGACAGTGTATACTAAATCATTGATGAGGCTGACTCTTTAAACTCGAAGAACCCATTTCTTGTGGTTGTGCCACTGTTTGTCACTCCGGTCAAAACTAACAATACGAGAAATATTCCAATGCCACGGATATAATAACACGAATACGGACGGGCAGACAAAACTTTGGCACATCATGTCACACTTTGTACAATAATGAATATTTAATAAATATAGTACGCATGATAACACACAAAAACAAAAACTGATCAGGAAAAACGCAAATCCACAAAAATGAGGAACTAGTCATGGATGATTAAATAATAAAGATGATGCAGAGAGTGAAGACAAGTGAGAAAGAAACCCAACTATGAATATCGCCACTGGGATGTGAATGAGTCGCGCCTTCGACTTGGAGTCGCGTGTCTCGCGTGAAAAGTTAGAGCCAACTGAGATTTTTTGGATAGCAGCATCTCAGCTATATCATAGATATCACTCCCTCCCGAAACTGTTGCTTCGGGATATTCATGTCCCGAAAATCATTCCCCTTCTGTTACATCACTCACAGCAGAAAACAATGTTCAACGCTTACAAGGCAAGGGTACTTGTATATTACCATTACGACTACCTACCAATGCAATACGCTCAGTCCTCCTTCGATGCAATACTATAACATGGAAAGTCGTCCATAATACAACTAGTGTGTACATACTTAGGCAGCCGCGTCCACCTCACTATTCTAAGCGAACAATGCCTCACGGCAGTTATAGACACAATAATAATAAATTCTACTCTGGACTACATTATTATGACTCAAATATTTGATTCAACCTTTGTTCATGCATTAATTATTTGGGTTGCTGTCATCTCATTTGTAACCTTTCGTTTGATGCCCACAAAATTTCATGTTTAGCAGTCGCAGACAGACAATCAGAACAGTACCTGAGAATTAAATTTATTTATAAGCACATAGTCAAAAATTACCAAACTAATCTCGGAATTGGAATGTTAATATAATTATACTAGGTATGCACTATTAGGAACACAATTTTATATGCACTGCATATTATGTAAAATACTCTACGCATTCACTGCCCGTAGTAAAATGTTTGCGCTACGTTTACGCCATAGATTTTTCGTCATATGCACAAATAATTGCATACATGTTATTAAATGTCACATATATGCTTTCAATTGCATTGGAACTTTTGCACGTGTCCCCCCACCTTCCTAGGTACTGTGCGATGTGTGTACACGTTATATCACACACTGACATATTGGAATGAAAATAAAATATTTCACGAAAATATTGGGGTAAAAAAATCGAGAACATCTAGCAAATCCAATTCTCATATAATTTCCTGTGTTCATCAACTACCAACTTGATTCAATAACTGTAATGACTAATTTTAGTAATGTTGAATTCCGCTTAAGATAAAGCAAACTATTTCCGACTCCGAACAGCTCTTAATTGATAAGATACGGCTTACCCAGAGTTGATCTACCAATCCCAGAATGGCCTGGGGGAAAATCTGTTTCTAATCGTCTTTTTGAGCTAAACAACTTTTGACAAATTCAATTTCACACATGTAACTGGCTCTGCAAGTGCTATAGAGTCACATGTCTGTCAGAATTCAAGTCCAAGTGTTTCCGCCTGACAGCAAACGTTGTATGAACCAATACCCACTGGTCAGGATGAAGGGAGGAGATGTGAATTACAAACTTGAACATATTTGTTTAGAATTTATTGCTTTAATAAAATGAGTATAACTCTTCATAATAATTTGAATCATCTTAGTTTTGCTTTTAGCAACTATATGATTGCATAAATTTTGAGCCCTCAACGAAAGCATTCAATGGACCTGTTGTAGATAAGCACCGATATACTTAAATTAATTTTCCTTCTTTACATAAGGACATAAGGATTTAGGAGGTATTACATTACGCAGATCTGTATATACACTGGGATGCGGACTGCTGACAAAGCAAACTAACGATTCACAAACAGAACGAGTCCTAAAATAAAAAAATAGATTTCCTCAGGGATAAACTTAATGGCACTTTAAGTTGAACGCCTTTTAAATTTATCTAATCGTAAGTATAACGATTTTATGTCCCTAAAATAACTGTGAAATTAGATGACATGGCGAGCCGGATCGATAAAAAATGTGTTACGTTTCTCTTAATTCCATCAAGACTATAGCAAAATATAAAAATAGAATAAACACCCTACTAACACTCCAAATAAAAACAAGAATGAAGTCTTGGAGCATAAATTTCAGGACACAGGACAGAATAATGCATTCTAAATTATATGTTTCTGATGTTTTTTGCTAAAATATTATGGAAAATGAACACAATATCTAGCTGCAATTTATTTTACGATTCCTAAAACCGATGCAATAATAATATATGGCAACATTGTATACGTCCTCCTTACATATTATGCACGACGCCATGAAAGTGTCAAAAATGTATAGCTGTCGAAAAGCATTAACATTTGATGTATAATTACTCTAGAAAATAAAATAGGTGCAAGTACAAAATTCCACTAAAATAGATGAAACAAATATTTCTTAGGACGAAATAAAGAAGGAAACTCCTATATGGATGTGGTGGGACTGTTCACGACTGGCCTTATGAGCTTGGATCCATTTAGACTACAAATTAAAAAGTACGAAGAAAGTACGACGACGACTACTGGTATAGTAAACATCTTTTACCTAATCCCATTGCATGGTAACACACATGTTGTTAAGTTAACGCCGGTGATAGTAGTAAAGGAAGGGTGCATAGATTATACACACACATCGCATAGGCTGTAGTTTTAACTGGAATAGACCCAACCCATTGGAACTCCTACTCGGTTGGTGAAGTGATGATCATTCATCTCTAGCAACTGCTGATCACCCCCACTACTCAGTAAACGCAAGAAAGAGCAGTTTTCTACATAGACCGCAACCAATCTCAGCTCAGCTGGCTGGACTTGCAGCAATCAAGAAAAGTATCTTGTTTACAAAATTATTTTTTTTACTTGTTCCTTCGACGTCCAGTCGTATTAAATTATATATTGGATAATGCGAACAATGGCTATTTTGCAGACTCATAACAACCATGTTTCCTTCCTCATATGTGGTGTCGTGACTCCATCTGTTCCATCATGACTTTACCATCACTCCTAAGCACACAACATACAACACCGAAAAGTTACATCGTCAAAGTTTAGGAATCACACAATTTCATGGTTTAAAGCAAGACATACGTTATTGCATGGTATACGGCAATTGTTGTCATTGTCTTATTGTTGTAGAAATAGAATACCGTATTATGTAGATTACAAGTCTTTCTTTAACAAGTATGCATACAACGTGACAAATGTCCGTGTAAAAACTGACGAAATCAGATAATCACTACTTGAAATGGTAATCATAATTAGTAACTGTTCTATTAGTATACCTCTGCACCTAGGTATTTAATTTATAATAACATAATTGCCTCTAGGCAATCTTTTACAGTCAAAACATCAGATCGGTAACTCATGATTGACTGAAAAAAAGTGATGAGTCTGTGGACCTGAAAAACTTGGCAATTCAACAAATTAATAACAATAGTTTGAATTAAAGGAACAACATAACTGGTGCGGCAACACCGAGTTAGTGTACATAATCATTCATTCCGTTTATTTTCCTGCTTAAAGACAAATCGTTTTTCTCGACGTTAACAAGTCATTGCAATAAACCAGTCAACATAATTTCCTACGAAAGGCAAGAATCAGGTTTTGCATGATGTTTGGGATGATGCCAGTCGCAGGCCAGAGGAACCATTAGAAGTTTTGGTTTTCCTCACTCTCATCACAATCATGTAAAGACTAAATTGACCGATAAAAAAAAGTTGATTTCTAACCATGAAAAAAACTATTTGAAAACCACCCACACCCCGAAAGGTTCACATCACTTTAGCTCTACAGGGCTAACGATAAGTATCTATAAGCGTATACATTTGAGGCATTTGAGCCCATGTTTCCCTAATATCTAAAGACACTTTTGCATTAATAATGAATAAAATTGTAAAAAAATATACTCATGTAATATTAATATTCAGCCTAATTTGTTTTGCCAACAACGGCGACAACTAAAAGTTTTAACATTACGAAACTACGTACCTAAGTACCTTTGTGTAAAGTAGCATAAAAAATAAACCCCTACTCGATTTCTAGAAAATTGGAAACAAAGGAGAGAATTAATTTATTTCAAGTTTTTAAGTGAAAACATTGCAATGCCTTGTACGGTGTTATTTAGAATTTAACTATCTAAATTGTACAACTGCAAAGCTTTAAAGTAATTTACTTAATTTGCGGATATCAATGGTAGCAACTACGTGCGATTTTCTTACTACAAAATTAACTCGATGCTTGACAAGCATTGCTTGTCCATTAAGGCTCTTGACAGATGAAAATTATTTGTGTTTGAAATAATTTTGCCCTCGTTTCCAAACATGTCATTTGCTTTAATTTTCTATGAAAGACAAATTATAAAGAAGTATCAGTGAAATACGATTTTTCTCATTTAAACCTATTGTTTAATTCCCCCCTACATGTATAATTCTACACATAACATCGCAAGGCCTGCGTATGCAAATATCAGTATACCATAACCATAACATAATGAAGTAAATGTTATAATAGTAACAATGACTGCCATTTGCTCGTTGAAATTGAGTTACAGCAAAGCAAACCATATTTAAAAATCGTAATCGCACGGATTGAACGCTCTTGTTCACAGCTTGGTGAATGAGCGCCAAAGTCTCTACACAGTCCATTATACACAACCTAAGATGTACACAACAAATTTAGCTTGCAGGGGGAAATGAATAGTTTTTGGTTAAAAATGCAGGATATTTTGCCGTAGGGCGGACGGCAGACGCGAAAATGGTCGATACAATGATGCCTTGCCTAGAGCCAACTGGGATACCCCAAAACATCCACACACACACACACACAATTCTACTCCATGTTCAAATGTTTTTTACTGTGTGACCTCTACCAAGCCTAAGGCCATCCAGTGTGAAACCTAGTGCAATGAAATGTATTTTAAGATAAGGATAAGGTGTTGGTATTACTTTTTAAGTGACCGCTCCAAGTAAGCCTTAACATTGGAATATGTTGGTATGTATGTTATAATGTAGCATTTTAGACGTCAACTAAGTACGTGACACGACTCCACTCATCATTCAAATTCCAATTTATTCAAAACATGTCATTGTTGCATTTCTCGAAGGCGAGATATAAAAAAAATACTTTTTAGTCAACCAATTCCTCCACGGAGACCGCCTCAAATGCTAAGAATAATGTGTAATCTGACTCATCAAAATTATGAATAGTTTTTTTCCATAAAATTGAAAACGATACGAAAACAGAATGTATGTACATTGCTTTGAAATGGAAAATAGATACTAAAATGCTGAATTAAATTAGTTGTTTACTAAATGACATTTTAGTTCTAAAATTCTTAAGACTAAAACCTCATTAAAGCAATGTGTCTGGTTGTTTCCTGGAATTCGAAGAGAACACGGCTCTGAATTCTGAATTGTTAAAAAGGTTAAGGTTACCATATGAGGATCTAATAATAGCCTTAGACTTTATGGCTTACCGTCCATGCAACTTCCACTCACAACGTGACTCCTTTTATTTTATTTTTCTATTTCTCTCCCTATTGTTGATTGTGCCCATATCTCCATTCTCACTGCACTCGTTTTGCTTTTTGATACCAAACTCTCAACTCAGCTACATGCTATATACTGTGTTAAGTGTTGATGGTGTCAACTGGATGATAATAATATAACACAGTATGTAAGGTCTTCATTCTACATATTGACAATGCCACTTTTCTTCGTCTGTCTGTCTATGCATTGAAATTATATAGACCCTTCGGTAAATTGTACATTTTATGTAGTCTGTCTCTAATCTTAGTCTAAGGGAGACACGAAAGTATCCTTGAAGTCTAACGTCTAACCCCTGGACTACATGAAACAGAAATACTGGAACCCCATATTTGAAACCACCTCAGTCTTTCTTATTGTTCTATTGTTTAACCGGTTCTTATCACTGCCGTCTATTTAACTCCCAAACATATATATAGTAAATCGGAAAGCAAAATACAAATACTTTCTTCCCTGTTTTTCCGACCTTTATGTCCCAAGTTGAATTCGGAACCGACCAGCACTAATACTAATATCCAAATCCAAAGCCAACTTGAACTTGTCGAGTACGCATGAATAGAAGCTTAAGTATGCACTGGTATTTTATACATATTGATAAAAATGTATTCAGACTTCCTTAATCATTGGGCGTCGCCATTCATCCTGCAAATTTCCATTCACATGTATGTACCTGCCTGCACTGAGAACAATTACTTCACATATGCATTGGTATGCAAATCCAAAGTTTATCGCGAGGTATAAATTACAGATAATATACAGGCATAGGTTTCCAACAAACAAATAATTGTATAAATGCTGAGTTACGCTCAAGTAAGATATTTTACTTTTGAGTAACTTCTATTAGATTAAATTAAGAATGATAAGCTAGACATGATAAAAAATATGGGATCTTAACAGAAGCGTACCACCGTATCAGATTATATATACAAATATATAATTACATTAATTCTAGTTGACTTGAGAAGCTTTGTTCTACATTCTATCCATTTGATATACACCTATTTAAGTAGATAGAAAAATATTGCAACATAATTATAATTCCTTCTCTATGCGATTGTGATACCTTTACTCCTTAACTTTGACTTTTTGCTTGCACAACCTGCATTGGTTTTGATTTAAATAGAAATTGAAATACACCATAAATTATGTTATTCAATTTATTCATTTAACAATTATGTACAATTAAGGCATTAACTTTTGACAGGGACAGCCGATGCAAAAGATTTAAGCCTTTTATTCCAAACCATTAATCAAAAGTAAGCACATACAAATGAATACATACACTCTCGTCTTGAGTTGAGTGAAAAAAAAATCCGTCATTCCTTCAGCCAGTATAAACAGCGTATAAAGTGTAGCTAGTCTGGTGATAAGGAGTAAGGAATTTTTGGAGACATTGAAACACATAAAACGACAAGGAACATATTTCAAATTCAAACTGAATAGGATAGATTCACTGACAAACGTCCCAACTGCAGTAGTTAGGTTTATAGCTATGGCACTCAATCGAAACGTATGCAACGCATTCACAGCATTTGCCATGCTGTTTTTTTCTTACAATGTTCTATTGAAATCAACATCAGCCATCAAGAAACCAGCCAACTTATTAAACAAAAATATGTTCGAATTACTACATATTTTTGTAGATACAATAATGTCGGTTCACAATTAAATATTCACTAGCTGTGGGGAAATTATAACTTTTACTCACAAGGAATGATAATATTATATTCCCCTTCACTGCTATAGATAATCGGACTGAAAATGCACATGGACGTATAAGCTTTTCTATATGTTCAAATAATTAATTTAAATAAGTGAAATAATTAATCATTGTAATATTTCACTAAAATTTTCAACTCCAACTAACGCATAAACGATATCGCAGTGTCCTGTATTAAGCTTTGCAATCAATATATCACATCCAGATACAAATAATTTAAAAAATACTATGGTGTGGAATCAATTTAACCTTTTTATGCCTACCTACCTCTGTAGAATTATATTCCCTCTACAGATTTTATTCCACGAGCCTAATTTTTTGTTACTCTTTCTTTTACTCTATTAGCTATTTAATCATGAATAATTTTATTTCAAATAGCGTGTTGTAAAATAATTCTAACAATAAATTATGCTGTAGTAAGCTAATAGCTGACAAATAACTGGAGATTTACTCTTAATTATTCAGTATCTAGAAAACATTTGTAGTAAAAATAAAAAGCGAAGCAACGAACACAACGATTTAGTTCCGAGAAATCCTTAGGTTTCAGATACACTAGGAGGTCCCCATCAAAAATGAGTATTATAATAATTATTTCATTATTTCTCAGCAAGCTTTACCAACTGAGATAATTCCAATGTACCTATACCAACTAACAAGAAATTTGGCATTGATCACATGAAAGTTGACAATATTATTAGGTATCTTCAAAGTTTAAATGAATAAAAATGTGAAGTATACATAATATTATCATTCAAATTTAGATTTTGAGACACGTCCTGTAGTACACAAATTGGATGGTTATTTGTTATAAATTCTTTGGACGTCGGGGATTCGAGAATGACGAATTTTAACATTTCTCTAGAACCCGTAAGGCCAAGGGAATGGCAGCATAATATTAAGGAGTAGCTCTTTATAGTATTCGGATGCGTGAGAGACTTTCAAGCTAAAATTACATAAGCTCATCATGCTAACGTTAGTGGAATATATACTGATAAATATCCTTCCAATGTCTCAGGAGTATCTGCAGATAGAATAATCCAAAGAGCGGCGAACCGTCATGTAATTTAAACTCACATGTCTATTTTACAAAGGGTATGTGCATTTATGCATTACTATAACCCTATATTGGGTTACACGTAAATACTTGATTGGCATACAGTCAACCTGTCGAGCCTAGAGCAAAGCAAGAGTGCAATCACAACAACTGTGACCACGAGATCCCTATCGGCGAAAAATTGTCGCACGTTAGACTTATTGGCTGCTTCAAAACACAGCCGAGCACTTTGGCGGCACTTCTGTGTATTGTTCGCAGACTCAAAAACAACCTACCCCAATGGGAAAAATACACATTCTATCCTCTAGCCTTTGTTATTATCTTTTCTGCATTCAAAAAAATTATTAACGTATTTAATGAAGGCAAACAAGTAATGGATAAAACAGATTTCAAAAATGTATAAATCCCTTGAGGCTCCATACAAATTCCTGAACATTTCGAAGGAACAAAAATAGATTTAAGATATGTTTGGATTTGAAAGAACTCAAAAGGAATTCAGATCGTCGCCGAAAGTTTTGTTTAATACGCGTTTAACAGGTTATCATTGAATTTAATAGAAGAGTATAAAAAAAGATTTTGATTTTTACATCGTTGACGTCGTCCCCATTCTCGTCATCTGCCGTGGCTTGTTGAATAAGAAAAGTGACATTTTGTGCCGTGTCACCGTTGGTATGAACAACAGTTGCCAGTTGCTTTCTTGGTAGTAGAGCTTCTCCGTCTGTATCAACATCATCGATCTCTCTCTTTGGCACAATACTCATTAGAACGACTGTTCCCTCTGGAATGACTTGACCATTTTCTGTCGTCGTCGTGGCTATTGTTGCTGTTGTCGCCGTCATTATGGCGGACGCAGCCGCGGATGTCACAATAGTTGCCACACCGTTGGTCACTGTCATGGTCGACGTGTCCATGCTCTCCATGTCTCCGTTGACGGACACAACCTCGCCATCATTATCCATCTCCTCCCCCGAATGAATGTTGTTACCCGCATCCTCCAAGTGCTCACTCAATTCAGATGGGCTCATGGTTGTGGCCATGTCACATTTCATTATACTGGATTTCGAGGCTACTACTTCAGTTATGAACGAGGGGAGATCTATCTGGACAGGTACATGTGTTATGTTCTTCAATTGTGAAGCCGGGAGTACGTACATGGAAAAATCTGGAGGTGTTTTGACGACAAAACACGACTGGTTTAAAAATTATTTAGAAAAATGCAACTAAGCATTCAAACTCGGCTGCCCTTGCTCCGTTCGGATTTCCGTGGCAGTCTGAGTATTTCAGTCACTCGCTTGTATTATTTTAATTTTAGGCGTGACGAATGCTTAGAGCTAGAAGAGTAATTCCAATGTCCACTTAATGCCAGCACTGTGTACTTCCAATAGTTTTAACAAAGATGAAGAATATACTCATATGACACTCGTCCCGCTCAATGATAAATTAATTCAGAAAGCTGCTTTTTAGCTTTCCACCTTGGAAGAATTTAACTCCTAACCATGGAGTATTATAATGGATATTTCCCTTCAATAATAATAATTTAGAATTTACATTTTGTTTCTTATTGCACAAAAATGTCCCGGCACGAAAATGTTCTACATTCACAGACTAATTCTACTACTCCGTAAAAATATTCACTTTTGTCTTTTTTCGAATCAAAAATGGCTTAAATATTCAGAATATTGTTAATATTCAAGAGTTCCCACGCTCAATGTACAGCATTTTGAAGTAACTATATTTTGAACTATATATTTCGAAGTTAAAATGACAAAGACACGTTCAACGTTGTCCACCACCACCACCACTCTGACTTATACTAAAATGAAAAAAAGCGGTTGGTATACTTTATCACAAATAAAGTTAGCTTCATCTATTTAAATTGCGCTTAAGATTGAGATTATTTTGAGTCGGTTACTAAAACTATACTTGTGTTCAATCGAATGTATGTACTGAAAACTGTCAGTTCAAACTTGTCGCTTGCTGTATCGTGTGAGACACATACCTATATAGTCTAAGTCCTTGATGTTGTATTGAACTTGAAAACGTAGAACTGCAGTGTATATTGTAACCGGTGTAATAGCAACACAAGTGACAGAAGTAATGTTTTCAAAAATATTTCGACCAATATTTTGAACACTAAAACTGATGTTGAGGTAATGACAGCATGGGGAAAATCACGTATGTCAATAATGCTGATAAATTCCAAGTTGATTCAACAAGAAATCACCAGTGAAATGTGATTTTTGTGGAGGAAATACAACAGAGGTGTACTAGGTGAAACAAATGATAGACTAAGAAATACGAAAAAACCCAAGATGGCTTCGAGAACCTCGGAGGAATTTTTTTTCGCGTGGGTATTATTCTTCACTGAGAAGAAAAAGAAAAAAAGGTACTGTGGGCCAACGGGGAGGTTGGTTGGGACAGACAAAATGCAATCCAAAGCGAGCAGGCAACAAGTGAGCCCAGCATATAAGAGATACTCGAAGAACGAGCAAGGGACAGCTTCCAATGGAACTGCATACTTCCTCTCAGGTATGAAAACAGGTACCTGTCTAGCACACCTGATCATAACTTTCATAACTCTTTTTCTAGCATGCACATATACAGGGACAAAGCATACGTAAATCAATGGACAGAGCAGAATACATAATATGTACATGGAGGATTTCATCCCTATCATCCTCATGCACATATGCACGAGCATACCTCTACTGTAGCCGCGTAAAAAGACAAACATACATCCCCTCGTTCCCGTACTCATGAATGTACACGAAACTATTTTCAAAATAATGTTGAGACCAAACCAAATTTTAAACGTGCTCAGCTCTTCCAATTTCAGTCTTACCAAAAATATACTAAAGTCAACGACAAGCCTCTTAAAGTTTTCAACCAATGTTACTATGAATATTAATTTTTAAAAAATGGAATCACTCCGAACGGAACATGAACCGAAAGCAATGAAATGGCTCTAAACGAAGATACTAAAATAAGTAAGTAGTACTGCAATTGCAGTATTTGGCTCCCTACAAATAAATATACATAACAAGAAAATATAATCTTTGGATTCTTTTGATACTTTAAACGGATTGGAACATTCGCAGGCTGAGCACTGCAAGAAGGCTCGAAGAGATGTCCCAAGACAAAGACGTACTGCTTACACGGCGTACAGTATCACAATGCAGTGTAAAAAGCACCTGCTGACTCTGCTCCTGCAATAGATGACCAAAGGGTAAGGATTGAGGCAAAACTTTTAAGGCAACGCTCAAGGCGATAAGCCTTTGAGAGAATATTTCGATTTTTATAGCTTCAAGGCAAAGTTGATCCAATGAAGTAGTCCAGAGACGCATCCCTACATTCAATTCATGTCTCTACATTTATAATTATAGCAAATCAGCTCTGAAGTCATTTTTCTGTACATTCATGCATTCATTACCATTAGATATATTTCTTGTACCACACTACTTAAGCGTATATAAGAGCTGTGGGGTGGATGTGAATTTAGTTCCAGTGTAGGGATTTACATACTTAAAAACTATATCAATACGAAAGTCATTCTTTCATGTACAGGTAGTATCGTCGAATCTCGCTGCATAAGAAGAGGCAAGTAGGTAAGAGTACCTATACAGGCCCATTACATGTATATACCGAGAAGTATTTAAATTAGTCGAAATCCAAACAGCAAAAGTTGTCATAGCTATAAAGGAACTCTGGCAATAGTACTAAGTCCTGGCAATCCGTACCTAAGTTCAATTTTAACATACCTGAAATAATACAGGTATAGTCAGTCATCCATATATCTATCTAACAATACTATAGGTGTAGATTTGCTTTTTACGTATCTCTGCAGTGTACATCTAGTTTGCCCCAATGTATGCATGATACTGAACTTGTCGAGGCAGAAGGCTTTAGATTTTTTATTCGAATAACCTTGACTGCGAGGAAAAACATCCCATCATCATCAACCCACCTGTTCCTTCCCTTCTCTACAATTTTTGAATGCTATTGTCTCTCTTGCTGGCAGTGATGGCATCGGGGATTTTTCCATACAGGTAAAACTCGCTTACATCAGCCCTGGTGATGTGATGTGATGGTGAGTCTGGGACGACGGACAGCGTCGTACTGATATACATAGGGGCAGTCGTACCTACTCCCTACTCAACAACAACATTTAAGATTTTTTTTATCCACTCATCAAAATAGGTACCTACCTAGAACCCAGCAACTTTAATACGTAGAGTACAGAGTCACAGATCTAACATGAACATATACGCATATGATTTAATGCACCCTATACCTATACTGCACTCTTTTCCAGCTTACTTTTACACACAGACATAATGATCCCAGACACTGTATGTACTTGGATACATATTCTTTTGCGTACCTACATACTCACATAGTTTGCTTTCCCAACCAAAAGTCACTCACACTTCAATCTGAAGAGTACATACATGACATACGCATGTATGTGCGGTGTACATACGATGAGTGCGGTAACACATTAAGCTGCAATGGAAATCCTACACACACTACCACACCACACCACCAGTGATTTCACTGGCTCAACTGGCTGGGGATGAAACTACCGCGATGTCCAAGAGACCCTGCTCTTCATAATTGTAGTCTGCAGTTTCACATTCGCCTCGTCACAAGCTACATATTCGGAGACGACTCGTCTCTGTTGCTTTTGCATTTTTCGTTATTTTTTTTGGTTATTTTTCGCTGGTTCACTCACTGCTATTTACCAGTTGGTCCATACATTTTGTTACCAAAAATTTCAGCCCTTTAGAACCCACCCACCTCAGTATCATCCCTTTAGCAACGTAAAAATTTAACACAGCACGTCACCAAATTCATACTACACCCAATGACTGTACCGTTGACATCATTCACGGACGACCCCGTGTGTACATAACTACTTCTACCAGTACCAGTCCACACAACACAAGTACTATTTGCCTATAGTGCTTGCACGACGAGCGTAGTCTATAAGGTAGACTGAAGTTTTAGTAGACTGACAAACTCCCGCACTGAATTTAGAAGTCGCTATAGGACGCGAATGTTTAGCTCCAAAATAAACCGCGAAAGTGAGTGCTGTTAAATTACGTTCGTATCGTCTTGTGATCGGCCAGCTCCATTTAGTTCTAGAAATGTCATTGATAATTTAGTGCAAACTTCCGACTAGGCATTAGATTAAGGATATTACATTACGTCTTTAACTGTAATTAATGCCGGGCTGCTTTAGCTACAACTAAGTCAGTGCTACAAATTGTTAATATTTTGTTATTGTTAATATTTCTGGCCCGATTTGTAATTTTTAATGTGATTGTTAAATGAAAATATTTTATTATTGCTAACCTTATTATGCATTAACTACTAGCATAAAGGAACCATCAGTGAGCATTTAAGTAGGTTCCGTGTACTTGCACTTCGAGAAATAATATTACAGCCACTGCTGTCCACGACGGTGAGAACTGTCAAATATTAGCTCGTCGTTAAACTTAACTATTAGAAGGTACTTAAGTCTACGGTACCCCCGACTGCATTGTTGTTACTATCAGTCGCTAAATCCTGTAATATATAATTACTGGTTTCTCTATGTTTTTTGATGAATTGCAGATATATTCTCTTTGTTAACTCATAATTATTGTTATCAATGTTATCTCGTTATGAGCGTAAATTGCCAGTGAGGACAATTTATGTTCATTTCAAGCCCCTGTTCCAAAAACATTCTTACCAAAACTGATTGCGGAGAGATAGTTGGAGTCAGTCGGCATAATTAAGATGAAATATTAATTTAACCGTTAATTCGTTGGATTTTAGAAAAAGTTTTAGTCATTTCAAAATGGTAATCTAAATGTGCCATGGTAATGGTACAGTCGAAGCCTCTAACTGTAGTATTAGGAAAACCATGAATAACTTATTGACAGTTATGTGAATATGAAGCAAGTGTGGTTTAAACACACAATTATTAATAGTCATGTAAAATGTAGTACGGGACCGCCCACAAATGACGTAATCAAGAAATCCCCATTTTTAGTATCTTTCGCAGCTTAACCATTGCACGAATGGATATTTTTAGTGTGGGATGTGAACAGTGGTCAAGTAGTTGACTACTGATGACGTTATTTTTGGACGATCCCTGTGTGATTATTGAGATTAACTGTGCTAGTTGTACAATTTTCAACCTCAATAGGATGATTTTAAATAGGTATTTTTTGTAAACAGGGCTGGAAAAAGAAACCAGTCACCATTTCCTTAGCAAAATAAAAATGGTATACCAGACGCCAATGCAGAATGAAGTTGAAGCATAATTAGCAGGGAATGTATAAAGTTTATTGTGCTATATTTACATGATACTTGATTTTTAACCAATAGTTGAGGGACTGAAAATACAATAAACGCTGGAGGTAAATAACGTTTTAAAAATAATAATTTAGGTGGCCAATCATTCCATAATTGCATAAATATTACAATTATGCTTATTCACCGTACTTTCGTAACAGAGAAGTTGTTAATTTTGGCATAAAGTGAGTTTACCACAGTTATGACACTGATGAGGGTTTGATGGTTCAGTGGTCGGACACTGAATAGGGGATTAAGCTCCTAGGGTGAGTCATCCAGCTGTGATTTCACGTGTTTAGGCGGGGAGGGGGGAGTACGTGATGAAGGGGTGTGTGGACTCAGTGGACTGTGGTGGGCATGTAAGTGAATGGAGTAATAGTGCTACGTGAGCGAACGTAATTTGGGAATGGCGCTTTTCCATAGTTACTGCTTGTCTCTATCCTACATGCTTTACTACAGACCGTACGGCTCTACATTCTTGTCCTACCAGCAGCACGGTCTCGAAGCACGTCGACGTGTTGGAATGGCTCATCATAGTATGTTTGTGTAGGTGAAGGTGGACACAGGCTCTTTGGCTGGGGATACTGATAATTAAACTCCCCGGAGACAATAAGCTACTGTGATCTACGTAGCCCTTAAACATTAAATCCGCGCCTCCATGACTGGAGCTTGAACCAGTATCTCACAGAGGGCGATAGTAATACATAAGACTTTGCGATCACTTTTCGAATCAGTTTGGAACCCTGAATTCCAAATAATTAAGTAGGTACGTGTTTATTCTATAAAAGAAATTGCAAGTCATTCTAGCTACACTAAAAAACGGGGAAACGCAAAAATAACTTGACAAGGGAAACCCCTTGGGGAAACTGGAGACTCCTTATTTACTTGTACCCATGAAGAAAGTAACCTCCCTTATGTTCCCTTGAAGGCCCAAAATAACCTTCCTCATGTTCCCTTGAAGGCCCAAAATAACCTTCCTCATGTTCCCTTGAAGGCCCAAAATAACCTTCCTCATGTTCCCTTGAAGGCCCAAAATAACCTTCCTCATGTTCCCTTGAAGGCCCAAAATAACCTCCCTCATGTTCCCTTGAAGGCCCAAAATAACCTTCCTCATGTTCCCTTGAAGGCCCAAAATAACCTTCCTCATGTTCCCTTGAAGGCCCAAAATAACCTCCCTCATGTTCCCTTGAAGGCCCAAAATAACCTCCCTCATGTTCCCTTGAAGGCCCAAAATAACCCTTTGCTAACATCCCTTAGCCTTACCACGAATTACTAAATTGTGTTAACACTTTCGAAAACTTTGTTGTAACCACAATGTATTAATGAGTCGAACCAAGTCTTCAATTTGTAATTATGGTGAATGTATAATTATGTATAAATTGAAGACTCTTGGTTCGACTCATTAATACATTGTGGTTACAACAAAGTTTTCGAAAGTGTTAACACAATTTAGTAATTCGTGGTAAGGCTAAGGGATGTTAGCAAAGGGTTATTTTGGGCCTTCAAGGGAACATGAGGGAGGTTATTTTGGGCCTTCAAGGGAACATGAGGAAGGTTATTTTGGGCCTTCAAGGGAACATGAGGAAGGTTATTTTGGGCCTTCAAGGGAACATGAGGGAGGTTATTTTGGGCCTTCAAGGGAACATGAGGAAGGTTATTTTGGGCCTTCAAGGGAACATGAGGAAGGTTATTTTGGGCCTTCAAGGGAACATGAGGAAGGTTATTTTGGGCCTTCAAGGGAACATGAGGAAGGTTATTTTGGGCCTTCAAGGGAACATAAGGGAGGTTACTTTCTTCATGGGTACAAGTAAATAAGGAGTCTCCAGTTTCCCCAAGGGGTTTCCCTTGTCAAGTTTTTTAAATTTGGCATCTCACGTTCCTCATTCCTTTATTCTCTCTACTCCCAGTGATTCAATTCTACCACCCCAACTTATCTAAATGTTATCATCCCATATCAAGAATATATATCTGACAGAGATGAAAAACATATACAAAGGTACTGTGATCACACGAAGAGTATTCAGCGTTTCAGTCTCCATTCCATTATCCATGCTGGTTGTATCCTATTACTGTTGTTACACATACCGTTTTGATGTAGACAGTCACAGTGCAAAAGTTGGTATACTTAGCCCCAGTACTACCCAACACCAATAATACTACTACCACCCTGCAACACTACACGTCGCTCGTACTTCAGACAGAATCAGATTAAACAATCAAATGCAACCATCTAGTTGAGTCATTCAGGGCCACCTATCCCGAGTACTAGCTAAAGCATCAGTGCTCAAATTATTCCACATTTTGACTTCATAGGGAATCAGTTTTTATGCATAATATAAGACAAATTGTGATCAAGTCCGATATAGTTGTGAAAAGTAAATTAGCATTTTAAGTGCTTATTAGATCCTACTTAATATTTTACACGTAGTTTCATTAAAACTCATAGTATGCAGTACTAGTTAAGAAGAACATGGTCATTACTACCCTTTCATTTCTAATTTAAGTAAAAATTGAGGTAAAAAGATGATTTTTTTCCGGCAGTAGTAGTAGTAGTTAAAATTAAATATTAAACACAAAATGTGTAATTGCTGTATTAATAATACTAGCGATTCAACAAAAGTTATTTGCCATTACGGGCGGTCCCAAATTCCATATATAAGCATAGCAAATCTGAAATGAAGCCCACAAGTAAGGGAATTTTAATCATCCGGTGCAACAGTCAACAGTACCTCAACAAAAGTTGAACTCTCATTAACAAGGGATCGGCACTGATTCAAAATTCTCTAAATCAGCAGATACACATTTGAGAAGTGATATAAAACATAAAGAACTCAAAAACCAGGATCACACTAATGCAATCAATTTAACGGTTTAAAATGAAAAGCTAAGCTATATGCAGTACGACACTTGGATGCACGAAGAATAACTGATAGCATTATAGTGCCAGCATAGGAATATTATGGTCGTTTGGAGGTATGGGAACATGTTTTCAAGAAGGGTTACCAGAGCCAGTACATTCAGTACAGCTATAATTCCAAGGCTCCATCCGACCTGACTCACTTGACATTCGACCTTTACCCAAACTCATAAGTTGCTCAGGACCAAGACCCAGAAGAAAAAACCAATGAGTGACTACAGAATAAGAATAAATCTGTAAGCCAAGACCCGAGGAACAGTAGAACACCAATCACCAATGATAAAGAAGGAAGGTGCTCGAGAACTCGAGACAGGAGCATTAACTCTCTAGAATTACATTGTACGTTTGAAATGGAAGCAAAAGAATAATCACATTATATAGACAGAACAAGAACATAAATTTCATTTCAGATATTTCTCTGCGGTAAACTACAGCGGCCACATTCCAATCCAATGGTCTCATAAATTTCAACAGTATTTCAATATCTTTGGTAAAATCCTTAACTATGAGACATTTCAATTTTTCCATGGTTTTTTTTCAGACAACTCATTAAAATTGAGTGCCAGACGTCAAATGTACATACTCTATTTGATTTCCTATTATATTATTTTTTATTTAGAATCCACTATTTTGTTACACTATCAATATGAAGTTACTATATTTACAATAGTATAAAAATGCCATGTTTAATTTTAATTAAAACTGAATTAACGACGAAGTAATTGTATTTATGTTGAGTTAGGTGCACAAATTTTAGCACTTAACTAATACAATTATGCTAAACAAATAATGTTACTCTGAGTTGTTCTATATTAAGCGCCAAGAAAATGCCGAGTGTATGCTCTTCTTTTCCCAAGTTAATTAGCGTCTTTTCTTTTAAAAAAGTTATTGGTTTAAATGTAGGAGCATGGAACGCAATGGCAGAGTAATGTTGTGTATGCTCAGGGTTCAGAGAACTTATTACAATTTATAATCATCGTGTATATTGAATATAAGCGTTTTTAACATAAATCGAATAAGTTTTGTAAACGCTTATTATAACTAGGTACATAGTAAAAATATATTTTGTATAGATAATAGAATACTGTTGAGTCTTTCGTCTATTGCACCAGAAAGTTTCAAAATCAGACAAAATGAGTATTATTGAGCAACAGTGACTAAATAAAGCTCTTGCCGCGGGATGATCGTTATCACTATTCGAGGTTTCAGGATTTAATTATTATACATATGAAGTGCGATGCACGTTCCATGAACAAACCTAAATATTAGGTGCTGTAAACCGAGAAATTAACAAAATCTTTGTAACTGAGCGTCACTATGGCTAAGCATTGATAATAAAAATTTGTCTGCATCAACGAGTGATAACGAAGATCATGGATCCATAGCGAACTAACCCGCATTAGTATTTGCCTTGTATTCGGAATTAGGTAATCTCAAGGGGAAGGGGGGGGGGGAGACGCGGGATATGCATAGTAATCATGTGCTTACTAGTAAGTGGCACCGATAATGAGCTATTTTGGTTTTTAGCCACTACATAGTAGGGAGACATTCAGATGGTTAGCAGAAACACCAATATATTTTTTAATTAATATTGAAATATGTAGTTAACAAAAATGTGTTTGATGCTTCCTTTCTAAATGTAAAATTAAATGCGCGTTATTACGATGATTATATATATGTAAATAGTCTTTTAGTGCAAAAAGGAGAATTTAATCAACCATTAGTGTCACAACTAATTAATTTTTCTTGACCCTCAACTGTTCTGTCTGTTGGTCACTATAGGGAATAGGGAACAATTTCCGGAAGATTTTTTTTTCGTTTAAATGTTATCATTACCGTCACCGCCGTTAACAGGTGTGTACTGCTGAATGTGGAAATTTCACGAATTACTTAACTATAAGACACGTACCTACCAGCTTTCTGACCATGAGGTGCATGTGTACTTACTGTGTACTATATGGTTTAGTTTTTTACACGAGTATTAAATCAATCCCAGCAATGAATAAAACATAAACACAAAAAGAATTAAATTGGATAGTTACTTACGTGGGACAATTTGTAAACAGGCACACACTCAACTACAAAATCCCGTGTCATCCTCAGATATCTAAAGTTTAGATGAAAGTAAGTAAAGACAAAGAGTCTTGAGTTAAATTTCTAATAAAGTATGCACAGTCAGTTGACCGATTACGTAAGTAAAATCAACTTAAGTAAGATGTACAAGGAGTTCCGTTCTCCGTCAAAACAAAAGTCTACAGTCGGGGATCCGGTTTCAAAAGTTAGACATGGCATGGTGAGAGATTGAGAGACGAACTGAACAGGAGAACGACGGAACAGCAGCATCCAGCAGAAAGGAACAACAGACAACGTTTGCCGCTTTGCTTCTTACCCTCGTACATTTTACTTTCCCAATTCTCCAATAGATTTCGCGTTCAGCTCAATAGAAATTCTCGAACTTTCCTTCTGGCAACCTTTCTATACTAGTAGTAGGCATTAGTCACTACTTTTTTTTGTGATTCATATTTGAATCTTGCATCTGCTTTACAATCTTCTGTGCCATCTTAATACTTTACCATGCCATGCCATGCTTTAATCCTTCATTACCCCATTAATGACTATTATCGACAGCTAACTTTGTACTAGCACAATGCGCCGGGTCCTTATTACCCCTGATTCCTACATTTCTGAAAATCTAGTCGGTTAGAACATGCGTTGAACTTTTATTTTCAGTGTTTAAGATTTCGTGACCTGTAATAGATAATGTACATCAAAAATATAATAATTACCATCATCTATTATTGCTATTTAGTTTTTATTTAATTAAAACCTGAGTACTTTTTATACCAACCCTCTCTATCTGTATAATCCATATATTATGCAGTCTTTAGAAAAATTGTTCCCTTTAAGATTTCCAGAGACTCTTTTCTTCATTAAAAAAAACACTTTTTCCCTACTACATACACATTTATATATTATCTGTATAGAAACGACGAAAGTAGATAATGTATATAAGTTGAATGCGTAGAGCAATAAATGAGTGTTAAGCCATAAGGACACGTAAATAGGTAAAGCTGAAGTCAAAATGAGGGATCTGTCGCGGTGCGACGTACCCTAAGTCCCGTGTGTAAATATATAAGTACTTAACGTCTTACGTACATTTGCATTAAACAATTACCATATTCAATCCCACTGATTATTTTTTGTTGTCGTCCATAACCCGAAACTATCTTTTTCTGATTGGCGTGTCAAGTACTGTCGTAGCCAACGTACTTACATGATAATGCACCCATTCAGATATGACTTCAGTAAGTCTATTAAACGATGTTCGTCATTATTCTTTTTTGTATTAACTCTTCACCCTCCACTCGCTGTATGTACAGTTTCGAAGCCAAGGCTCGTGTTGTCCGCGAGAGCCCGACAAAGAAAACTTGCATAAACTACGGATGCATACTTATGACTTAAAAAGTTACGTGAACACATTTGTTAGTATCTTATCCTTAGTATTTTACCAACATCGATACTAACTCTAAGTACTACGAATAATCATTTGCTTTATTATTGTAGATTGACAATTTTGAATTCAATATTCCTTTATCTATACTGTACATACGTAGGCGCGTGTCCTAACAAAATAAAAGACTTGAGTTTGTTGCTGTAATTTAGTACGTATAGATTCGAATTGTGAGTAGTGGCTATCTAATGTATTATTAATTTTATCGTGCTGAAATAATTTAAAAATTTATAAACCAATACTTTTCAACGTTTAAGGTAGGTACTATAACATTTCTGTTTTAACTACTTCCTACGATTTAGATTTTAAAATAGTAAAAACAAAGCGAACGTTCTGGAAAACCAAAATAGGAGTTTATTTAAAAATTAGTTATTCATGTTGCTGTTTTCGAAGCATTGGACTTTCTCGATACGTGCTGAATCGAAATATTTACACATAGGATGAGAGTTACACAGTGTTCAGTTACTGATAATATACAAAGCCAACTAGTCCAGCTTGGACTCAATTAGTCATAACTCAAACATAAAATGTTAATAAGCTTGTGATAAAATGATGAGCCCGTTCATAGGATGGGCTACGGCATGAGATGTGTTGGCTAAAGGCTTCGGTACTCTTGGACTCGACGTCCTCCAAAGCCCATCAGTCACTTCGATGAAGAGCTACAAAGAAACACTATACAGCGGCTCGTCTTTCTTTTGAAAGCTTAAGAAGTTGTAGAGAACAAAAGAAGGAAAATGGACATTGTCTCCGGTATATTATGGAAGGCGACAGGCCACTACTACCGTATTACATATACGCCATACGTATTCGAATAACAATACATTCAAGACGGCAGAGAGAAGCTCACATATGTGACTATAGAACTCTATTAAAATTTAAAATTAGATAACCTATCCTTCCCAATTGGAATTTTGAATTAGTTTCTTCTATTCATATATTATGCTCACCTATCTTACTAATAATTATCTTTGCTTTGTAATTCTTGCCATCATCAATTTAAATATTTGTGCAAAAATGAAAAAAAAGTCTGCATCCTGTTGTACAATATGCATTGTGTAGATAAAACCACCTATATATGTAACTAACTGGGACGACTATTACTGAATTATTGATATTGAGGTAACTTAAGAGTAACTTGTAGAGTTATATCTACTGGACTAAGCTCCACACACATAGAGATGTAGATACAAGGAAGAAAATAGTTAAAGAACGTGCTTTGACTCGTTTTGAAATTTTATTGCAGGTCTTGTCCGTTAAAGTTGACAACTAATTGGTACTCTACTCAGTGTAATTTAGTAATTTCTGAAATAATTTCCAAAACAACAATAATCTCCTCTGATCGCATGTCTGTTGACGTTATACCTCAAATAATGAATGCAGCAATGTAACGAGGACCAACACCTGTACTACTGGCTTCACAAATCTACTTGGTTCATCATTAAAAAATTCCATCTAGCCTTAAGGTACGATTACTGATGTCACACGCACGAAAACCATATTTTATCACCGTTCTTCCGTATCGCTATTCGTCACACAATTGCACCTTAACCATAAGTTATGCAGATTTGTCCTTTGCTGAATGCACCTTATCCCGATATTTTGAATTAGTGGGCTGTACACCGTATAATATAAATACAGTGGACGAGTGTACACTTAACATCCATGTACATGTACCTACTACGTACTGCCTACCTTAACTACGTTATAACGACACTACCAAACTAGCTCCCAATTTATGTATAGATATAGTTACATAATATTATTATGATCCCAACCTCACAGAATCAATCCCAAAATTTATTTTACGTTCAATTACAATTTTCTTTACATTAAACTAACTACAAATTCCACATAACCCTTTCAATTCCATACGTATCTCACTTTACACTCGGTTTAAAAACAATACATTTTAGTTTTCCAAGGGTTTTAAGGGAATCTTATTGGTTTAGACAAATGTAAATAAAATATTTTCTTCGCCTTAAATCATGCGCTTGGAAAAAATACTCAGATTCTCTGTGTAAATTGTACATGGTATGGTTTGCATCTCCAACTATAACATAATAATTAAAGTCGAGACGAAGGTAAGGTATAGACACTATAGACAGAACAGAGTATATTTTTTAACCATTTTTACACATGTATATACCACAGAAATATTTTGACTGCTTTTTAAATTAATTTTTATCTCTCTCCACTTTTTCACTACCTTCACTTCTCAATCACCCGTGCACAGCACATTGTAACAGACACCTAATAAGATGTGTCCACTCCAAACATATGTAATTACATATATCGTGTGTCTAGATATTTAGAAGCATAGAGAGGGGATGACTGTACCTACATAATTAGATTTGTCTCAGAATTCTTGGAATACCTACAGTCTACAGTTTACTTAGAGGCAGTAATGAATCTCCGTGAACAAGGATGGAGAGAGGGAGTACAAACATTGTCTGATATATTGTCTGTGCTATTGCTAAAATAAATACGATATGAATGCTAGTTCATATTTGTAATTTGTCTGTTGTGTGAGTGCGACCGTTCTGAAAGGGATACAAGCGGCATTTATTGTTACTCATGGAAGTTACAGTCTTAAGCTTCACATCACAAGTTGACGTGACAGACTATTGGTCATTTTGCTAAATGCTAAAATGTGTGATTGAATAAAATATGACGGAGGCAGAGTCAAGAGACATAAATCACACAAGTCATCTTCACCACATCTGCATATTAATGAGACCTGCCAGTTTTTTGCCTCTTCCCACATGTAAACTTGCAGACTCTTGTGTTTCTCTCGGACGACAAGCTATAATGAATCATTCGGAAAAACAACATCCATCAACAGAAATGGCCAAGAACCGACAACCGATTTACGGCACAATGGATGATCTATCTGACTTTTTATCCTCACAATTCTCTTTTTCATCTCTGTCTCATCTCCAACTCTTCCTCTCTTTCCCTTCTATCATTTCCGAGAGAGTTTTTCTAGCTTTCAGTCCAACGCTACTCACTACTTAAAACATGAAATTTATGAGTGCAAACAGAATTACAACGTCATAAAAACATCGTCTTGCTCTTGCGATGAGACGTACGACTCATTCCTTCCTATTGAAACACACATTGTTATTTATTTTAACGGTTGATTAATTCATGCAACTCAGAATCAGTACAGCACGCAGAGGACTTACTCCGTTATGCATATATGTTTCCTCCTATATGCTCCACATAATTCAGTCACCATTCATTTTTCACTGAATTACACATATGTTTTGGTGTCATTTAAATCTCGGATTGTTGAATATATTATAACTGAGATGAGATATATTATTATATTTGTGTTTTTTTTGTACTACTCTTGAGCTTTTAATGGACAGAATAAATACGATGGAACACACAGAGAAGTAAATGGCAACTTTTTACATGTAATAATTACGTCTACATTGAAATTTGAAATGAAACTTTACACAGAATTATTTTCATGTCATACTTAAAGATGACGTGGGGCTCTACGATTACCTTCCATATCGCTTACTTACTTACTTCTTCTTACCACAAGTTGAACTGAAGTAATTTAAATCTAGAAAATTTTTAAATGTCATCTTATTCATATGTACTGACTAGTATGCATATTTCCAGCATATCTTCCGTCTACGCGTCAAAGTCTAGATTAGGTGGGTATATTCTTTTACATTAATGTGGACGGGAGGAAGGTGCAAAACTTGGGTTAGTGCACACAGGTAGTCAGTCCTGTGTGAACGCATAATGAACTCTGATAAATTTACTCGCCTCAGATATGTCGTACATAGTGGACACACATAGCGCATAGTAAGTAGTACTTGAAGAAGGGAAAGAATAAACGAAGCTATGATTAGAAAAGACTCACACAAAGTACCAATAATTATAGAATGGATGCAGATTGTAGATAAAATATCATGTAGTACAGATTACAGATATGAGGAGTGGATATGGATACATGAGGCATGAGTACATAAGTCAATGTAGACAGACTCTGCCTGTGATTCTTGAGACTTTCTTTGAAGAAGCACCTCTTCGTTTCGTTTGGTTTTGGTTTTAGAGTTCCTCGGATAAAAAGATGCGCTGTGGCTGGGACTGACTAGATTGAAACTATTTCTTGAATAGGTAGACACACGCAAGGCTCTGAGAAGACTCAAGATGAAAATGAAAATGAAGAATACAAAGAGACGAGAGGAGGAGGAGGAGAGGTGTGCAATCAAAGGCAAAAGAAACGAGGCATACCTGGGCAATTAAAGCATATAATTAGCTTTCATTAGAAGTTTCATGTCTCTGCCAGCTTTTTTTTCCTCAACCCGATTCGGCCGTATAAAAACTTTTCCCGAGACTTCTTATACAGTTAACATTTTGATTCTCCACCACTACTCTCCACGTCTGCATTGGTAGTTCCTTGATTTCTCACTGTTTCTGTTTATATGCCTTTTGACTACACAGTTCCAAACCGAACTCTCTCGCTACATCCCGATTCTAAAGCTCCTAGCTAAGCTATACCAACGTTATGTCTAGTATATTATCTAGCAATTTCTAATAGAAAAGAATATAATGAATATAAGCATACATAGCTCTTCCCTTATATTTAAACCCAAGTAAAATGTAACGTTTTGCTGCTGTTGTGACTAGTGACTACTTCATCACACCACACATACAAATTAAAGCACAAACCTAATCAAGAGTTATCAAATTATAATTGCCTTATGTTTGGATATTAAGGATAGGATGCTATGTAGATTTAAACTTCAAACATATTCAAAACTTGAGAGCATAATAATATTATAATTATATAGGCACCTAGATTGTTTTTTTTTCAAAATATTTCATTTTTACCTTTCAAAAATCTCCAGCCACGGGTTTTATTACATATTTTTGACTATTACAGCTAGGTAGTAGGTGCTTTTCGTGTAAAGGGCAATCAAAATCTTGGTTAAGTTTTCTCTTGAAATTTTGAATGAGATTTAAACTACAGGATTGTAAATACGGCACCTTTACTGTGGTCTTTCAAAAAATATGCTGTTGACACTAACCAACAAGAAATTTTCTTGCACCTTGATTATTATTTTGCTTGTGTTTTACCAGTAAAATATTGAAGGAACAAAAGAATAGGGCCGAGATGGAGGAGGACGAGGTTCAAGCAATGCAGTGTGTGTGTGTTTGTGTGTGTGTTGTGGAGTAAGACCAAATCAAAGAATATTATGATTATGAGAAAGGTAAAAAAGGATCCTGAGAGTCTAATACGCATTATTAAGTACTATTACACTCATCGTCAGTTCGAGGATTGTTCCGAACCCGAGTCTCGTAATTTGCATTAGGTATTCATTATTTCATTAGGTTTGTGTACGCGATGAAGTTGTGATTTGAGTCTCTGATAAATTATTCTCTCCTCTTCATTTCATCTGCATCATCATCATCATTATCGTGACGGTCGCCCCGAATGCTCACAATATAATACTCCTACCACCACCAAGATTCGAGACCAAGACCAACAAAACAACAACAACAGCACATAGGTATACACAACTATTGAAAGAGAGAGAGAGAAGAAAACAGATTTTTTCAAAACCTACAATCTTATAGCGTGCTCACTCCTTATCGAAATTATAGCGAACTTACACTCAAAATTATCATTACAGGGCTTTGAAGAAAACTCCAAAGACAACCCTTTTTACTTCATCGTGGAATGTTTTCCTGTAGACTGGTAGACTCTAGAATATATCTGTAGAGAAGACAGCACACACTGCATTGCCTTGTTTTGATTGCACACTAATAGAAAAATACTATTCTAACCACCCTCAACATTTTTCAACTGCTTATTAATTTAGTCGAGGTGAAATTCTCCATGGAATTGAAATTGGAAACTTATTCTTCCCCTCTGAACCGAAAACCAAACCTTAGCTTTTTTTTATGTATACATCACCACCTACTAAGTACATACCACACTGCTTCAACTACAGAATATATTATAGAAGGAGAATAATAGCAATTGTAGTCTTGATCTTGAGCACTACATTTATACGTTTAGAGATTCCATGTTTTCCATTTTATTTAATTTTACCCTTTGCGTTGACTATACGTATTGGTTTCTTGGTTCCTTAATACACAATAAATATACCTCCTGAGGTTAGTACCTTATTTAAAAATTTAAAACATATTACGACAGAGAAAAAAATATATTGTTGAAAAGACTGATACCATAATTATCATTTCAGCTTGATAGTCACAGCCCTTATATCCCCTTCAAATTTATAATGATAATTATCTGCAACTAAATAATAGAATCCTCACTGACTGCTGGCTGAGTTTGAAATCAAGTCAAATCAGTATAAATACCAAGAAACAATACACTGCACAATTCACTATTTAGTTTTCAGAGTAGATTGGGAATTAAAATAGTTTCCAAAAAATCTTAAACCACACACGTCAATTCAAAGTTTAAAATGTTTGAAATCTGAATTTCCGTGTGAGATGAAGCCTGCCTATCTTAAGCTAAACGGTGGGGCTGAGCGAACGAGCGAGTACGAGTTTTAAGGACCCAATCCACAGTCAAGAGTATAGGTGAATGTAGCAGGGATACAGGGAACGAAAACCCTCAATTTATTCTGCGATCCTCAACCAGATCGACACCTCCTCCATCTAGTGTTCCGTAAGCAAAGCTTTCCCATACGTGATATTCTAATTTTCTCACATTACCTAGGTAGCTGTTTAAAGCCGACACGAACTTACTTGGAAATTGCTATAATTTAAAAACTATACCAATAATATAATTGCCATCGTTTTTTTTGTGTGGGCTCCGGTTTACATCATTTTAACTGAAATAGGTAGTACTAGTAATGCTATGGTGTAAACTTGTTCATAATAATAATTATTACTTTTACGATTTCTCAAGGAAATTCCAAAATCCTAGTAGTAGTATTTTAATTTTTAACTACGCATGCTGCTCATGTGTACCACCACACCGTGCACCACGGAAGTATCTGCGTAGGTAGGTACTCATATAAATAATTATGCTTTATGTAAATTAAATTTTGAACAAGAGCTGTACCAACAACAACTTTATAATAGATTTTAACAATAATTTGACATCACATTAAAATGTTCGTTTTTTTCCACACACAAGAACATAATGTCTGTAAATGTAAATGATATAGGTTTGGTTACTCCTAAAATTCATTATGCAAAATTGGCCTAGACTGACACTTAGGAAACTAAATGGATGTTAGCAACTATTATGTTATTACCGTGACGAAAAAAACTTAAAGCATAAACGAGTTCAAGGTAATGAGGAATGAGACTGACGCAGGCAAACGTCTGTCTCTCCATGTCCATGTCCATGCCCATATTATATTATGTGTACGGGAAGAGCGAGAGCAGAGGCAAAGGTTGGTAGGCACAGGTAGTAGGTACTTACATCCGAGAAACAGAAAAAAAAGATAGTTACAAGAAAAACAGTGAAAAAGTACGCCCCCCAATTTGACCACAGTTATAAATGACACATTGAAATATGTGCTATCACTCCACAGCAGGAAACTCAAATCAAAAAAGTTTTTCAAGAATTTTATTTCAAGAGTCTCGAGTCACAGTCCTCACTGGGCCTGGACCACATAACATTCGGTCGGGACCTTACTGTAAGGAACCATGTACAAATCCAGACACAGATATATATAATTATATTTTTGTAATATGTACAGCTGTATAATGTGGACTTCTTCTCCTTAAATTCAGAACATATTATAGCAGTTTTATTTTCTTCTTCAAACTTCTCATCTGAACATCATATGAAATTTTACTATACTGTCTGCTGTCGACAATTTACTTATGTTGTTCCAAAAAAAAGTTATATCACGGAGCTTACACGAAAAAATCCTTGTTTATTTGATATTCATTATTATCATTTGGATATACACAGAGATAAATGTTTTTCCTCAAGTAGAAATGCTTCTATATACAATTCTATTTCTATTTCTTAAAAACCCAATTACCTAATCTTTTCTTAAGTTAGCCATCCTGCTGCTGCTCCATGCTAGGAATCCTGTCCTCACATCACCCTCCTTTTATTTTCCTCTTTCATCATTCTCTGGATTCAAACTCAATTTCACAGCTCAACTCATAAGTCAAAGAATGAAAAGAAAAAGTTCATAAACTCTACTCGTATGCTCAACATTACTACAGGATCAACATCAAACAAAATACCCTACTTTACAATCCTAAAGAAACTACTCATGCTCCACACACACAATTAAGAAGCGTGCCCTCATATATGTAGCCGTATCGGTATTTTCCTATCCATAATTCCAATCCCAAATCGCATGACTTTTATTCCTGTGTACAACCCGAAAAGAATTATATCAAAGGGTGTCTACACAATAACAATAAGCGAATCGAAAGGGGAAAGGACATATGAAATAGTTTTCTCCTTTTTTTATCTCAAATTGTTAATTCTCAGTGAATCGTAAATAATTTACCTTCACCTCATAAATTACACCTGAAGTACACAAATAAATACTCAAAAATACTGAAAAAAAAATTAAATGGTGGTTTGTGGCATTTGGAACAATAATCCTTATAGCCATAGAGAATATTGTGGATCGTGGAAGCGAAATCAATCATATGACGTGTTTAAGTACCTATATAAGTTCAAAACCTACATAGACGAAGAGTGTAAAGGTACCTAGCCCATAAGGATAAATACAAGTTTTTCAAATATCAATTCAGGGTACCATGTTTATTTCTATGTAGATGTAGCATGATGATGGAGTCGGACTGTGATTGTAAGTTTGTATTTTATAAAATTTGAGATGTGATGATACAGATATCTCTTTGATGTAAGAAATCCTATGTGTACTGTGTACAAAATTGATGGCTTGGACCGCCTGTCTAAACACGTAAGTACAGACAGACGAGCTCACTTAGCTTAGGTTTCAATTGAAACTTGTTTTTTCTCACTTTTTTCAATGGCGATGTCTAAAACACTGAAATTGAGCAAAGTGTAATGACATGGTAAATAATGTTAAAGTACATGGACGATAAACTTTGTGTGAATATTAAATGAATGATTTTCAAAATGATTGCATACTATCAATTATTGAGAAAATCTTGTTTACCGTGTATTTTGCACTCCAGGGTGTCATCAAATGTAACTTGCTCAAATTAAGCCTATTGAGCAAGAGCTTTTATTACAATAATTATTATAAAAGAACAGATATTATAGCCATTATCGGCATCGGCATCGTCTCCGATATCGACTTATCGACAAATGGATAAATCCAGCAAATAACAAACCAAGAAAGTGCCGATATCGACATCCCAGTTTCAGACATTACACCATTCTAACATTCGACAAGTGAATATTTTCTTGAAGAAGTCTAAATTGGATTTATTTTTGTGGAATTTCATTTACACTGAAATTAATTTTGGAAGAAAAAGCAATAGCCCATTACTGCCTAATAACAGTCTACAGGCATCTACCAAAACTAGAAAAGGTACACTAATAAATGTATATTTAATGTAACTACTATTAGGACAAGAAACGACATGGATGGTCACTACGATAGGATAGAATTTGATACTGTTGCCGTTGCCGACACCAAAATCACGGCTACCTTCCCGTCACACTCCTACGTACCTCGGCGTTCGGTTCGGTAGCTCAGTTTTGTTTGGAGATTTTGACTCTTGAGTGAGACTAAAGTGTGTTTTTGTTCAAAGTATCCCATCTTGAAAACGTGGTGATGAATAGATCGAGTCTCATGTTTTTGAGCCACTATGTATTTAATCAATTCCACATGCTCAATTACCCGAATGGTTTGCATACACAATCATTGTGCTCTCAATCTATTGTCAGCTTTTGAAACATTCAGAGTACATAGTTAAAACATTCCTGTAAATATAAAAGTGTAATAAACTTGTGGGTCTATATTCCCGGCCAAATGAGGATTAAACTACAGCCTGTGCTTCTCTATACGAGGGATTCTAAAGAGTAATTGAGCCACAGCTATGTTGTTTGTTATTAGAGCGCTCAGCACTAAATTAAAGTACAAGACAGCGTATCCAAAATGTATCCAAAATCTTGGACTGCACTGGCACTGGCCGCCACTAGCCCTGCGACGTAAGTCTAGATAGAAAGGTTTTCATCAGCTGGTTCTGGTACTTGAGGTCCCAGTCAACAGACTATACCTACCCGAAAAAGATAGTTTAGCTTTATGCATAAGAGACCAATACATCTACATGCATACCTAATATTCACATTCTTCTATACTGTGACTGCTTCCTCTCCTACATATGGATCTATATGACTTTAATTTATCCTCACACAGTATTGACTAAAATTTTTATTCATATACATATACATAGTGTTAGTTCCGTGATTACTTCTATACAAACTCTATACAGGACAGAGGTACGTGAAAGATTTATTCAGATTCAGGCTTTGTGTTGGAGATTTAGATTGGCTCAGGACGGAGTAGTGAAGACGAAGACTGAAATAACTTCACGTAGACGAATTAAATTTTTTTTTCTCCTCAAAGTATTCTGACAAAAGACAGTACTTTAACACTTACAACATGTATTTATGCAGTTGATACGAATACGAGAAAAACTTGTCGTATTATTATTCTTATCCTGTTCGTCTTCGTCTCCGTCTTCTACGTGTGCCATTGTCCTGGAATGTATGAGATTTTTAATGGTGAGTTTAATGCTAGTACTGTACAAAGTACTAGCAAAATAGGGAAAAACTGAGCTAAAAAATTAGGAATGGTGAAGAAGCACACAATGTAGCGTGTATCTACGTGTAGGTAGGTACTTTTGACTATCTTCTCTCATTCACTTTGGAAGGTTTTTGTCCCTGTGCATATGTAGCAAAATACGGATAATTGTGATTGTAATAGTAATTTGGATTGGGACGTGAAATAAACCTTAGGTTTTCTTACACAGAGATTTTCATTTTCTTACTATTATTATTATTACGGTTACACGCAGTGGTAGTCCTTAGAGTGATAGACATGGCCTGACTACTTTGTGCTTCGGGTAGGGTATTGAGCTCCGACATTTGTACTGTAGAACACCTCCCTATGTCGTGTGCATACTTAGGTTCTGTGTTCTGTATGGAAAAATTTACTTTGATACATTATATGAAATGATATGAGACCTATTATATTATTATTATAGTTATGAGTTTATGAGACGAGTTTTAATTTTTACTTTTGTGTTCTCGGTACGTGTCAAGTGTGTAGCTGGGTCGTTAGTGTGTGCAGGTGGAGCAGACACAAAAAAAGGTGTTGACTAACAAAAGAAAAAGGAGCTAAAGGAGAGAAGCCAAAGTGAGTCGCAGTCGAATACATAGAGAGAGAGGAATATCATTTCGGTCTGAATCAGAGGGACATCACGTCGAGGTGTGAGCAATTGTACAGGACCGATTTTCGGGAATGTATTTATAATTCAAGGACCCCCTACTTACTGAACAGATTAGAGAATATTGTAAATGAAAAGCGAGGAAAGGAGTTATAGAGAAAATAGTCAAACACACACACACACAGAACACTGAAGGTTCAATAGAGATTGTTACGGACACACAGTAAACTCATTTGACTAATGAGCCAGTCAGAGTGGCCTAAAATGAAAGCGCGAGCAAGAAATATTGAGGGTATAAAAAAAAGAGACGATGGATGTTCCAGCAATCATATCAGATGAATAACTATGTTTCCTATGCTAGTATTAAGTTTCTTCATCCTTATCATTATAATACCAAAAACTAAATAGCACAACCAAACCACCAAGTAACACTAGGAACAAATACGTGTGGATATTTGTATGTGTGGTGTCTGATTTCTTTAAATTATTATATTATGTTCTTTGAGAAACTGGCACTGGCACTATGGTCCTGGTGGCGTGACGATTAGTGCTTCCTAGGCTTCCTTTGCCTTCTTATTACTCCCTAATTGACTTTACTTACTCACATTGCATTGGATTGCCGATTGGATTAGACTGGTTTCCTATGGGTAGGGAATAGGGAAGGGAGGACGAGGGACGTTTGACGTATGGACTCGCAGAGAAGAAACACTGATCTACAAATCTTCGAACACCAACAACGTTACATTTTCCACCATGTCTTTTTACGCTTGAGCACAATCTAATAAAA
Organism: Dicyrtomina minuta; assembly: GCA_949802685.1. Lineage (NCBI taxonomy): Eukaryota > Metazoa > Arthropoda > Collembola > Symphypleona > Dicyrtomidae > Dicyrtomina > Dicyrtomina minuta. The sequence continues at coordinate 39,006,361 of OX461812.1, forward strand.
CAATGTTGTCGTTATCGTTTTCGTTATCCTTTCAAAGTCCAAGTCGACTTCGGGTTCGAATTCGAAGAAAACGATTTTTTTTCTCCCTCCGCACACACACACACACACACACACACACACACACAGTGAACAGTCTTTCTTCATCTTCATACATTTAAACAATAAATCTGTATCTGTGTGTGAGAACTGATTAACTTGGGGATGAAGAAAAGATTTACTAACTCATACCGGCTCACACATATGTATACCTATATATGCGGAGGCAAAACAGAGAGTTGTTGTTGTCAGCTATGATGTGATTATGTGAGCTTATTTGAATAAACTGTTTTGCTTCGACTTGGGAAAAGTGTGTGTGTGTGTGTTACGTGTTCCTTGTGTTCCTGTGCCACATGAAATTACATCTCTCTATAGTATTCACCCATCGTTTAAATCATCATCGGTCCGGCCGTCAACCGATTGAATTTTAAATGCTCACCACATGGGGCACACCATTTCTTTGTTGCACCAATCGCCAATTTGGTCTTCCATTCAGAAATCATAACCACATATATATTTGCGGGAGAACAAATAATATTCATGATTTAGCTTCTGAGAGTACAAAAATATAAGCTCATGGTCCGTGAAAGATAAAAACAACGCTCAATCTCCATCCTTTTAATGCTCAATGTATACGTTATATAATCCTACAGGCATTAAAATATGTGCGTTTTTTATTCTTACTTTGTACTTCCACATTCTACCAATTCTACGTTCTACATACTTCATTACTACCTAAGAAGCCAATTATACATATATAGTCATAGTATCATAGTTTTCCATTTCAAATTTCAAAATGGAAACTTTGCACTGTACTGTACTGTGTCGGACATTTCCGTTCTTCCAGCTAGTTGACTATCTCCCAATATCTTCAAAAATCATAATTTAACAATTTGAATACAGACCAAGGGACAGTAATAGCAAGTTATTTATGCCTAAATCAAGAAAATACATAGGTGCGTTCTCCCCTGTAATTTATAGGAAATAAATAAAATACTAGTAGGACTAATGTGAAACTCCTGTTAAGCAGCGGCAGCGATTGATGCTAATTGCAAGGACTACTTCTGAGGATCGTAAAATAAATTAAAAGATATATAGTACCATGAGCATGTAGAGAAGGAGCCCTCCAACATTTCTGTAGTAAAATTGATTTAGTAGTCAATTAAACCATGCAAGATTTTAGCTAATTCACAATGGTGCCTGAAAACAGGTGTAAAAGTCACTTCATGCAAAACTTATTGTTTCACTGACGATGAAAGTTACATTCTGTAATATATATGTGCATAATTATGAAACTTATTTCATTTAATGACTATATATATATATACCTATATACTTGATACCTTGTCATTTCTAAGAAACAGAAGCTAATAATATGCTTGAACTCCCTAATATAAAATTTTTAAACGAGCAGTGTATTATTGATTTCATGCTTAATTCCTTAGAGTAGTTTAGTGCTTATTTTTAAAAGATATGAAAAACGAAACAAAAACGATCAGATGGTAAACAATAAGGTAAAGAATGCAGATAGAGAGAGATACTATAGCAACTTTGGTTATCAGTTCTAAACTAAAATATTGTTAACCTGACAAAGGACGAAAATGACGCTTAGACTCGAAGACTGACCGCCCGCAACAATATGTATATCTACTACCTTAGATATATATAAGTTCCTATATTAAATTATATCTATTAACGTTTATGTTTCTGTGTACTCAAGAATATTTACCTTCACCTCCACTAACTCCATACCGCTGTTTTCGCTCAGCACTGAATCACATTATAAAAACTATAAATATTGGTGTACAACTGCTGTGTGAACATTTAGTAAGATGAAACTTTGTTTATGACCCATATAAAGTTGAATGAGTTGTCCGATTCTTTTGAGGAAAGAAATGCCGCTTTCATATTAGAAAAACATAATACTGCGGTATGGTGTATAGTATACTGCTGTCTTAGCAGATACTAGTACGTAGTACGTAGTATATCATTGGCATGAATTTAGAGGGATGCACACACGACACTATTCAGAGAGAAACCACACATTTCATTTTACAATCAGTGTTATTATTGCCAAACATCCTTTTTCATTTCATTTGCTTCACAAAAACGATATATCTTCTTCCCTTGACCATCCCCGAATAATGTGTGTTAACCATGTCCTGTCTTCCCCTCAATCCATGTGCTAAGATATCTTTCAAAATTTTTACACAAGTCAACATGAAACGTGGAAGTATCGCAGGACACATGTGTATTATTTAGTTATATATAATAAATATATAATAATACCAATATACTACATACCTACTTCGAATTACCGAATATTGATTTTTGACTGAAAACATGCATAGGAAAAGAAAGTTCACTAAAAAAATCGGGAAACTTCTGCACACAACAATGAAAGTACTGTTAAAGAACTATAGGAATTTCGTTTATGAAAATTAAAGTTTTAATTGTTTCTAGCTTGTGTAAAAAAATGAACCGTTAAAAACTCATATCTAAAAGGAAGCAGATTGTTTAACGCCATCGAAGGTGTAAATACTCATGAATTCTTTGAATACTTTGGCTGCTGTAATTTGCATTTTGAAAAAACCAATACTATACAATTGCAATACTACGAATGTCTAATGTGAAATGAAAGAAGGCATTACACACTTCGTTTTTTCATCGATGGCTTTTCCTAGTTTTAAAAAATAGCTCATCTATAAAAGATTTTGCGGCAATAAAATTAGATACCTATAGTGACAAATCAGTTTTAGTAAAGCCTATCGTGGGAACAAATACTGTGATTTGATAATCAACAGGTCACCATTTAAAAAATGTGTGCTGGCTGTCTTAATATTTGTTTCAAGCTTTGCTTAATTAGAAGGAAATGGTTCGTTTTGTGTAATTATTTATGAACAACTCTAAGTCTCGCCGTATCTGTGAAGTCACTAATGATAAATAAACTCATATTAATTGCTAATCAAAGTTTCAATTTTGATCGTCATAATCTTAGCTCATTATTCAAATCTTTGGTGGGGAACTACATTTTATTTCGTATTCTGGTCGACTTGAAAACTTTAGCGTCAATCCAATTATTATTTTAACACATTTTCAATAAGTTTGAAATTAAACCTACAGCACATCAGTCGGACAAGGGCGTCAAGGCTAAGACTATCAAATCGCGTATCAATTATCTGTATAATATGAAATACTTCTAGCGCGCATGTACAGACACACTGAGCGGAAAGGTATTTCAGAATAAAATCTTAACCACAAACCACAAACTCAACATTCAACATCATTAAAAACATGTGTAAAGTACCTACGTGGGATGTTTGGTGACAGGATTAGCACGACGTACACATAGCCGGTGTCGGATAGTTTCATAGACACTATATTTACTGTAGCTAGTAGTTACATTGTTCGCATAATTTCTAATCAGGTAATTGAACCCATATTCATAATTATAGCTTTAAAAAAATGAAATAACGTAAATAATTATCTCCACACATTTGTGAGAATTATAGTGTGAAAGCCACAGTAAGTACGTGTACAGGATTTACATTAAATTAGCTATGCATAAAACACACCATAGTATTATTTGAACAGGCTTAATCATAATTAGTGTTCGAATTTTTAAAGTTGACAACAGTGACAAAGAATTAATATGGTAATAACTCGTATGGTTGACACTGCAATTATTTCTTTGTTAAAGGTTTGATTTTGTTCGGCAATTTTCAATCGATCCAAAGTCAAAGGTAAATAAATTAGTACAGTTCAAACAAATACACTATATCTGTTTTTCTATCTCCAAATCTTGTATACTAGTCTACACTGTTTCAAAATTTTCTTCACTTAAAATCAATAATATGGTTTTACAGATTCAGAAAAGGATAACTACACGTAGCCCGGCAGCCAGATAGTGCTTATAGAAAGTTTCTTTTGCCATGAATGCGTGCTTCAACTATGTGACTTTCTCCCGTTTCGAAGTGTAGTCGTTGTGATAGTTCTTAAAATATGAAAATATCTTTGAAAACATGCGGCTTCCAAAAATATGAAAATCAGCAGGGAAAATGAAATATGGTCACGGAAAGGTGAAAAGGTGAAAAGTAATATTAAAAGGAAGAGATCCAAACCCAAAAATAAGTAAATCAAGTCTCACCATCATCTTAAATGAATTAGGATGATCCTGGTGAAGAAAATTCGGAGGAATGTGAAACTTGACGTCACTCCTCTCCGATTCCCAGTTGAGAACCATTCAGATGATTGTATATGTCACGTGATTAACACAAAGAATTAAGAATTTTGCAAAAGTTTCCCTTGTAATTATTTCAAAATTTCAAAGTTCAATTTGTAGCAATCAAAGGAAAAATCCTTTAGTCAACCATAACACATATATCACAAGGCGTTCAGTACTTATACTCAGTTCCACTGAACAGTAAAGTGTATCTGTATACTCTGTAAGTAGCTTGTAGTTAATTCATTGTAATTCAATAAAAACTCATTTCCACAATTTTACTTTGGCAAAATGTAATTGTTTCAAAATTTGATGAGTCGAGCAGGAAATTATAATGATGTTACGAGGAGCCGGGGTGTAGTAGAACTCAAGGAAACAAATAATAACTTTTCAAATAGTGGCAGTACTTGTACTGGAATGTCAGTTGTGAGTTCATAGGAAATGTGCACACCAAAACAAATAAATGTAATGTTAGTCTCCAGGAATCACATGGTCCGTTTTTGTTGTATTTAATTTTTTGTTTACTTTATGATAGTATAGAGGAAAAGTTCCTCGTTCACGTTTCGAGAGTCTAAAACTGTGAGGACGTCAATCGGCGGCTGGAGTCGATTTCTTTTTTTTTTCCTTTTTTGTCTTTGTATTCTATTGTGTACTGTTGTATTTGTGTTCAGATTTCGGGTCTCATCCAGATCCGTGGACAAGTTAGCGGACCAAGTCAACGACTACTAATACAAAAATATAGAAAGTGTGTGGATGAAGCCGGCAGAGCCAAAAAAGTCAGTCTGCTTTGGGCAAATCCCTCGTAACTTTTGTACCCCAGCAAAAATGTTACCTTTCTTTAAGCTCAAGTTTTCTTCTAATAATAAGGTACCCTTCTGGCTAATTTTCAACAGAGGAATCCCCTACTGTCCTCCACAAACACAATGCAGTCAAATACATACATTTTCCTAGCACACCACACAGCATCCCAACGAGTAAGTTTTCTATTATTCCCCCACCCAACCATCGCATCTCTCTCTCTCTCTCTGCCTGTCTCTATTATCTATCTTACTACTTAATACCTGTGCTTTTTCACTCTCCAACATAATACAGGTAATATCATCGTAAAAGCACCACTTATTACTCCGTCCTCCAGCATGTACCTACATAAGGCTCCCCTATAGACAGTTGAGGAAGAGTCCGCTCTCCGCTGTTCGCTCTGAATCTGATCTGACTCTGTACATTCTATACCTTACCTGCACATATGCACACACAGTGATGAGGATAATAAAGCTCAGTCTACTATCTCCAACCGTATCCTGGCGACATATATACATACCTACTTATGTACTACATATTCGTCGGCTTCGGTGTCGGTGTCGGTGCCGTTGCCTGCGACTTGGAATTGTGAGTCGAAGAGTAGTGCATTAAACAAAACAAGAGAGGCTCAATATTAGGCACCATGCCGTAGCTTGTTTAATTATGCACACTTAGTAACTCTAATGACACCATTTACAATAATGTTTATATTCAGCCTCTTACACGCTTGTCGTTTGCGGCGATTCTGCCAAATTCCTTTTATTTCTCGACGAATTGCATCGAGATGTCGAGATCGACTCTACTCCACGGGATCATTTTGAATTTGTATGTTTTCAACCCTCTAATAGCTACATTTAAAGTATCCCAATGCCCCACAGATTACTTTTTTTATACGTGAGGTAAGTAAGTACGCGAGGTAACTTCCCCCAATAATTTATTTGTTTCTTTCATTTATTAATTTCTTATTTACCTACTTCTCTTTTTTTGTTTCATGACGGTAGGTATACCTTGGTTTCATGTACCTATCTACTTACGGTGGAAATTGGTTCAGTGGGTGCAGGTGCACTCGAGTCCCAAGTCAAATTACCAAACAAATAAGAGGAAGTTTTAATGTTATATTTAATTTTTTAATACATGGGTTACTATACAGTACTATACAGTACTATACACCCCTCAGTTGACTCTTTGAATTGAATTTAAAATTTTAAAATCAACAACAATCCTTTTTCGGAGTACACAGAAGACAAGGGAATTTTACTTAGAAGTCAAAGCTACGTACAAATGGAAGTTGTTGTAGTAATTTACTTACCTCCTCTTTTCACGACGACAATTTCTTGAAGCGTGAAGCATGAGTCAGTAAATAAGATTGAGCTTCTATTTAAAATTCTAAATACAATTAGCCACATATGCACCAAGTTAAGTAGGAATAAGTAGGCAGATGGATATGAAAGCATATATGGCACTATAGTATAGTCGGTATCTCTAGTGCAAGGTGTCGGATTTACATATATTCTGTCAGAAGATTGGAAGAAGTACCGCTTGTGCTGTGACTGTGTGTTTATGTCTGTGTGTTGAATAAAGGGCTGTGAGATGAAAATTCGCCGCTGCTCCTATTGTACCGCATTGTGTAAAAATGGTGACTTTGCCCGTTAATTGGTTCTCAAACTCAGGCAGGTTGAATGGAGCATTTTGCACACCTTGAACAATGGATTAATCCCTTATACGGCTCCGCTTCCCATTATCATCACGGTAAACAATTTCCTTCATCCCATCATCTTTAATTATGACATTAATAGGAATGTGCTCTTGATGGACTCAACTCAACTCGGCCGGCATTCTCTCCTCTCCTCGTCAGCATCGACCACTCCATTCCCTTCCCTACTCCCATCCCTTCGACCAAACATCCAAAACCAAATCTAAATCCAATCCAATCGTCATTCCACTCATTTCATATGTGCAGCCATACAGCCACATACCGCTAGCCACAGCCACTCAACTCAGCTTCTCAGCTGTAACTATTAAATGATCTCGGTCTACACTAAAAACACAAGAGGAACATCATCAAGGAGCACCTCTATCTAAATCTATCTAAAGTAGCACATATGCATATTAATTACAAACAAGAATTTTCATTTTGGTAGCTCAATCTTACGACTACCTAAATTCTACAACCACAAACTGGAGGTAATGAGCATAATAAATAATACCATTATACTAAATATATATTACATTCACCTACACATGAAAAATTTAAATCTAAAAATATTCCCTCATTCCTTATTTCATATTTTACATGAAATAGGAAAATGTTTGAAAATTAATTTTATTTTATTCCCAACGGCGACGGGTCACAGAACAGATTCAGACTCAGATTCAAAAAACGTGCGGAATGCACCTTGACTTTAAATTAGACCAACAAACATATCACATTCCTCTCCACTGTACATATAATAAAGGGAGGTAGGTGAGGTACATGCTTAATAACAAGGAGCTCAAATGCAGGGAATTCATAGAAGTACATACACACTAATTATAGTAAGCTCCTGTCTGTATATGAAAACATATTATGAAACGTGTGTGTGCACAGGTGCATAATCAAAGGACCTATAGCTTCTGGTGCAGATACTGATAAATTACTTCAATTTTAAAATCCGTGATACTTTTACAATTTAAGGCATGAAAAAGAATTTAATCTCGAGTATAAAAATTCCTACAACACATCAAACCATCAAACACTAGCATGCATTTTTTGAAAGAGCGAGAGAGAGAGAGAGAGAGAGAGAGAGAGAGAGATAGAGAGAGAGAGAGAGCAATTTTGATTCACTTGTTCCTTCGTCGTTGTTCATGTTCATAAGAAAAACAGAAACAGATATCCTTCTGCAACATTTATATACATATCAGTGTATCAATATATTCCACACAAAGCCTTCCCTTTTAGAAATACAGTGGAAAAGAAGAAGCAAAAAAAAATAAGTAAGTAGTCACAGACCAAGTATACCAAGAGCAACTTGAATTACATAATAGCGGAATAGCCTTGTATGGCTTGTCTTGATCTTTCTAACATGTCTAATGATTGCTCCGAATAATGCCATAGTTAAAGGATTACGAATTACGATACGATTTATGAGCACAGAGCATCAATCACTGACTATATGTTTCATGATTCCATAGACAGAGAATAGAATAGTACTAGTTGTATGTACGGTAACGTGTAGTAATTGATCTGTCTGCATCTGGATGTCTTTCTGTGGTATGATATAATTGCATATTGTTAAGCAGTCCAGGCATATTTTTGTATAATACATAATTGGAAGTCACCATGCTTGAATTCCACTCGCACACATCACCCTTCAGTGGCTCAGGGTTCCCTCCATGTACCTACCTACCTACATATCATAATATCATCAATGTGTGTATTTTATAATCACAGTTTTTCTCCTCTTGTTTTTCAAGACTTGTATTGAGTAGTATTGAGTACACACGAAAAACTCAAGACAGATGTTTGAAATGTGATAATATCATGATAAGACAAAGTCAATTTTAAAAAAACGTACAGATTTACAGAAAAGTTGTGATGAAAATCCCCTATAATCAATCTCTTGGAAGCTTGCATCCACTTTCGTGATTTCAAATTTTCAAAAGGTTCACCAATAAATATCTGATAGCAAATAAGTAGTACTAAGTAAGTACCTAATATAATACAGTAAGTAATAGTCAAACTACAAAGCCGACTGGAGCGGGTACATATCAGTATACACTATGTATATTATTTTTCGTTTATTCTTCACACCACCGCAATCCTCACACATGCTATCCATACCCCCATCGATCTCCATATATCATTACACTCGATTGTGTTGTACCTACTATTATCCTGTGCAAGCTCAATACCAATTCCAAGTCCAAGAAAGATGCATAAACTGTAATCGTATTACGAGCCCTCTCCCATTGTTTCCTCAATTGTATATATTTTGTGAAATGAGATAAAATGATCGACATGTTAGAGTATTATATTTAGCTCGTAGGCAATCAGTAAGAAAGGAACAAGGAAAAAATAGATGAAATGCTTGTTTAAAGTGCGGATTGAGCTCGATTGGAAATGTTGATGCACCTACATGTACATACCTAAACATATGTATACTTTTCAGTAGAAATTGAGTTTGAGATGACTACTAGATTAAATGTACTTAATGCACTGTGTACCTTGTACATTATGTATAACTAACCGTGCGCCCATAAGATCTTTGTCTTGCCATCTATGGTTATGTTTATCTGGCTACCTGGCCTAGCTGGACTGACGAAGATGACGATGAAGACGACGACGAGTGTATGCATGCAATCCACCTTTTTAGCGTCCCAATAATATGAACCATCTGAGGAAGATGAAGACAGTGTATGTACATGACGAGAAGTGACTGACGTCGAGGAAGAGCTCGCGTGTGCAACGCCATGATCAGCCATAACATATCATCCTTGTGTAAAGTGTAACTATGCCAGTGCGAGTTCGAGTCCATCCATACAACGCCAATTCAATATTAGGCAGGTCACAGTAGTACATTCATACTTGCGGCTTTATATATATGACATAATAATATGTGTACAGCTTATAGGTACATTTATTTTCATCTTTCATTCTTTTCGATATAAAACTGAACAAGGAAGAAAACCACTGCTACAGAGAAGCATGTATGTGTGTACCAGTCAGTCGAGGTAGAGTAGCACACCAAGAGACAAACGGTGTTAGTGGTAGAAATAGTTGAGGAGCAGAAAGTGGAGGCATATTAAATTTTCAATCCTTAGTCTGTATGATAATGAAGAGTATCTTCGTTCAATTCTACCCATCTCTCCCTCTCTCTCTCTCGATTTCGTTGAAAGAGCGGGTTTTACTTTGAAAAAAAAACGCCTAAAAAGTTGAACATTTTCTGAGGATATAGTCGAAAGAAGATGAATTTAAAGCTCGACCATAGCCATAGCACGTCCACTACGGCCACTACAGCTTCAGCTCTCACGATGATCATGATAATCATGTTGCTGATGACTAAAGGGCTAATTTTAGTCGCTTCAAGATGAGGGTGAAGATGATTATCAATGTGCTATCGAAGAGGCGTATTCCATGAGAAGCCGGCAGAACAATAACACGAACAACGATAATGAATGAGCCTCAGTAAACTGACGATGAGTAAAATATTTCAAAGTACGCTGTACTCGCGTCTCTCGGGTCTGCTACGTAGATACGTATACATTTGACTCAATTATTAATATTATTATATTCACATATATTACGCTTATAGTAACAATTTCTCTGCTCCTCATTCGGACACTGAGCGCTCACCTTGCTCCCTGGCTCTGGCCAGTGCCTTCCGTCCGCCTCTGTTTCCATTGGAGAGTTGAAGCTGCACTCGTTCTCGTTGCCGTAGCGATAGCGTTAGGGATATACTAAACCCTATGCCTTGTGCATACCAGCCGCATCTTCCCAACCAACACACACTGAAACGATCCATACGGAAAGTACATCCATATTCATATGGGTACTAAACAGGGAGAGAGAGAGAGGGAGAGAGATCAGGATGGTCAGATTTGAGGAAGGATAATATGGAACGAGAACTAGTAACTAGTAATATCCTATCTGATGGAAGACTTGAATAGACGTTAAGCCATAGACATAGTCTCTGGCTACCTTAGCACGGAGTAGGCATGAATGTATGTAGCTGCAGTCAAAATAACAAAAATAAAAACTACCAGAGATTCGCTGAAAGTATATGCATGGGCATGGATGGATGGGCATGGATGCCCAAAATACATAGGCAGTATAGCGTAGAAATGATAATAATGTGGGTAGTATAATATGGGAATGGGAGATGCGAGAGAAGAATAATAGAGAATTCAAATAGTGTGCTTCCATACCGCAGTCGTTTTCATATTTGTAGATATGCACGTAAAGTACCTACGAACCATAAGTGATGAGGGAAATGGGAGAGAGGCGAGTGAGGATGAGGAGAGGACGGAGGCATAGGGAGGGAAGTATAGAAGTTGAAGCAAGGAGACGAGAGCAGACCGAGAGTTACAGAGATAGAGTTAGAAGATTGAGAATACTTTTGATATGATATGCAAATGAGGCTGTGCGAAAATTGTCTGACGGGACTGACTGGTATGATGTTATAGAGACTCATCCCCGCCTTCCTTCTAACTGAGTCTGAGGAGTCGCCCGCGGCCAATAAGGAAACTTGGTTCCTCCTCTCCCATCCGAATCAAATTGGGATGCGGAATACCCCTTGTGTCGACTACTTCTGCCTCAGCCTCCCTTGCCAACATCGTATCCAACTCGGAGCTTTGCCCTCCCAGCCCGCCTGCTCTCTCCACATTACAGACAACCCTCCAGCATTCCATCATCTTATGAAATATCGCAACTTTGTTTCTGCCACTACCACTCCAATGCCAACTCTCATCTATCTATCTATCCTTTTTTTTCTTCCCTCTCTCTCTCTCACTCTTCCCTTCGCATTCGTTTCTGCTTCTTCGGTTTTTATTCTACTTCGTAGTTCCTTCGTAGTCTTATTTCGTATTCTTCACCTCAACTCCACAACTCACAGAATTCTTCTCTCCCACTCAAATCTCCCATATCACTCCTTTTTCCAATGACTCCCTGAACATGGAAAATACATATACTCCACATATTATGTGTGGGGCTGGTGTAGCCTCTATACCCAGATACATATGTGGAGTCTCTCTGCCTGTACAAGTGGCTGATTGTGTGTGAGTGAGAAAGTAGACAATGCCGCCATGAATCGATTTTCACTTTAACATCCCAGCCAAACCAACACACAAAAGCTAAAACCAAACTTCCAAGAGCCACCATTATACATATGACGACGACGACGACTACGTTTTCTTTATGTAGATAGGGATATCACATCGATAAGTTACCTAATAAGTTCACGAATACTCCGTAGCCAATGCCAAAGCAATATTCATGGAGATATTCCGATATTGTCTTCTCAGTATTCCCAACTACTAGCCATATTTGCCAGTATAGTGTATATCCAGATCCGTATCATTTTATTCTTTTAATCCTTGTACAGCACTGCACTGCTGACTAAAGAAAATTAATGCCTGATAAATTATGGTGGACAGAGAAAAGAATAAAAATAATTCCATTGAAGAAACCAATTGAGATTAATATTTTATTACTTCATTTGGACAGCGATTTTAAAGGAGCAGAGCCGTGTAGAGAAAAAAACAATTTATTTTATATTATACGAAAAAGAATTGAATGTATACACAGTTGTAGGTATTAATATGAGTGGGTATAGAAAATACTATAAGTATTATATGCATTCAATACAACTACATATAACTGAGTAGTAATTGATTGATATATAACGTGTTTTATAATTAGTATGCATGTTTCAACAATTTGAAGGGGAATATTATGTGGGCATGTTTGAAAGACTCACCAAATAATGTACATCATTGTCATCTTCATTTCTGATTATTTATTACCTTATGGCATCTTATGAGCAATTACTTTGAAGATAGACAAATATATTATTTATACATGGGATCTGCCCTTTACTTTTCTTAGGTTTCTGTTTAATGTTCTATAGAATTGATACACCTCACCTAGTGCATACCGCATATGTGTATGCTATCAGTATATGCTTACATCAGTGTCTACGGTGTCTACTACTAATCGTAAGTTATAAGGCATGGGAAATGATTGTCATTTTCTATACAATTATTTATTAGTGAGTATAGTCTTGGGAGGAGGAAACATTTCGAGCCACTCCTGTTCACGTACTTACACTCAAGCTACATGGACGGGGAATGTTGTTATTGTTGTTGTTGCTGTTGCTGTTAGTGCTAAACCATTCTCACAAATTTTTATGCTTATCTCATAAAGACAAATTGAATCAACTTATTTGTAAAATTCACTCCATCACTAATGATTACGTTCGCGATAAAGCTTACAAATATGAGAAATTATTAGTATGTAGTATGTACAGGATACTGGAGTTCAACTTGTTAGTTGACCATTCTAATAAATCCAATGAATTATTATTTTCACTTATTTTCGTCTTTGCCTTTCCATTATTTATTATTTATCAATTTATGTATGTTAGGAATTTGGATATTTATTTTAATTTCTCAGGAGCACAAACGCACAAATTATATTATAACCAAGCGTGGACATATTTACGTGATTATTGATTAATTGCCGATATTTATTATTATTTGCATTAGTCAATCGAAAAACTACATTTTTTCAATTGCAGGCTCTTCCATTTCTGCGCAAGAGCTTTAATTTATCATGAACTGCCATTTATTTTAGCATTTATTATCAATATTATTCAGACATCCCCAGCTGTAGTAATTGTAATATTGTAATAGTGAAATGTAATATTTGTAATTTAAAATATTTGAAAATGCGGAATGGCCTAATTACTTTATTTGTGTAGTCCTGTGAAATGTAGTTTCTGTTGAGAGAAAAAAGTTTCAATTTACACAAGAAATGAGGAGAAGGACAATTTTGTTATTTTTATAAAGTCGTGAGTGTGAGATTTCTAAGTGCAATCGATTAAAAGTATTCTACTATCAATAAAAATAAAGATTAGAGATAACCCTACAGCGGAGTCTGACATAAATAGCTGTTTAATGTGGTCTGTACAACTTAATTAAGAAACTGCCGGTAGTTATAGGATAACAAATAATCATTATTGTCCAGCTAGTTTACCATTAGAGAATAACCTATACTTTATCTGTATGGTTGTTGTTGCTTTTAGAGCTATAGGCTAAATAAACGGCACCATCTACATAACAGAGTGCACACATACCTACCTACCTACATGCATTATAGAGTCAAAACCAATGCGTTATATATTTCTCACTTTACACTGTAGTCATGGAGCAACACAAAATTTCAATCTCGATGATATTTCTGTCATTCTGTGATTCGACGTAGAAAGCTTGTCGCAGTCGCAATAAGACAGAGTACTAGGAAGGTCCTTATAATAGAGTATGTAGTGCGATTACGTAGTAAATATTTTCATGTTAGAATATTTCGTTTGGATTGAAGATTGAATTAAATACGGTAATTATGATTTATCTTTTCTTTGTTGAAAATGTGCTGGTGAAGTCACAAATCTTTGTTTCTTGTCTTCTTGGGTTATTGTATTAACATGGTTAAAATGATGAGGCATGCAATGGGTGTGTGTAACTCTCCCTTAATAGTTCTTTCCATGCCAATAACGAGTGTATCCGTCATAGTCATCATAAAGGATGTCAGAGCATTAGACATTTTACACACAAGATTTTTCAAATTTACTTTTCTCAAATCTCTACAAGACCACTCCACGACTCGACGACTCCACATCGTATAATAAAAACAGTGAGATGATATATATGTAGAGGAACTGTATATGTATAGGCGTTAAGTAGATATATGGATGGAGATGTATAGACTAGAATACTTGACGTACCCAAGGATAATTCTAGTCTTAGGGATAATTTTCATATCCCTAATTCGTATCACACAAAGTATTACAGCTCAACTCAACTCAACACAACAGCGAGCTTAAGTACATGACTGTTAATAATTTCTCACTTGAAAAATCCAGAAGAGCCAGGCTCTATTTGGATCTGGAGCATGTAACGTCTGCGAGAATGAGTGGAGAAGGTGGAGAGAATTGACTTGACTTGATACAGATAAACATTTGTAGGAAAACATAATAAAGAATAAGATGGGACGAACAAAGTTTCAACGAGTGTGTCTGTGGCTGCTGAATGTGGTTGTCCACATAATAATTACACTGGAAAAAACTACCTCGGAGCATCATTAGACTGTGTTAAGAGAGACAGAGATGAAGACGAAGAAGACGGAGTGTATCCAAGTAGGAGAGAACCAAAAAGCAGAATAAATGTTTCATCTCTCCAAAAGTCTCACACCATAAGACTAGGACCAGGACCAGGACCAGGACCAGACTAGACAACTAGACCATAGTACCACACAGCCAACATGCTCAAGAGAGAAAATAGAAAAGAAAAGAAGGAAAGAAGGAAAATAGAGAGAGAGAGAGAGAGACAGAGAATGGAAACAAAATACAAAATGTATAAAACACTCAGGCACTCACACAAACACACTATATGCTCCGTCATCATACACACAGATTTTCCTGAGATTTTAAAAGTCGTTTTTGCGTTGCGCACCTATCATTAGGATGATAGTTGAACGTGCGGCCCCAAAACGTGATGCTCGCCTTTTTGTGATTTATAATAGGCCGAGATGCGCTCGTTGATGCCTTCAGAAATTCTTCCTTACTGCAAAGGGCTTTTTTTTTATCGGTGAAAGACGTGGTGCCTCGCACGCGTGGATCAAGCCTTGTAATCACGACTCTAACCTCACTGACCCTTCACCTATCCAGCCAGTCAGTCTCTTGACTCCTGGCCAGTATCCATCCGATCAACCGAACGACCACTGCAAACGTAAAAGTACAAACACACACACACACACACACACACTCATCATCTATCGGTATTGGTAGTTAGTAGTGGATTGTTGAAGAGCAGGCCTTCTTTCATTTTGAGTCTATATCGACACTCCGTCCCAACTCCCAACAGCGTATTAAACTCTATCAAATTTTTATAGGTAATTCCTTCATCACGATCATGATCCCCATATAGCTCTATAGCCCTGTGCTCTCCAATCTTTTTTTTCTTTCTCTTTCTCTACTTACAGACTTGACTCGACATCCAGCTTCTCTCCCAGCGCAAAGGCCCTTCAGCCGACTTAGTCTTTGCCACACTGTTTATTAGATATGCACATTCACAGAGGAACCGCTTCAATTATTATTCCGCGTAGCTTACTTTTGATTACAAGATTCAACAACTATAAACTACAGCTACGGGATAAAATACAAACTACAACATCTTGCAGTCTTGACTTATAGAACTTGGCCATTATCATCATCAACGTACTTATTATTATTATATAGGGACCTGTACAATTTCAACGAGGAAGTTTACATTTTCTTCGTCGAGATTGACCACCATCACCATTAGCATCTAATTTTTGAGGAATGTGCCGTAAACGAGGAAATCTGTA
Organism: Dicyrtomina minuta; assembly: GCA_949802685.1. Taxonomy (NCBI): domain Eukaryota; kingdom Metazoa; phylum Arthropoda; class Collembola; order Symphypleona; family Dicyrtomidae; genus Dicyrtomina; species Dicyrtomina minuta. Next base: position 39,022,515 of record OX461812.1, read on the forward strand.
ATTTTGAATATGGTAATTTTTATAATTTTATATTTGATGTGAGTTATACCTGTTTTACTTTATTGGTTTGTCTAAACTTTTAAGCCCTCTGTTTCAGTGTTCATACGCTGCCCCTGTTTAAGCTTGTGATATCGCTTCCTCATCAATAAGCAGCATTTACAGCAGCTATGCACGACACAATGCATATAGCGTTTAGCCTTGTGAGAGTGCCCCTTTGTTTTCATCCCTGCATTAAAAGTTCTCCTTCACAGTCCATGAGACCTATGAAGTAGGAGCACTCAAGGTGGGCTTGAGGATGCTAATGATTTAAAAAATCATTTTGATTCTTTTCACTTTGAGATTAAATTATTTCTCTCTCTGTGAAAACCATTTACATTTTTTCTTGAGCTCAAAAGGCATAGGAATCAAGCTTAATTTTTTGGTAAATCAACAATAATTTATGGAATTAAGTGTTGAGATTATAGATGAGAATCAAAGGTATACATCATGCATCATCACCTGTCTCGAATCAAAATCAATTAATTGATATGCACCCATGTACCGGGTAGAACAGAGATGATTTTCCTTCGACCCCCAACAGAAATTAAAACAATTGCAATAGGGTTGATGAAGATAGTAATGAGAAGGCAAAGACGGAGGGAAGTGAAGCTCAATTATCGTCATTCTTTGTCATTATAACCCTTGTTATTGGTACTAAATGTCGAATGTTGTAATTGTATTTTTGTATGTACCTTCCGTACGTCTTATCCGACAATTACGGGGACGTATGTACGGACGAGGAACACTGGACAGTTTAGATTTAGATAAAGTTTAGTGTAGACTATGTACTCACATTAATATTTCCTAGCTAATATTAAGTTTAATAACCTACTGCAGCCTTTACTGGAATAGACATTATTATTATTACATGGATATGTATGAGGAGGATGGGGTAGAAGTTTTTATTTACATGGGACAATGCGGAAGGCAAAGTTTCCCTTGCGTTACATTTGACAAAGGTAGAGTTAGTGGTGGAGTAGTTTAGTGTTGGTCGTTGGTACGATTGCGATTCTGGGTGCAGGAGATATCAAAAAGATGATGTTATAATAAAGTCTGAGCAATGTACAATCTGCGGCACCCCAAGAACAGGCGTAGAGGCGCACAGGTTTTCATAGAGTTATAACATGAGTGCCAAGTCTGCACAGATTTGTTGTAATATCATAAAGCGTCCTCTATATAGGAAAAAGACATTTTGAATAGTGTACAGGGACTAGTAAAACACCGAGTTAATCTATATTGGACTTGGTATTACTGCTTATATACAATATTATATGGAACGGTATCTGAGGCTCAAGTAATGCAATGAAGCTCCCTATTCTATCTTCTCTATCTGGGCTGTCTGTAGTCTGTAGGCATATGTATATGGGACGGTTAGGTTGTAATTGTAAATGCGCATAAGTATACATTTTGTTTCGATGGTGATGGTATGGTACTTCTTACTCTTATTGCATCTGGAATAATATCAGGGGACGTGTAGAGAGTCTGCGTTCGCAATGGTAAGGTGTAGCACTGTGGAAGTGTAGTATAGGCATCCTGGGCTTTGGCAATGCAATGTTAGCTTGGCATGCATTGGTCTTTCTTGCTTTTGAGCTAAGATTGCCTCGGGTGGAACATTTAAGATTATTACCTAAATTACATCAAGTCAGCAATTTTTGATAGGCTCCACCACACCAAAGAATATCATGTCCAAGAATTATTGCCATGATATGCAGTGTGTAGTGGCTCGTGTGAAATTACTTCTCTACCATTTCTAACTCATTCCTCCTCTACTTAAGCCCTCCCCATGGTTATCGTTATACAGAGAGTGGAGAGTGGATGTATGGGTACAATGGAGAGTGTAGCATTCTCAAATTCTGACCATGTAGCTCTCGCTCTGAATTCTGTCCTCGCTGGGGAAAATCACCTAACTCAATTACCGCTTCACATTGCCCGTACCTGTCATATCATATTCTTTACTGTTGATTCCACGACGTCCCAACTCAGCCATTACTACATATTATCCCTATTACTTTATATTACTAACAGAATTATTGTCTTTGCAAGTTGGCAGTATTAGACAGCTAGAAATCCAAACCAATGGAAATACCGACGACGTAGGCATATATTTATATCTCGAATCGTGTCTATATTTTTGGGATATCAATTTTTATACGGCCACGACGACCCTAGCGCCAGCCATCAACCAGACAATGCCATCATATGATACTATACTGAATGCATGCATATAGCATAGGCACATCCTTACAGCATTGGCAGCAGTAGTCGTGGACTCATCAAATCTCCCTGGCTCAATAACTATAGCTAGTGATTACAAATAGGTAATAATTAGCTTCAATGTGAAGCATAAAAAGGAGCGACGGTCAAATCAGATCAAGTAGAAGCTAACAAGGCTTCTACTACATCGTATCGTATAGCAGTCCCTCTTCCCAATGTTCACAATCACAGCCAAGATTGATGTAGAGATCTGCTTGAGTGAAGCATCACAGGAGATGATGCATTGGTAGTTGGTGGTTGGTGGGCGCTTCTATATACGTCTAGCTATACCTATACCTACCTATAGTCAGTGTATATATACCCTCCATCTACATCTACTAACGGTGGAGTATGCATTGTGGACAGGACGGCGGAAAGAGCGAAACAAGGGATTTTGTCGTTTTTTTACACTATTGCCCCAGTGCCTGTGGGAAGTTGGAGAGCATTGAATAGGAAATAAAATAACAGGTGGATAATAGAGAAAAGAGATACAAATAAGGATCGTTTTCAATCTCGTAAATGGCCCTGTCCTCGTTCTAGTCAGCCCTCGTTGTATTAAATGAATCAACTAGGAAGGAGATCAATCTCAGATTTAGCCAGCTCTTTTCCCTATTCAAATAACATTGAATGGGATTCTATTACCGATTACCTGGTTACGTTCACGTTGTCGCTCTTGTACAAATCCGAATTCTACAGCACAGGGCATGATGGGCGACTGCCGCTGAAGTAAGTCGGATGTAAGATCAGTCCGTGAGCCCTATTATGTGTACGTACAGTGAGTACGTTCTTATAATAGTTGTATTATAATCATTACGCGTATGTACTTACGTACTTTGCCTATGCATCAAACAGATTTTGTTTTCACATTTGGGTGATTGGGTGCTTCCATTATTTATGCTTTAAATTTGATTTTTCCTGATCCTCAAAAGCTCAATTTACGGAAATAAATCCAAAAAGGGAAATGATACGGGGAAGTATAGCATAACATAATCTATCTGTGTTTCCTATGATGCAAAATATGGATTGTTTACGCTGTACACAAATAAGAAGGAGCATGATATGACATTAGAGTTTAATCTCAAGCAAAAGAAGGTTTAGTCTGCTTCTTGGCTCAAAATTCAATGAACCCAAGTGGTTTCGTTTTCATTTACTTTAGTTAGATTGTAGGCAACTTATTCACTAGGCAGTAGTACCTACCACATTGTAACCTATATGAATGACTGGCAGAGAATTAAATGAGAATTTTTCCTTGATTAACTTTGTCGATGAAACTTATAGTGAAAGACAGGAAAATAAGTTGGATGATAAATGTTTGAAACGCTTTTAACTGGAAAGGTAGGGAGAGAATCTGAGTGGTGTGTAACTAGAAGTTAGAAGTGAAGTGGTCTCTTGGTTGGGGCAGCTCAAAGTTAAAACAGAATCCAGATTCCTATGCCCATATAGCCGATTTGTTTTCCATCAGTATCTATCTATCTGCCCAGTAAGTAAGTAGTTTCCTTTTTTCGTACTTACGTTACTTTTCGACGGATATAAAAAATCTGTTGGCTACAAGGAGAATTAATGTAAAAATTCTTAAAAGTATTTGGTAGGTCTTCCACCCGTACCGTACTAATCTACAACTGCACTTCTTACATTATTATAAAATTTAACTTGGAAAGTTGTAAAATTGTATTTGTAGGTGTAGGTAGTCGATACAGAATACAGAGTAGTTTCTTTTTTGGTCTTACTAATATGTATACAGTATAATATAGCCTATCCATATCGCATCACTCACTCAACCCTGTACACTATTACCGCGCCGAGTCCATGAATGACACTTTCGGGATGAATTTTTTCAAGAAAATTAATCATCGTAAGCGAGTTTCGGAAGGTCACTGGCTTGTATTCTCGTCTATTTTAAAGCCGTGCTCTGAGTAACTTATTTAGATTAACTATGTATGAGTTGCTGCTGGTACAGAGTTGAAAATACCTTTACGTGTAAACTACTACATACTATATGGATATACCTCCACCCTCCACTGTACTATAGGGCTGTCTCAGCTATAAGGTGTATATATTCCACTTATTCCAGTGAGACCTTAGCTAATGCATAAATTGAATTGCTTCGTTTGGTCTTTGGTGGTGAGAACTTGTAGAAGTTGAAGAGGAAAAAGAAGAAGAAGAACGATTCAGAATTTCTACTCACTCGGACTCGTCCAAGATGAGAACAGGTGTGCTGAGGGAATTTGTCCAAAACTATTTCCTTCTATCGGATCTGCTCACGTATGTAAGAAATGTCAGCACTATATCATACAACCGATTACCCCCATTACATCTACTTCTACTACTACTGCTGATCCTCGTGCATTTGGCTTCGTAGTAGTAAGTAGTAAGTAAAGAAGCACTCTAGAAGGGTTACACTCCAGAAACATAGTATTATGTAGACAAGTGAGTTAATTGTAAGTTTTAAGATAATGTAGGTTATATACATAAGGCTTCACCTACCCGACCAGACCAGACCCTTTGGAGTCATCTATAAAAACTAAAACAGTTTTAATATGAAAGCCACAGTTTGTGGAAAAAATGAACGTGGATGATCGCATTGCGTGTCCCAGTAATATTTTTTTTTTATCAAAACCTTTTCTGAATCTTTTTTTTCTCTTTCTCTCTCCCTCTCCTCCGTCTCTGTTTCTATCTCAAGACACACAATATTTTGATATCTTTCTGCTTCTTTCTTGCTCCTTAACGTATAATCTTCTTATTGAGCCTTTGAAAATATATGGCAACCCGCCCACACGTGGAGGATGAATAATTGAAGAAAACCTTAAACAAAGCTTTAAGCACCTATAAGTTTAAAAGTAACTACCATCTAAATTCCATATAAATGAATACATTATAGACACTGGAAGCACACACACACACACTCACTCTCTCTCTCTCTCTCTATCAGAGAAACACAAACGGGAGATGAGCTGGTGCTGGTACTGGTGATGGGGATGATGCTGAAGATCCGAGAATATTTTCGAACTCATGTGCACACACTGCATGCATACGCTTAACCACTCTTCATTTATCTACGAGGTGAACATTTTGTCAAGGCCCTCCAGTTATTTTTATGGATACGGTAACGCCTTCATTTTCAAAGACGTTCCTGATTTTCCCTCATAATATTCTGTACTACAACCAAGAGCACAACACACAAACATGCACAGTGATAGTGATATATGAGGCTCGATCAAAGAAAGTTTGAGAAGCCACAAGGAAAATATCAGAAGCTCATAACATGCCAGCCCGCTCCTCATGAAATAACTCTTAAAAATCATAAAATACTAAAATATAGTTGTGGGCAAGGAAAGGAGCGCATCTATTTTAACAGATTTCTTTCTATATTTATAATAGCCATTACCATTAGATTTCTCGATACGGGGCTTGTACTAAAGTACCCACTTCAAATGAAAAATACCCAGGGCCTACATATTATGTACACTATTATTACTACCTATTGTGATCCAATATTTTCAAATTAAGAATGCGTTGCACTTGGCACTCCAGTATTTGTATCTGGTGTTTTGAAATATATAACGAATTATGACCACTCGATTCAAATTCAAAATTCAAACCCGTCCTGGAAAGCATCCATAATAATGATAGGCACAATAATAATAGGCACTTGTTTACGTTGATATTTCATTACGATTGCGACTGCGATTGCATCACAAGATTTCAAGGAATACGGGATCCCATATAGAATAAAATAGAGTTGTGTGTGTAAAACAGAAACACAATACAAACAAAATACAAAGACAGACTGGTAGGATGTCCATGTTTAAGCGGCGGGTTGACGAGACTTATGGAACACCATGCGAGTGGCGAGTCTCCTTGATTTTTATATCCCTGGCTGTTTTCAATAGTTATACATAGGTCAGGTCTGAGCCGTAAAATGGAAAACTCCTGATAAATCTGTGTGTGGTTGGATGTGTGTGTTGTGAGCACTGTTCAAGAAATGTAGCAGAAAACAAGAAAGAATGTGCTCCATGAGGTTTTTATACTGTGCGGTTTGGTATTTTTTCATCATTTTATACATTTGACATTGTTTCTTCCTACACATTACAGCGCCCCAACGAATGAACGAATGTAAAACAATTTATGTAAAAGTAAAATGATTAAAAAAGTTTTAGTGTACAAGCAGGTATCTGCATGGCTCAAGATACTCGTATGTTCTGGCTGGGCATGCTTATATATTATGTGCATTTGTTGGAGATTTTGAAGGGGAACTGTGAACGGATTATTTGTTTTTAGATTACCAATAAATGTTTTTGAAATAGAATAAAGTACGATCACTACACTACTGCCTACTCCTAAAGTCCTAACCTAGTCTTGCTTAATCTGTATGCTATATGGGCTCCACTCCTATCTCTCAAGCTTACGATTAGTGTGCACACGCTCTACGCCAATGCTGGGATATAGTTTGGGAGACAGACAGACAGAAAGACAGAGAGAGCGAGAGATAGTTCCCAATGTAACTTCTAACTTATAATCCTAGCTTACAGTTTTATGTTGGTGAGATATAGGCCTCGACTCGACAATGTTTTCAGTCTGGAGCAACTCATATAAATTCACAAGTTGTCTATTTAACATGAGAGATGAGACCCCATGATGAGTAACCTCTTGACTTCCCGCGGTCTCTTGTTGCTTCAACAATATCATCTCCCACCATCATTTCCACAGAGTTATTTGATTATCAAACTTATTGGAATTTTCATGAGAAATTTATGCTTTCTTCTCCGGAAATCCTGATGATGGCCCAGACAAACATAAGTTTTATTGTTTTAATGCTTTTAAATAACTCCTATAAATTTTAACTTTTTAAATTCACGTACCTACGTATATATTCTATTTCTAGGTAAAATATCTCACTAGTCAGTAGAAACCTCGGTATTTTTTCAACATCATTTCCCTACACACAAGTATTGTGGAAACATTTACTGGGGAAGTGAAAATGAGAGTTATGTTGATCAACATACTCTAAATCAGCTTATTATACAAACGTCGACCTTAAAAACTAGAACTGGATCTATAGCATCCTTTAAATATATGTAAATATAAATCTCTTATAAAAATATTTTAAATTGTTTTATAGTTTCATCCCTTCCCGTATTTTTTCAATTCTAGAGCTCTATACGAATTTCTACTCACAGATATTAGTTTTTGAGTTTCTATTTTTTCCCATGTAAAATGTAAAGCCCAACTTTCACGTCAAATGAACCAGTAAAATAAATATTGAAATTGTAATGAATTCCTTTGTATTTTTGATTGTTGATGTCCAAATTCTATCAATGCTTACAAAAATACCTAAATGCTCTTTTCTTTCTTCTTTCTTTTTTTTTGTTAAAAAATTTTGCGTAACATGTTGAATACAAACATACCAGACAAACTGACTGAAATTGAGCAGACAAATCAAATCGATGCAATAAAAATGAAAGTAGACTATATACCTGTATGTGATACAGACACACACACACACATATACACAAAAGAAGAAGAAAATAATTTTTGTTGAACATCTTTTTAGTGTATTCACCCCTAAAAAGCTATACAATAATCCCATTGACTTTAAATCACTTACGTAAATACGAGTAAATACAGGGGGAAAAAAGAAGCAAAGGTTTTCCACTTGAGATACAATAATGGGACTGAAGGATAAGATATATAAGAATGAAGCAGGTAGACAGAATATTTTACAATTTTTTCATTAAATGCATACGTGCGTGGATAAGTTACAGTCTTTTAGTTACACTCTTGCATTATTGTATTTTACGGTACGGTACGGTACGGTACTCTACGGAACTGAATTTCAATCGCTGTCTCTGTCTTCTGAAACAAGTTGTATGTACAAAACTCAAGATCTTCACTACTATACAGTGACTAGTGCTCGTTCTCATCCTGCTCGCGTACTCGTTCCTTGTAAAGAAGTAGCAATAGCAATAAAGTCCACACTTAAAGACTCCAATACCGGTGCCGTTGCCGGTGCCAGTCTTATTTTATTTAGTGCATATGGCTCCAAGCCTAGTTCGTACAGCACAATGTAACGTAGTTTAAAAGAAACTGAGCTGAACTCAATATATAGATCAGATATACACCTACCTTTTACCTTAAGTACAAAATGTAACTGTATGGGAAATCTCAATCTCGTTGAAGTTGAAGAACAGTGTCACGTGAATCTGTCTGTCTATGCCTCTGCCTGCACCTCACGTTGTTGGTATAGGTAGACCTGACTGAAGGCTCAAGTCTGAAGGAGGGATAGGAACATATACTATAGCTAAATAATATATGAAACATCGTGTAGTTGAAAATATATAGACATATTATGAATCCCATATCCCATTTCAATCTGTCAGTCCGTAAAGTAGTTTTAGGTAAGTAATGTAATATAATCACCGTCTCCCTCCTTGCTGCATGGGATGTTGCTCCAAACTCAAACTCCAAGTTTGTAAGTGGAACCATGCAATCCAATTTTCATTTTTGTGAAAATAAATGGGTAGTGGCTTTTTACTTATTCCTTCCTCAAGTACCTACCTATACTAGGTATGCACTAGTATAAGTACTGCTCCAACATGGAAACTACTTTAAACCTTTAGAAATGATGAGGTCATTAAGCTATGTATTAAATCAACGATTCGATTGGTCATCTCTCACGACGAATTCTGTCTATAGAGCATAAGCAAGTATGAAATACAGAGAGAGAGAGAGAGAGAGAAAGAAGGAAGGGAAAAACTTCTACGTAGTTATATGTACATTATAAAATCTGTCAGATCCCCGTCTCTTAATCTATCATCAAGACTGCCATTAAAAGATGTAAAGTTGCTTATAATTTGATGACATGGAGAAGGGACTGAGACTGGACATTGAACAGCGTAGACTATCTAAAGACGACGTTGACGTTAAATTACTTAACGTTACTCTTTCGGCCACTGCCATATGAGGTATGTAGGCAAGGAGCATGCTCTACTTGACTGTTCATTCTGACGAAGAGATTGAGAAACGGTAAACTTTGATTAGCAACAACAACAACAACAAAAACGACGACGACGCCAATTCAATGACCTATTACAAATAAACATTTTGCAAATTGTCTGTGTCGAAAAATATAATAGCGATCCAACTCTCTGTACAATCCCATGCATTAAAAGCTCAAAGAGCATTTAAAGACAATCAAATTGTTTGCAAATTTTTTTTTGTACTGCACTGCCAATTTATAGTCTCGAAAAGTTTGACCAAAATAATTTAGATTAATGTAAAAACATTTTTCATGAAAATTATAGTAAACTTTTAGATGTGGTGCAGAAATTGGCGATCTCTCATTTACTATTTGAACAGTCTGAGGATGAGAAACTAAATGAGGTATTTTGACTTCCAACTTGGATGGTGTTGAATTCAGCTAGAATAATATTATGACAACTTGGAAAATGTGGAGAGCGAGGGGCGAAGTTCCAGTTTTGGATTTCGTTTGTACAAGGAAAAGTAATAGTTCACTGCAGTCTACTCTACTACAGTCATGGTCAATCGCAAATGAAACTCCAACTGTAAATGAAGCTGTCGGAGCGAGCCGATAATCCAAAAACCAAAATTGGGTTTTTACAATCCAGTTCAAGTGGATCATCCCATCATGAGGGTAGGGAGCGAGCGACAAGAGGAAAGGAACCATAACAAGCCTAACCAAACGAACTAGGAGAGAGAGAGAGAGAGAAAAAAACTATCATTTAAACTGGAACTCGATGTCGTTTGTCCCATCGTCGTATGGTTGATTTCATACGACTGCTGCTCTTCCCCATAAACTACTCTCAGTCAGTATTGTAGATGATGGACCCTACGTGAATATAATGCACACAATACAATTGTACATGCATAAATACGACTCGGGATCCACAACCGAATAGGAGTGATCTTTCCGTTGTACGGTTTGGTTTGTGAGAACAACTTTTCCAGGGAGAATGCAACTGGAGTCACTGAAGCACATTTCAATTTGTTTATTAATTCAACCAGAAAATAAGCAAGCAAACGCTCATTTTGTTGTACCATCAGAGACACACACACATATATATAAACTCACCCACAAAACGTAATCGTTTTTATTAGGCCTTCCCTAACATTCATTAATTTAACCAAGTAATTTCATATACAAGATTTTACATCATGTATCTGACTTGGCACTTATACTCCCGTTACCGCACGTGGGAACACTTGAGCGATCGTGTAAATTGAAACCAAATACAATCATATAGTGTCTGCGGAAGGGAGAGAGAGTGAGAGGAGAGACGGAGAGCCATGTCTTTTTTGACGCCTCGTTTCATCGGTTTGATCAAAACGTTGAATTAAAATTCAAATTATCATTCATTCTCTCATTTACATTGTACAGACTACACATATTACCTACTTCAAATAATGTCTGATGCGCATGTTTTCATTACGCTAGGATAAGAATCGCATGCATACACATTTCAAATGCTTGTATTTCTGCACTAATGAAGATCTATATCTAGAGAAGGTTTTGGAAAGCGGGGAAAATCTTAAAATTATAATAAATTGAAAGGAGAAATTCAGCAGTTTTTATTGTGTATCTATACAATATGCTCTATTTTAAATGATGATTATTCATTGCAGTTGTGCCATTTTTGTACCTACGTACAAGTAATTTTTAACCGACGAATCAAAGAAATAAAAACTCGAACTACCTACCTACATAATAATATTATGTAATAGTAATAATAGCCTTATCGATCGTATCCGTCAAACACCTTCAGATGCACAAATAATTCTGTAGCAGAGAAAAACACATAAATTCAGACAATTTTCTGGGGCTCATTTTGTGAGTATAGTACACACCTTTCCTTTTTCCTAACTTTTTCCTGCTTAAATTCCAAATATTGTCTGTGTGTTTTAGACTTTTAAGAGTAAGGAAGGACTTTACTAAGGAGTTAAACAATGATGTTCATGAATTTAGTCTGACACAATGAATCGGAATTCATCTAAATCCTCCCAGTCTAAGTACAGTTTTACCACATATGAGAAGACATGGAGGCAGACAGGAGAGATGATCAAGCTTCCCCAAGTGATAATTGGTGAGTAGAGCTAGAGCTAAATAAATCTTTGGACTACACATTTACAAATAGAAAAGTCTCGCCATACATTGGGACGGCCACGGTGTAATCTATTAGTCAACTCGCCTCCGTACGACTCTACACTGTAACGACCGTGCGTCCCTTCTTCATATAGTTAGGCATGCTATATATCCATTGGTAGCAACCTAGGGAGCTCACAAAAATAACGTTGGACGTTTTTTGGGGGGGAGGGGTCCAACCGCCCTATCCTTTACATGTGTGTACATACCAAAAATAGCGACGTACAGGGGGAGGGGTGGGGGCCAAACCAGATTTTTGCATAACGTTATTTTTGAGAGCTCCCCTACCTAGGTTTATATGTGTCGATGCGGTGAAACAGTGAGAACAGTGGAAGTCCGGAGCTACACAAAAAAAAGTACAAACGGGACTGTATAGCAGTGTAGTAAACGTTATAATTTTTCTTCTTCTGACATTGCTGCCTTTACTTGTAACTTGGAACACTCCTCACCGACGTAGCTATATAGTCGCCTCATTCATTGTCAGTACACACTCTATTATTAAAAATAACATTTAGGAACTAAATGCTAGGTTGGCATAAACTCACATTGGACCATTCGTACTGTTTTTTATCAGTTCGAATTGCCCCATAATTCTCCTCAGAGGTGAGCTATACACATCCCATAAGTTGGTTTTCTGATCTCTCCAGCTTGAGCTTTCAAGATTTTAACGTTATTCTAATTGTACACATATATACTGCTTCTCCCTACCTACCAAAAATCAAGCCTACCTCCGTGCACAGGGCATATGTAGGTACATCCACATCATCGCATCATCATAAAAACCTACTGAATTCTATTGCATGATAATTTTTGACTTAGGTAACTATTTAATTTTTTTCCCCGGCATATTTCTATATATATTATGTACATACGTAATGACCGTAATACGAATCACGTTTAGGTCCAACCCATGCATTTTTTCACTTTTACTCCAACAAAAAAAAGTGCACACAGTCATCAGTAAGATTAAGCTTAAAAACAATGAAATTATAATTTTGTATTTACAAGATAGGAGATAAGAGTCGAACCAAGCTCATGGTTCATAGTCATAGAGCCTCAATTGCAATAAGTTATAAAGTATTAAATAAAATATTGAAAGCATCAGCGTGCAGATAGATAGATACCTGCATCAAATTCTATTTGGCATTCGGGTTTGGTTTTAGTACAAGTACAGGTACAGGTACGCTGGGTCTGATGAGCCGTCTGGTTTTCTAAGCTAATAAAACGCATAGGTAGTACATGGCCATGGCCATATAGTGTTCTGCTCCTGACTATAACTGCGTGATCTTGTTGTGTAGTTGGCGTTGAATTCGAAATCGAAGTCGACTTCGATCATATCTTATCCTAATGACATCAAGTACGCATGCACATATCAGTATATGCATCCATGGGTAGGTGTTCATACCTGAGGACCTAATTTATATCAAGTGCACATGCCTCTGAGACTCCCTTTGACTTGAGATGTGGATGTGAGGCAGAGAGCTGAAGTCTGGGATAAGTCTGTGTAAAACCTGGAGTGAGATGACTGTGTAAATGCTTAATAAAGTATTTATGAAGACATGGCTAGAATTAATGAAGTCTTTGTTGTCAAACTATGTACAACACTCTGAGTGCTAATTCGCAACCGGGTGAGGTATTCTCCTTTGGTGTTGTGTTTAGTACATGAACTTTTCTTTTAATCTTACGCTCACTTGGCATTCTTTTCTTGACTGATGTTCTATTCTATTCCTGATCTCTCCATGTGATACTCTGCACCATCAAATGTATATTATGCTCGTCAACACCAACACCAACACCAACCCAAACAGAGCACAACAGAGTGTAGAGCAGTCGCACGGGTAATATCCATATGTACGGAGAGAAAATAATTAATTTAATTCAAAATAAAAAGTATATAGCTGCACCATTATGTTTCCTTCTCTTAATATTAATTACTTAATACAGCTATGCATATGTACTATTTTTCACATTTGTGTACGAAAGATTAAATTAAACGCTGTAATAATATCAATGTAGGTACTTAGCCAAACAAAATTTTTATTCACACTTCACTCTCCTTTTATTTTTTTTGCAACAGGGTTCCTGCGTGGACTGTCAAGGTATGTATACGAGATGTGAAAAAAATGCAACCATTCCGCCGCTTAGCAATTTTTTATTTCGGACTTGGTTTTGGAATCTTCATCTTAATAATATACGTACTATACATAATTTTGAATGTTCATCCCAAAATATGTAGCGTACGTGTAAGGGTGCGGAGAGCTGAGATAAGTATGCAGTGAGCAGCTCATGTCATAAACGTTGAAAAGTTTTGTACTCATTTGTAAATGGTTGACTCATGAATTCGAAATTCGACTGACTGCAAAGTGAATGACTGAGCTCTGTGCCTGTGATAGTCATGCGATAAAGGCGGAAGACAGAATAAAACAAAGTATAAACTAAGAAAAGGAGAGAATCAAAATAATAATACTCATTTCCTTGTTCTCTCCGTGACGTGTCTTGTGAAGGAAAATTACAAATATATGTACATACCTCCTTGACACAGAGCTAACTACACAGATATATGCAACATTAGAGGCTCTATATTCTATATAATATATGAACGCTAACTAGTTAGTTATATTAGCTATAATAATAATGATAATAATAATATGCCTACTAATTGTGTGGTTCGGAGCATTTCTGAAAATATTAATAATACACTTTGCCATACCTGACTATGTGACAGACGAGAAAGACATGAATGAACAGGTGTTTAAGGAAATTTCCTGAGCAAAAGTACAAGAAAAGGTAAAATTTTATTATTTTCTTCCAAATTTTCTTGAATATTTTCCTCATGTACTACCTTCATTTTGTTTTATTGTAACATCAACATGGCTTCGTAAAATGTCCATGGTGAACGTTAAAATAAAAATAAATGGGTTGTCTGTGCTACATGGTGGAATACATGACATATCCAAGACCTTACTGACAGTGGCTTTGCTTCTCGGCCTTTGTATACGTCCCGGTCGGTCTTATGCGGAGTTGGCTTTAGTTTTTGTGGTGTGAGGATCCGCATAAGCTTTCGGTTCTTTCCTTTTAGTTTGACTCGAACATACCTGAGTACATGGTCGTACATGAACTCATAAGGCTACGAGTACAAAACGACGTTGCGTATACATATCTATTATGAGCTGCTTACGCACTTTTAATTACTACTTGTCCATCTTAACTCTATCCATAAAATAAACGGCGTGAGAGGAATTTTTATTCGGATTTTACTGGATTTCCTCCTCGAGCCCTTTTCCGTGTACCTACATTCAATCATGAAGAAAGGTATTCTGCCGAGCCAGACCTTCCGTCTCAATAACACGGGGACGGGGGCAAGACACATATTTTATGTGCCTGTAAGATCAGCCTGCTGGAGTTATATAGAACATCATCATCATGCACAATCTGGAATTCAGATTCCGATTCGAGCTATACAGCTCTAGTTCTCCAAGTCTAATCCATTTAAGCGCTATACAGCAGCCTATACCTACCTACACCTACATACTCCTCCAACATTGTTGCATGTGCAGGTAGGTACACAAACTTTTAATGCTCTGCCCCAAAACCTTAGCTCTGGATTGATCCGGCCCTGTAATTTGGAACGAAACTGTATTCAGAGCAAGTAGGTAACCTTTTAAGTTTTTAAATATATTGTTGTAATTTAAATCTCCGTAGCAACTTACGTACCTAGTTAGTTAGCATATTTCGTATGTATTAAAGTATCTACGTAGGTAAGTAAAGTGTAGGTTTTCCACTATGTTACAGATTTAGACTTTATTACACATCCATCACAATACATGTATATCACTATATCACTTTATCCACAAATTCTAACTTTCTAGGAAATCCAAGAAAGGAAAATGAATGGCACATATTTTTAATAAATATAGATCCTTTCCTAGATTTCTTTTTACTGGAGGCAGGATGAGTGTAAACGCGGGTATATTATCTACCAAGCCAAAAAACTACGCTCATCCCTACACTCTACTTTTCATCTTTAGTTTGTTTACATTAGCATTAGCTCACAATAAAAGCGTTTTGCAGATGAACATGAAAATATACTGACGTCTTGTTTAGTAAATCTATTTGGTGTACTTTTTTTAGTCTTGCATCTCGGTTCGGCAAGGTGCATAAACTTTTTTCTGGCAAGACGCGTATGTACCTAACTAGGTAACTATGCCTACCCATTTATGCACTTACATAATTGTCTATCGTGTAAGCTATATGGTTCTGGTTACCCTAAAATTAGTTTGCTATAGTCCTCCCCAAAGACTACAGACACAGATAGCAGCTTGCTCATAAGGTACATAATGCTATTAAGTGCAATGTTGTTCCAATCGATTGGCTCCATCATAATATTTAGAAGCTGAAAGTAAAAGTAAAATGTAAAATACTAGCACCCTTCAAAAAGTTTTTTGAGTAGCATTCTCAACGCCAACCAATAATAGCTCTGCGTGGAGCTCCTCTTCTTGTGCATCCGTCCGGAGTCTGTTATCGCTATATCTTTATTATAGAGAATATTTTAAAGGGAAAAATATTGGAAGATTTCAAAACTAATGCCAACGGCTCATTGCATTGGGAATCCAAAATATAATAATAACTGTGAGCTAAATAAGCCTGCAAACATTTCTTATTCCTTCACATGACCAATCATCCATGCCATGGTTAAAAAGATAATCTGGAAGCAATGTTATTATGAACAACCGATAAACGATATATAATAAGGAGAGAGAGACAGAGATATAAATGGAGCAGATTCAAACCTCTATCTCTATACCAGTAAAAACTCGACAGCATAATAAGGTTTGCTAGAATTATCAATCTATAGTCTGTAGATGAGGCATATGTACAGAGGGATGGAAATAAAAATGAACGTAGGAAATGTAACTAAATGATTGTCATGGAATATGAAATGGAATACGATAGCTTTATTATACAACATGTAAAGTTTAGAATTTTAAAATCCCCATCCCAATGGGATCAAGATCCCATTTAAAGATGCTACTTGATACCACTACAACCAACTACAATGCAGTTTGCACAGGATATACTATACGTACACTATATAAAGGAAAATATATCCGTGCAGTACAATAACACACACACACATCCAATTTTGCTTACACAAAGTCTAGATCCCAGATTTTGAGCATTAGCATTCCATATTAAAATGCACATCTTCCTACTTATGGTTATGGTTTTGTTATGACGTGTGTGAAATGGATACAGAGTTGGCTTCAAAATTGTATAAAAAGATTCATACGTCAAATGTAATGAACCTTGATTGAATTTCAGCTGAAATATGCTACGTATGAAAAGGAACTGTCAGGTAGGTGCTGGTGCTGGTGCTATAGTGCTGCCTGCGTGCATTTCAGATTCTGTATAATTATACCCATTCTATCTATACCCCTCTACATTTACTATATATTTACAGATTTTCTCTTTTCTCTACGTAGTAGCAATTCATATTATTTGTATGGAAGAAAATTTAATACGATGATACAAATCATAATCGTTTTCTATGCAATGATTTTTAGTCCACTGTTTAGATTGCTAAGAATAAATATGGTTACTATACTCAACTCAATAACTCAATACGGGCATTCTAATAATTGTAATGTATCTGCTTGATTTTTAACTAAGCACCAGCTCTATTGACTATTTAGTTATAGTGATTGAGATGAATAGGGCAGCACTTATCTTCGCTACGTGTCGATAGACAAGTTAGCTGTTTATTGCATCTGAATGAGAATGAAAATGAGAATCTAATAATTCTCTGTGGTGGGGTATTCGGACTTTATCAAGCGGCAAATTTTCTGTTCAATACTTCAATGGTTGAAATTCTGTAAAGAAGTGACACATGCTATGTATCACTATCACTCTACACGTACGTATGCTATTATGACTATTTGGCTGTACATAATATAATTATAGGTAGGTATATCTAGGTAACTTCTTGTTAACTAAAAAAAAATTATTATAGGATTTTTTACACTTTTAAAAATAGGAAGGGATGCATCTTTTTAGTATCGGCATCGGTATATTACATACCTATGTATGCGTATGGTTGGTTGATGCTAAGAAATAAATATAAAGCCAATAATGCAAACTGTAAAAAAAAGATTTACAAATTGCCTACAGGCCAAAGATTCCTTTTAACATCCAAATTCAACACACTAGGTAGGCAATTCTCAATTCTCATACTTTCTACACTAGTAACTGACGGTACCACAAAGTTTGCTTCAGGTTGGGCATTTAGCTTAAAACTTTATTTCAAAGTAGCATGAGACGAAAGACCTTGTGAGACATTTTCTATATGTTGGGAGCTTGTGAGCGATAAAGAATTCAAATTCAAATTCCATATCCATTCTTGATATGAAAAAACAGAGTAAAGATGTAGGCGCTCTTATACTATAGCACAAGAGACATACAAATTGTCTTCGTCTTCTACTTGTACATTTTTTATGGTTCAAATATTAGTTAAAAAATATTTATTTATAATTTTGTAATAAATTGTTACAAACCTTTTGTAAGTACGTGATTGAGCATGGATTGAAATTAAAGATATGTGTAACATATTAATGGTTGTGGCCCATTTACTACCCTGACTTATGATACCCGGACGTTTGACGCTACAAATCTAGGAGATTGGATACCTATTTCCAACGAAATGCATACAAGTATTTATTAATTATTATTATGCCGCCGGTAAAAGGGGGCCGGGTTAAGTTCATTATTAAAGTACCTATTAATAAAAAAATAATTAATTAAAATAATTAATAATATTGGAGCATAGTACTTTATTATCAATCGCAAACACCACAGGCAGGTAAAAATGCACTATATGCACTTTAAAGGAGCGAATCAATTTACACTGAATGTACACCGCATTCAGTGTTACAGAGATATATTTGGGATTGATGATTAGTTCCGCTAAATTTGGGCATTACTATCATGTTTCCTTGGTTTGTGGCTTGGTAAAATAAAATCTGGATATCAAATGTCCCTCTCCGTATTTCCCATACGTGCTATAGCGAATAGGTTTTTTCGGTTTAATATCGGGTTATTATTTTTTGTCGTATAAAAAAGCCGTTTAGTAAGCTGGTCAATCTTCTTTCTTTCTTCTATGAAAAACGTGGTTTTTACATTTGGTTAAATCTTCACAATTGTCAGAGGATATGATATCTGTACAGCAAAGATTAATTTGTCGGCTGAGCTGTATTAGAAAAGCTTTTACATAAAAATCTTTGCATTGTGACTGGTGACGGTAGACTGTATGGCGTGGAAATGTAGACTGAAAACACCTTACAGTGTCCTTTTATCATAACTAATCATAGCATCATAAACTTCATCATTTTGGCTTAGGCATATCTTACCACAATTCCCTACAATGTACAAGGTACAGTCCACTCTCGCTGCGTCAGTCTACGTTTATTCATCTCCTTTCTGTGTGTCTTTGTACTGTGATAAGAAGTGATAATAATATCAGTTGTCAGGCTAAGGGAAGAGTGTGTACTACGCAAGAAAAGAAGCTATACACCGTCCTTCACCCGTTATGTTATATGTATAATGTACAAGCTTTGATTTTGCGCCTTTAGAATTCAGAACGTGAAAACCCAGTAGCTATGTGTGGTAGCATTGTAGCTATAGCTTCATTCTTATTCCTACTAGTTTAGGCAATGTGGCAAACAAATTTCATCTCCATTATTGTGTAAGATTGTAACTGTATGATTGTATGATACAACCAGAAGTAAAGTCCCCATCTGAATGACAAAATAAATTCTTCGTCCATGTTGCGTGACAAATTGTTCAAGACATCTTTGACAAATTAAGACTTTGCCTAAATAGACAATATAAAAAGAGGGAAAAAATCTCTTCGGTAAACGAGGAGTAACTGAGAGACTGAGAGTAGTCAGAAGACGACAGCAACACAGCACAGAGAGACACAGAGAAAAAGATAAAAACCTTCTGGGAAAAAACGCATCTTTCCACTTCATCCCTGTCCATCGCACTGCTCCTGTATGTATTACTAGGCTCGTATGTATGGAACCTTTAATACTAGGTACACGCCTGCTCTCTGTCTCTGTTCCTTAGAGGCTATGTGTGTATGTATAAAGTCCACCGGCATTTACGTTCACGTCAACTGAATTACATGTTACGTGCATAAGTTTAATACTGCACACGTTCTTGACCAAAAGGATTCACGTCATGAAAAATGTGGTGTATGCTCTACAGACGGAAAGTCTTTTCTACTCAGTTCATATTATACACATATATTATATCTACATATTAAAGCATAGAGGACAAATAAATAGACGCAACCGAACTCCAAGCTTCTTGTTACACATTTCTGTTTCTGTCTCTGTCTCTACCAGGATTATATTATGTATTTTCATTTTTATCCATCAATCAGTGTATCAGAGATTTTGGTAAAATCAAATATTTAAATTCACAATACAGAATTATTTGATAATGGAATAAGCACGATATAGTTTCAGAATCTGAAAACAAAAAACTCTTTATTTTAGAGCCGACAAGGACAAGCAAAATCCTGTGAGTGAAGTTGAAGTAAATTCAAATTTTTGGAACGCTCACAACAAACCTATCAATATATTATTATGTAGGTAGGTAGGTAATTTAGTTACTCAGAAAATCACAAAAATTGCTATGTACCTACGTGATTGTTTGTCCCTTATTTGGAATGTAAAAATTTCTCTGCGCTGTAATGTTTTGAGAAATCTTTCTCTCCAGATTACTCAGTCCATGGCCATGGTGGCAGTGCAAACGACACATGGAACTGCTTCATCGTCAGACATTTCGATTTCACCGCCTGCTTTTCCATTTAACATAGTGAATTATAATAGACTGTACTATATGTGTGTAGGAACTGTTCTGAGTAGGTAGGATGTAGGATGAGTGATTGAGATAATATTTAAAACATTGGAGAAATGGATTGTGGGACAAACAGATAGATAGATGTATAGATAGATAGAAAGAGAGCGAATCAGAATATTGCATATATCTGTAGAAGGAGTAGGAGACTTGAGAGAGACAGAGAGACAGAGAACAGAGAGAGAAACAGGCAGAGGCAGAGAGGCCTGGGATGGTTTGGTTTGAATGAAATAGGAACAAAACTAAATGCAATAAAGATGTTAGCAGATGTGATGCTTTGGGCTATAATGCCGAGATGAAAAAAGTCGTTTTAATCCTAGCGTCTGTCTGTTTCTCTGTGTGCGGATAGGCTTTCTCTCTGTGAACGCATTTTGGAGACCGAAAAAGGATTTTCTCGTACTCCTGTGGTCGTCATATTGTTACTCATATACTACTAGTATGTTGCTTTCATGTTCTACTTGAGCAACCGAGGACCGAGGATGAGAATCTCTATACTCAACGCACCTACCATAACTATCACTCTGCTCCTACCTCCTTATCTGTTTGTCTCTGTCTCCGTCTACTACTGTCTATCTCTGTCTGTCTGTCTATGAGTCTATCTTACATGCTACAATAAAAATAAGCATCCGCTCTCTCCTGCTCTGTACTATCATCTATCAGCGATGTTAGCGTAGCGTACCATGCAATATCCACATTCACTTTTTCCTTCCCTCCCTCCCTCCCTCTCTCTCCCTGCACAGCACTCCACAGCAGAGCACATATCAGGAAATACAAGCTAATATAATGTGCGTGTATGTTTACGTCACAAAGGTGCTCATAAAAAGCATCTTCATTATCATCATCCAGTCAGAGACTCAACTCACGATTACGAATTATGACGAGGCACTATAGAAACTTACGATTAGAGAACGGCTTGTCTTCTCTGACTCTGGCTGACTCGTATGGTTCTGGCTCTGTGCTTATTTCTTGGCTCTCCTATAACTGGTTACGGGGCTGGTTGGTCTGGCCGTGCCAGTTAGGCTATTGCTCCTCTATAGTAGTAATAATAGTAGTCTGTAGTGGTTCTATAGTGTGAGATATGAAACCTTTCGAGTAGGTTTTTCATCGTGAGTTTATAGGTGAATTCAGTGCAGAATAGATAGTTCCAGCATCGCCCAGTAAAGCGCGGATACATAAATCAATGACGAGCAATTTACTAAAGAGGCTGAACATTCTCTCCGTCTCCTGAGCGCTCCTCAGTACTCAGTAGAGTAGATGTAGTAGAATCAACCCTCTCCACATTACAGCTTTGAATTTAAGTTTACATTTACATACTCTCGGAGATCACATTAAACTTTGTTCAACACGGAATGATACCCTACGAGCTACATACTTAATCATAATATCATGAAGTGCACATAGCGTAAAGTGAACAGATAGTTAAATTCATATCAGAGGAATATAAATTTCCTTGCACAGCGGAGAGTAGCACCCTTCCTTCCAATCTATAGCATGGGTGGCCACACTACTATTAAGGATCCATATATCATACATAATACTTGGTAGTCATAGGATGATGACTATGGCAAGACATAATGTTCGAGAGGACTGGCATTCGAGTATAAATACCATATAGCAAAATAGCTTGAGATTTTGATGATTCCACCATGGCAATATTATTACTTAAGGACTATGCGTTTTCTAATCTACAGCCTTCACTCTCGTCTCATCCTCCGAAGGTGGAAACAGTAGAAACTGTGCTACAATATAAATGGGTACATACGTAATTAACGCAAGTTTGTTTTAAAAATAAAAAATAATTTTCACGCTTCCAATTTTCCAATTATAGAATGACACATTATTATTGCAAATTTTATATAAAAGAGAATATTAATATCAGTTTAAATTTTACTATATAAGTTCTAAATAAAAAATTAATGGTACCTACTACTAGTGGCAGTTTTTAAAAATATGCCACTATTATTTTTTGAATCGTCTAAAAAAAATGAAGATATCTCAGTGTACACCTTCAGTGGCATTACTGATATAAGAATAGAATTTGTCTCTAGTGAAACATGCCTGTATGTATACATATATATATATAGGTATGACATAATATTTGAATGAACTTCTTGCATTTCTACTCAGATCTGCTGTTTTCGTTTAGTTTTGTATGCACATCCCTCTCTCTCTCTCTTTATATAAAGCAGTAGTTCTCCCGATCCCGATCCCGACCGAAACTGGCGGTTTGTGTAGTTTTGTAGTTTTGGGAGTTGAAGTTAGACAGTTACATAGACATGAGCCTTTTGTCTAAAACAGAGAAAGACTAAGAGATACGGAGAGAGAGAGAGAGAGAGAGAGAGAGAGAGAGAGAGACTGAGAGAGTTTGATACGATATGATATGCCTGGAAGGCCTGCTTTATTCACAAAAGGGGAGAAGAAACATCCTGATGATGAGATCCCTTTCACAAATACACACATTTTGTCCCATTATTTTTTCCATGGTGGCCCATCTCATGCCAACAGTGTTCCAGTTACGTAACCAGCCCACCAAAAAAAACCATACCCGTCCAAGTGCTATGGCCCTACCCATATTGCCTCAATGTGAATGTACATCTATTATCTATCGTAAAATACTAAGCCAACTAACACGTAGTGATTCAAAGAGACAGACACAGAGCGTAATAAGACTATGTGTAGGGTACTTACTCATAGTCTACACACTTCGTGAGCTCCTACTCAGTCATCCTTACCAATAATACAACTATCACTATCACTTTTAGACTCATCATCCCTCGTCCCTTCCGTTTCTAAGACAGGAACACAAATGATTGCTAGGTACTCTGTATAGGTACTTTCCAGAGACATCTCAATTAGGTCTCGGCTTTGACTATGCGGCATCAGAAAATAATAGCACCAGGCTTTTCATTCACTTGCTTTCATGTCTTCAGCTGGACTATGTAGGACTGGAAGTTGATTTATGTAAATCTCTTTAAAATCATACATTAAAAGGATTACAGTATGTGAAAATGAAAATAAAACTGACAACAATGAAAGCAATTTTCTAATCAACATTTAAAATTTTTATTTCGCACGCTTAATACAAGTTCACTTTTGCATTATGTCTACAGGATTGAGAATAAAAATTGTAGTCGTACATTTTCCAATGTCAAAAAACCTACAACTATAGTTAGTTATCAGGCTAACTGCTAATTAAGTAAAATTTTTACTTAAGGTGGCGTGGAGTAGATAAGTGAAATGCTGTCTGACTGTCAGCCGTCTCCAAAGATATTTGAAGACATAGATATGTGACGATAGTTATTTTTTTTATTACAGCTTACATCTACTTTAAAAGCTCTAGTTATCTGTCTGTTGCATTGTCAATCTGTCTGACTGGCCCCTCCTTTCGTCAAAAATTTATGCGAAACGAGGAAAAGTACTCGAGAGCCATTACTACATTACAGAGATCTTGAAAGTTAGTCGCATGTTACACATTACAGATATTTTCTGCCTATGTTCATGTTCTCTTGCGTCAGACTGGTCACACGCATACCTTGCGTGGAGTGACGAAGCAAACAATTTTAATCTCAATTGCAGGAGGATTCTAATAGTCTGTCATCCTATGCAAAAGTGGTAAACGAAATGCAGAAATCTTTGCATGAGGGCTGCGAATGCATAGACATTCTGATCAACTACAATAACTAGGAGAAAAAACTGGGAAACGTGTATTTTTAAATTTAATTTCAACGAATACATAAAAGGTAAAAGGAAAAAGTTGACAGTTATTTAATCCGTAAGGATGTTTTTTTGAGAGGAGAGAGGCGCAGGATGATTATGATATGATTTGATATTGTATGGATTACCTTGAAATACAGACAAAGAGTATTCGAGTCAAATTGCTTGCTACAACTAACTACACATGGGTATGTATCCAGTCATACAACCAAACCACGGCAGAGTAATAAGTCTACAAAAAACATGGAATACAGAATAACAGGAATAGTCCATTTTGTATATACATGTACCCGTAGCTGAGCTGCTCTTAAAAAACACATAACTTTTTGCTTCATTTCATAATAATTCCTTGCCGTTGTTGTATAAAATTAGTAGTCTGTGTGGAATGGGCAGGAGACGTAGTGAGTTGTGAGTGCGGAGGTATAGACTACAGGGTACGATTATTACCTATGTATATTGGGAGAGTAAAGAAATAAAGGAGGTTCATAAATATGAAATAAAATGTGTGGCTTCACTACCCTCACTCAAAGTACGGGCCAAATAGGCGAAAAAGGGATCCAGGTCCATGACATGTACATACTATATGAAGTGACGGAATATGAAAAAATGATGGACAGGGAATTTATAAAGTGGGCGAATAATGCAATTTGTCACAGCGGCGGAAGATCGATGTCGGAGCAAAAGGAGGGAGTCTGTTGTTCTATTGTATTGTGGGTCGCCGCATCTCAATCAGAACCCACTGCGGGGTGACAATCATGCTTCATATCAAGACCTCGTTATTGCTCTCATGGTGAGCTTCAAAATGTTTTCTATGCGTGTGAGTGCAATAAGCTTTTTGCCATTGGATTTTCCATACCATGACTGTGTATAGACGTATGGAGTATGGAGTATGGACGTATGGAGTATTATGGAGACGGAGGAGACTCTCGGAAGGACTTGAATAATTTAGACTTTATATATATGATTGTGATTGTACAGGATACTTGCGCTCAGCGTTAACTCTGCCTCTCGTATCACTTCTCATATCATATCGTAATGTATCTGTAACGTATCTGTAATATATGGACGCGCGGTAGATGAACTCATATCGTACGAGAAGGAGTGTGTGTCCCTGTTATTTTTAAAGTCGCTTTTTAATGAAGAATGCCTGTAGCGGTCACACGACTCGACCTCCAGACATTCTTCCCTCAAATCAAAACGTCCCTTCCGCGCACACACACACACACACACACACACACAGAGCATGAAGAGATCAGACAGAGACACACTTCCCTCGTTTACACAAATACAATCTCACAGGAGAGCTTGACATGGAGCTACATAATAACATAATACAGCTCACCATAACCATACTCTCATCGTCAGTCAGAATTTCACCATCTTTTTCAACATTACATTATACTCTTTTCTAACCGTTTTGCTTACGCTGACGCTTACGTGCTCGGCTCGTATCTGATTGTGAGTCTTCCTAGAAGATTTCACCAGAAAAATGCACTGGAGCTACGAATGTTTATCCTTGTGTATTCGTAATATGGTGGTGGTAGTAGTAGTGGTAGTAGTAGTAGTAGGAGAGGTAGAGAGAAGCTGACTATTAGAATCGTACTAAGAGTAGTCATCCACTTGACTCTCTCCCTTTATTATCTTTACCACAAACTGTCATTCATCCATATTATTATCAGCTCTCCTACGGTTCTCTCCTGGCTTCATGCCATCTATTTTCCTTTTTACATCTCCGTCACTCCACGACCCACCGACCAACCAACCAACCAGCCAAAGCCAAACGGCGTTAACATATTACTCTCATCAAAATCAAAAACCTTCCTTGGCACTCATGTCAATAATTATACAATTAAATGCTTCATCATATCATTACTATCGCCTTTGTTGGTCCATAGCTTAAGGCTTTCCATATTTTCCCATATATTATTTTGTTGTTTTTTTTTTAAATTCTTTTTTCCAACTCGATGAGCAAACCACTGTTATTAATTTATTTAAAATTACGAACATTACGAACACAAAACGATTTCCACGCGCAAATATGACAATAAATATAAGGTGTACAGCTGATATTATATTGTAATAATATCGCTAACAAAACTATTAACACAATTTATTGTATATTCACCTGTTCTAAGTAGGCACTTCAACAAAGTAGGTATTTTGTACGCTTTTAAGCCACGTAATTTATTATAAAGTCGTGCGTTGTTTAGAGATAAATATTTTTGAAATGTTTTTGTTTCTAATACACGTTGGTATAGACGTTTTAACAAATTTCCCAAGAATTTCTATAATTAAAAGGGGATAATAAAGCCCCTTGTTTATTGGCAGCTCTAACAGTAATATGAGGCAGTACGGACGGGAGCAACTATACTGAATCAATTTTACACGTGATTTACCATTTCACTGATTTATTAATGTTTTTTTAAAGAATTAAAAAAAATTGGCAAAATTTAAATTTCCCGCCACATCTGAATTTTAAATTTGTTAGTTATTTCTCAATGCAAATGTATATAAATGATACACCATTAGAACAGTAAAAATTGGTGGAATCTATATTATGTTCAAGTTCACAGCTGGACACCGCGTAGTTTTTGAAAAAATTGAAAAAACCGTTATTTTTTTTTGACTAATCCCTCCAAAAAGTATTGTACTGGCCAAAAGTAAAAGCAAAAACCGTAATCGGTTTCTTTCTCAAAGGGCTTTTAAATGATATATTAGTCGTTGAAATCGGTCGAGTATTTTAAAAAGTTAATAAATTAACCTAGCAATAATTACAAGTTTTTGAAATGATGGAAAGTCTTGTATTTTTGGAGTTTCAGCCAAAAGGTAAAATTATGATTTTTCGCATTGTGCATCTTAAAACGTACATATAATGTATCATACTTGAAGACCATCATAAATAAAGGAGCTCTCACAAATATCTCGACTTTCGATAGCAAATATCTATAACCCCGGAAAAGAGAATTTGTAAAAATTAGTAAATCTATTCCCATTTAATTGCGTTACGATTGCACTGAAGGGATCACTTTGGACTGTTGACACATTAAAATTGAAACAAAGTGCACCTTCATAGAATAACACTTCACCCTGACCGTATAGCCCTCGTAGTTTGATCCCCTCTCGAGACTCAAAATCCCAAAAACGGTAACAAATAGATCGGGATAGGGAACCTCCGCCCAAGTTGGCCTCGATGAGTTTGAATACAATAAAATGTAAATGAGACGAGGAAAACATCACACAGGTTTTGTTTGGTGACACGATTCAACCATCAAAAGACCGTCGTCACTTTTATCTCCGGATTTAATTCAAAAAGTAACATGAATACATCATAGGGAAGGTCTGTCTACTATATGTACGCTCGTAGGACAAGAATACTGATTAGCCTTCTCATGGATCAAATTGTTTACATTATGTTTGATGACAGCGTACGAGTGATTAACGTCTCGAGTGGCTGTGTGTGGCTCAACGAAAAAAAGGAGTGGATTTTGAAAATTGTTCAGGATTCGGATGAAATACTAAGCAGAAAAGAATTATTAGTTTGCATCCATTTCATTTGCTTTATATATACTATATAGCTTTTAGCATTACAATTTTTTTTTTCAGGGAAATCCGTCTCTATTTTCTCATTTTTCCTCCTTTTGCCAGTGCCAGCACGTGCACATGAATATGAATTTCATATTCGTATTCATAATTTTACAAGAGGAATACAAATATGACTCGGCTAGTGCTCGAGCATTTAGTACTTAGTATTTAGTAGGCCGCCTACCTCCATGTCCCGACAGCACATTAAGTCTTTGAGGGCGTGTGTGGATGTTATAGTAGTTAATGTGCACTCAAGTACAATAATAGAAAAGGAGCCAGATTTTTTCTGAAAGTATGTTAAGGTCTGCTTTCATTGTTGCTGTTCCTGTTAGACAGTCAAGTCCTCACTCGAAATATCATGTTTTACAATTACCTACAATTTATTATTTGCAGTTATTCTTTACAGCCTCAAGGTATGTCTCCGCTCCCATTATATTCTGATTCTGAATTCTGAATTACCTACATCAACTTTCCTGGTGACACATTCATATTCTGTCCGTATACTTGGAGGGAACTATTGATCCTACCTATAATATGCACATGACATGGTCATGACAGTCGCACCATGATGTAAAGACATATATCGTGGAAGTTACCCGGGATGACATGTAATCAGAACCACAGATGACACAAGCCTTTGGAAAAGAGAGACTTGAGCATTACGATGATTGTAATTTGTAATAAAGAGTTGAATGAGCGTTTGGCAAACACCTTTTCGGATGTAATCGTCCGTGAAAAATCCCACCCGACCCGATGCCCAGGACATAGTGTCTATTTACACGAGAGTTTTCTGGTACTGTAACTTTGTGTATCTCTCTCTCTCTCTCTTCCTTTAACTGTCTGGCACGTTGAGTGAGTTTCACCCTCCCATCCCAACCAAATCCAAATCTGATGCAGGACTCCGACTGCACTCCCAATTCCTCTTTTGGTCTTTTACTCTACAACCTTTTTTCCCTTCTTTTTAGTCCGAGTTTCATGTGCCATGTATTTGGTTTTGGTGAAGAAGCCGCTCTGCTTTGACTATATACAAAATGTATTTGTTCGTCAGAGTATACGGAAGGTAAAGGTAGGTGCTGGATATATAGAAATTTAAGTTTAAGCAGACATAGACATTGTCCACATAATATTGGTAATTTTAGGAAGTATTAGGAATCAGGGACACAGTGTTGTTGTGGTAGTTGTGGTGGTCGTAGTAATATGGATAGTACAGTCAAGTGTGGTAGTGGTATTGGTTTTGGCATTGGTGGTGGTGATCTGATAAACAAGTTCCCAATTTCCCAAACAAGCAGATGATGGAAAAAGACTCACTCTCTCTCTCTGTGTCTCTCTCTCTCGCTCACTTTTCTACTCGATAGTCTTTTTGTTTGATTCTTTAGATTGAAATGTCACCCACAGTTAGTGGGAGAACTCTTAAACATCACCTCATAGAGACAGAGAAGCCATTAAATGGAAACCCTTTGAGCTAAGCTGGAGCTGGAGTCGGAACTGGTGTTGGATCTGGACTATCTTTTAACTAGCGTGATCTTAGGATCTCATTTTCCTCATTTTCTACGTTTGATTCTACTTATTACGCATGTAAATCCATATAAGGTAAAAAGAGACTCGAAAAAGCTGGATCTGGATCTGGATGGTGACTGTGTGAAATTCAAATCCAAATCCAACATAATAAACTAAAGCTATAAGCAGTGGAATATAAACTTGGAGGATAGTGTAGAGTATAGTATAGAGATAGACGATTTAGGCTATTTATTCTCTGTCTGTGGATCATGGAGTGGTGCACGTCTCACATTTCACGCATTGATTACTTGCCGTTTGCCGACTCGACTGCAGATGGAGAACTGTATGGACGTATGGAGTATGGACCCAGACCAACATGGCTTTTTCTCTATGTCTTTAGTTTCATTCATCATCAACTTTTCACGCTCACGATTTTATATTGCTCTGCCCACTTAATTATCTTCCTACTTATACTCTCCTCTATGTGCCAGAGATAAACTTGCGGTGGTTATTGATTTCTCGTCTGTCTATCTCCTATCTACTCCACGGCCACACGACAGGGGGTTAATTTTAGATTCTGGACACATAAAAGTCGAGCGTAATCTATCATCCTAAAATACCAACGAACCAAATTGACTTACACCTCCTACATAAGTTCCTCAACTAATCTTCACGTTTACTCGAGCAGGAAGGTGGAGCGTGTGATCCTGGCTTAGGCTATTAAATTATTGTTCAAAAACAATTTTATCACATTTTTATGCACCAAATTTTGTATTGTTCATTTTAAAATGACGGATATTGTCAACCTTTTCCTAATACTAAAATATTATCTGTGTAAATATTAAGTTTCATAAAATTCAAGATACAAAATTGTTACCTTCCGAAATCGAAAAATATCACATTTAATAGTGTAATTACAAATTTTATAAATAACCGTTACTATGGAAATATTTACTTCCGTTGGTTTACTACAACAACATACAACCTCTGCAAGTTTGTAATTCTAGCTAAGTAACACTTTACTTTCAAGTTCAATTTTGATTGTCCACACACTCAGGCTCCTCCTCCGTCATCATTTTTATTGGTTTGCAAACTCCGAAAATTCCTGAATCGTTGAGTTTTCCATTAAAAGTAAATAATACATCACACATTTTTCTTCAACATTGGGTGTACCAAAAATAAAACTTATGTACTCTTGAAATGTAAATATTTCCATAGTAACCGTGACAATTTATGTGTTTTACAACTTTACATCGGCAATTACATTTCATCGGGTTTCCCCCTATTATTTAGCACTCCCATTTAAAAATATTTCTTAAAAATTGACGTCGCGTTATTTGAGGCTCTACTAACAATTTATTTATTACAGCTAAAAACGTCACAAGTTTTAAAAATTTATTTTTCTAAGATAGCAATCTCCTGTAAGTATTTCACAACATCGGTATTTCAACTGTTCAAACTGTATGAAGTAATAAAAATATTTCATTTCATAACAATAAAAGCAATAAAATGAGTAAAACATATTAATCCCGATCTACTCCAAATTTTTACAAAATAAACCAAAATTTTAACTAATAGAAAAGCACCGACCTACCTACGAGTTTTTGCTACTAGCATTTAATAAGTAGCATATTCTTTGTGATTAATACATAAATAAACAACTGCAAACGAACTTATAATCGCAAAAAAAGCACGAAAAAGATGTGAAAGGAACAGATTCACAGTTTTATGGGGAATATGATCTAGAAATGGTGTCTTCATGGTTTCAATCCACACCCGGCTGAACTACAACTAGGTAATCCGGGCAAAGTGATACAATATGTCTTCTCTGACTCGTACCAAGAAATAAAGGGAAAAACGCTATTTATAGCGTTAATTTAGGAAAAAGTGAATAAAAAAAGTGATGAACTGACCTGCCAAGCATTGGATTCAAGTGCCAAGAAGGACATATCGTGTGGCCAGCAGCGTGGAGTTGCCGAGGCATACGGCAAAACTCCGCCACCTTGATGGTTACAACCCGCCGTTTTTCTGCACGACGTTGTCGTTCCTACAGGAGGCTTCCTGTCCACACTTGTGCTACCAAACCAATCCAGCTTAACGGACTCGATTTAACAACAATGAAGGCCTAAATCTGTCCGCGTAGTTGTTCGTTGGTCACTGGTCGCGTTCTCTGAGTCGTCATTAACACGACAAGGAAACATGAGTGTAGAAATTTATCAAGTTTACTATTATCATGTTAACGTCTCGGCATGAACAATGAACACAGCTAAGAGTCAATATGGTTGGGGTTCGTTCTTTCTATAAAATTCTCCTATTGCGCTTTAGTACTCGACATAGTTCTCTGTCAAGATGCTATAATATATTGTTGATAGTATCCCGCCTCACAAGAAAAAAAAAGTCCCAAGAGCAGCACACCTTAATTTCAACACGTTTTTTCCGCTCTCTCCCTCTGTCTCTCTCTCTATCTCTCGCTCTCTGCCTTGTCCCAACGTTGCCCCGTCCACTTATCTGAGAGGAGACGTTGTAATTGTAATTCTCAGTGATTTTTCCTCAGTTTTAATCCGTCCAACGTGCAGTACGAGTTACGAGTCTTCATTCACAATCTGTACTCTGTACACCCCAAGTCAAAGCGAGCTGAAGGACACTGTAGGAAATACGAGTAAAGAGTCACTAAAGAGGATTTTGCTCTCATTACAAAAAAGTGACTAGCTATCAAGTTAGTTTTAAAATTGCAGATAATAAATAATGTTTACAATATTTGCTCTCATTGATGTCAACGTCATGACTTGATATCTTGAAGAACTTCTTGAAGGGAAGAGAGAGGCCTCGGAGGTAATCCTCTGTTTATAATATACGTGTGTCTGTGTGTACACTTGTATGTGTGTCTCACTGTGTGTTTTGTGTTAGTTTACGACTTGAGGAGGGAAAAAAATGAACTTGAGTTATTTCAAATGAGAAAAATTATGGAGTGGAAGACGCCTTGAAGGAAGAGTAATTGATAACGTATTTTTTTTTTATTATTTTAGATTTTTAGTGTACTTGTGTCTTGTACGTCTTGTTGGCTGGTTGAAAAGAATTATTACTCGAAACTCGTCAGTTGAATGTATTGATACAAATAGCTATGGGCGAATTTCTGCGAGCGTTTTATCACTTCCAGCTCCGTGGCACATATTGACAAAGTCCAACGAGACGACAGCAACCGGGCCATTTCCTATTTTCTCCCGTAACCCCCCGCAGCAGCAGCCTCTGTTCTTCTTCCAAACCCCCAAAAATCTCCGTGCACTCAGCCTATTCGTAAATGACTGCTCCGGCTATCCACCAATATACATTGCCCAACATACTCAAGTCCCTTCCATGGTATGACTGGGAAACTTTCCCCGGGAAAGACTTTCACCCGAAAGCCTGCCTTTCACTTCAGCCAAAAGTAATATGCCCGCAGACTCCGCTTCGCTACTAAAATGGATTTCCGAGGCCTTCGTCTCTCTCTCTCTCTCTCCCTTTCTGTCTTGCTAAAATGGCTCACCAAACAATCCTCATCATCTTCATCTTCCATTCCGTTCTATTATTTCATCTCTCTTTCTCTATTCTATTCTCTTTTCCCCTGCAATTTTTGCTCACCTCATCCATCCTCCTCTCCTCCATCCAACTCCAACCAACCGCCATCAGTGCACACAAACCAACGTACGCACACACACACATACACGCACCACAACTCCATTTTAGCTCCCTTTTGTCCTCCTCAGCTTCGGTCTTCCTTCCTATCCACACTATGCTACTACCTAATACCTACAGCTACACCTTGTCACCGCCACCTTGGCTTCAAGTTCTTCCTCTGCATCATAGTCTTAGTCACCCAATCAAACAATGAATGTTGCTATAAATATTTCTCTCTCTCTCTTTCACTCCCTGCGCAATAATACGTCATTAGAAAATCCAAAAATACTCAGGAACAATACAGTTGAACATTCCAAAATTTCCGTCATTACATTATTATACACATTAAAAATTTAAAAACAAATATTTGTAATTCTGCAGACTGTGGGGCCCATGCAAATAATTCTTTTGTATATGAAGGAGGCGATTTCCCTCTCACTTTGGACGCTTGGGCAGGACATCATATATTATGTTACTGTCTGTCAGTCAGCGGGGATGAAATGTAATAGTCAGATACGGATGTGAATGTGTTCGAGACAATACTTTAAACCCTTTAAGTGTGAAATAGGGTTGACGTTCAAATATTTCTTGTCCCTACTCACAATGGCCCACCGGTAGATAAGAATAAATCGCATTAGGCACGTTCCATTTGTGCATTGATGAGAGGACTTGATAAAAGATAAACTTTTTTTTTCAGACAGGAGGTATACTTGCCGAGCTGACGATGCTGTGCTGTGGTGGTAGTCCCAGTCATAATCGTAATCATAACTCTATGAATTATGAATCAAAGACAGTGTGTGTACGCGCCTTGTATTCGTATGGACATGGACAGACATACGGAACTAAATAAAAGCAACCAAGCTTCAAGGATTCATAGATTCCTCCTCCGATAGTATCATTCAAAATCACACGGACAAAACTTTCCATGTCGAAGTCGATGTCGTCGTGGAGAAAAGTATGACAAGTCTGTCTACTCTGTAGTGTCATGGACGGCATCTCTATGATTATGATTCCTGATTGTGATTATTGTCGGCTTTGATTTTGATATACTCCGCCTATATCTTGTAGTGAGTTCTATATATGCAGTGGTAATTGAATTGTGATAATGCATTCTATACAGTCCGTACAGTACTACAAATCTAATCCTAATCTAATATGTTAATGCTTTGATTTTGACTCACAAGGTTGAGTTATGTTAGTCAAGGATTTCGACTTTGCATATCTTATGCACAGCGAAAGGGGAACTTACGATTATTCTTTAATTGGAATTTAAATCTCTTGTGATGTATTCATTATTCACTTTGTCAGTAATTACAATTCTACAGATTTTTAATTTACCTATGTAAATCATGATGAGACTTGGGCAGATGATCATCTGTGCAGAACAGCAGCACTTGCTAAAGTTTGATAAATATGGCTATATGCTTATGGTATGATTCAGTCTTGAGACAAAATAAAATATCCTGCTGAATTGGGAAACGTGCCGTCATGGCCGCGCCATGGCACATCAGCTAATTAATTACATATGTACAACTTTGTGAAATATTTTGAAGTGACTAACTGTAAGTTTATGATTCACCCCATATATCTTCTGTTTTTCTTCTTCTCCAAGACTCAAGACACCACACCATTGCGCACACATGTTGTTTCATAAAGTCATTTTGCTAATGAATTGTATGAATATTCTGTCTTCCTCGTCGTCGGCATATATTCAGTGTAGTAGGAGGATTAATGAAGATGGTGACTGTATACGTATATATGCCATGCATAAGCGGGAATACTCATAGCTAAGTACCTGTCGGAGATGACCGTTTCGAGATAGTCTGCATATTCATTTTATTAAGTTCATAAATCATGTGGATTGTGGATGAGCTTTGAATTTGATAGTTGATGTTTTTCCAACATATTATGTAGTACTAAAGGAGTTGGTTCTCTCATTTCATATTTTATATCCTGAGCCTATCCAAATTAATAGTTGTTACATTTAACAAGGACTGAGAAGAATTTTAAAGAATTGAGTAAGTCATTACTTGGACAACTATTAACAATGTGTAATTATTTCATACAATTTTTGAGTTATGGTCACCATCTCACCTGTACTGTAGCATATAGGATTCCTCTTGATTTCGATTTTGATTTCTCTCTTTGAATTTTTAGAGAGACTCCCAAGGTTGTTCCTTGATTGTTACTGCTCGTTTCACTAATGACTGATGACAATTAAAAGTGTAATGTAATCTTAATGTGAAGCATTCAATTGCATTGTAGGAACATCACATTTATACAAGTTGGATTTTCCAGTGGGAATCCTACCTAATAGATGAAGTACTGCCCACCTCATACTCGATATGTTTATGGTGGCAATATTGGCTTTATGGATCTCCTGCTCCAACGAATCAGAGGGCTACGTTCAATGGACATACATACGTGGAAAGTGTGTGTCTCATTCTGGTTGTGATTTCTAGTGTGCAGAGTTGGTTGTTGGTCGGTGGGTCGTTTCATTTCGTTGGGTTGCGAGTTGGAAGGGAATGCACTGAAGACAACAAGGCAAAGGCAGAAGGAAGGAAGGAAGGAGCGTCTATAGAAATGTCATATTTGTACAACCATGCGCTGGAGAACCAAGCCCCGGAGCTCCAATCAGTTTCAGTCGACGCGCATCATACGAGATTTCGCTGGCAATCTTTTGACTTAACTTTTACTGACCGGCTCACTCTCTCTGTAATGAATGTCCACAGAATTATGGATATATTCCACATCCACTCAATCTTGAATTATAGGCAGCTGACATGTAATGTGTCAACTCTTTCCTCTGATCGCTACTGCGTCGGCATCGGCATCGGCATCAGCCTCAGCGATCGGTATCCGCGTCGGACGAGAGAAAAAAAACACAAAAAGAAAACAGAAAAAAAGTCTAGTTCTTATGTAAATTAAATTAATTCTTCTGAGAATTTCCCTATGCTACTGGTGGTATACAGAAAAAAATTCATTACGAGTAGAGCTCTATTAATTACGAGATGCTTAACAAAGTAATAATTTTGAAGGTGTTTTGTTTTCTTATAAAATGTCAATATACCATATAGAGCGCTATACAGTTTATATGCAGTATAACTTCCACTCAACACTGTGATATAAAAAATTCGACTACAAAAAATTGTGGAGACCTTTTTTATCTTTGGCCAGGCTAGATAGAGAGACAGAATTGGAAATTCTGTGCAAAGTTGAGATAGAACTCTGAGAAATAAAATCAACCAAAGCAAAGAAATCCAATGGAATTTATACTTGTTCACATTTCTTTCGTTCGTAGTTCGTCTTCGTATATAAACATCATTTGAAAACAGAGAAGTCATGAGCGAGAGACAGAGAGAGGGACCGACTGAAAGAGAAATAAAGAGATTGGAAGTGAACGTTAAAAAAATGCTTTGAAATTCGATACGTAAATAGTGGAGGAGCAATGCTATGAGAAAAATACATGGGTTTGTTTTCATTTCCGCATGTCTCCTTCTCTCACTCTCACTCGTCGTACACTTTACCCATGATTTCGAAGCGGCAATCCCCGTTTTTCGTCTTCTCAGTCTCGTCCACTTGGATTCTGCTCCTACCGTTTTTATCTTCGTAGGATTCTCAAGACCTATGTATGCTCTCCTTTGCTGAATTCAATTCTTTAACATTGGACTTACTACTTATAAAAAACTTATGTTAATGGAATTATATAATCGGGGACAAATATGAGGGTACAAGTGGATGGATTGGGTGCAATTAAATTTAACTAGGTACAATTTATAGCCGAAATCATGCGCAGCAGGTCCTTGTACCCATGAATATTAGTACAGACCTTTCTCGCTTTATTTTACAAAATAATATTCATGCTTAATTGCAATGCATATTATATGTGGTACTTTCAGCTGACATTATTTAGTTAAATCAGTACAAATGGTTCAGTTTACAACAGCTGAAGAATTTGTTTTGTTAAAAAAATCAATCAATGCACAGAACTTGGGAGTAAACTTGGTCGCTTGTATTTGTATAAATACGGTAGATCCTTTCCTCAACCAAAAGTCGATTTCACCGTTGTCTTTTTCCACACCGCAAGGTTTTCGGTTTCTCAACCCTTTAATCTTTAGAAAACACTGGGAAAATTCGTTTATTTTCTTCCCACTAAACGAAAATACAATGAAGACCACAAGACCAGTAGATCAACGATTGACCTAGCTAACGCTTTTATTTATTTTCTCCAAACCAAATTCAAGCCCAAACCTAAAAACTATAAAGCAATTCAAATAGTAATAAGAAGCCTCCATAATAATGCAATGACGTCTTGAAAAAAAAACTACAAATAGCTCATTTTTGTTTATAGATATTATGTTTATTTATGGAAAGCTACTTGAAAATTCTTCTTTGCAAAATGAGTATCATTAAGTAGTACAAATGTAAAAAAAGATTTTGTAACTAATGAAATAGTTTAAGCTCAAAAAACTTATTTTCCAGCATATGTACAGATAGAACAAAGTGTCGTGAGCAGTTCTGTAGAACTCATTTTGCACAAAACAATCATTTTTTTAAAGTTACGAACAACGGACAACGGGGCATGTGTTTTTCAGTTTTTAGTATAAAACGATCATTTCCGATTGATTGTCCACGATAGTTATGTAAACACAAAATTTGTTTTTAATCTTCACATAATCTTAATAGCTGGAATTTTTAAAGTGCAGATAGATAGGAACGTTGCTGAGTATGATTTATCTTTGTGTCGTATCTCATACCGATTTTTTAAAAAATCGATGAGGTAAATTAATTATAGAAACTAACCATAGAAGATAGAAATTATAAAACGCAAAATATTTGGTTGTGAGGTTTCCTTTGAAGTTTGTTCTTGAGTGAGGGAGTCGAGATTTCAACCGAAAAATCCAATTTAAACTTCGTCAATTACATAAATTAAGTTGTACAATCTCATAAGAACCCGGCATGGGACCCATCGTAGAGATAGAGATTACACTGCGCCTCTGCTTCTCTCTCTCTCACTCCGTCTCTAAAACTCCCAAACTTAGAGATGTACATATATCGGTAGGTGCGTTTAGGTTCGGTTGAAATCTGTAAAATTTAAACACCCCTTCATGTATGTGTGTATATGCAAAACGATATGAATGAAGTTTTAGGCTTAGCTTTTATCTTTTCCTCATCGCGTCAGAGTCAGAATAACAAACAAGTTTTTATTTGACATATTTTAAAAACTTTTTAAAATCTTGTTATGGTTTCATTTTTGGAATATATACTCCAAATGTAATGTCATTTCCATTTACCAGTCATGCCATAGCTACTAATCACTTGCATTTAGCGCTTATCATCGTCTATTATATAATACTCGACCTGATGAAGCTTTTCATCCCTACGCTCATTTTGCACGCTAGGTATTGCCCTTAACGAAAAAATAGTATGCTTACCTATGTACATTTTCTATAAGCCATGCATGATTAACCATATTATGCAGTCATTGACATTAATTTTCAATACTATATGACCCAAATAATGACTCAACCTGGATGAGTTATGGCTATGGATATACTATTTTTGGAGTCACTTAAAACTAGCGAATAGATTACACTGTAGGTATACCTTTTAACTATTATACGTGTATACTCACAATCACACCAAAGTCGTGCATTGTACAATATTAATGAAAAATAAGTTTCTTTGACTTCCTTCCTACCACGAAAATCAAACCACAATGCGAAAATCTCTTGTCTAAAAAGGAAAGAATAGGAATTATTTTGCCTGTTGTCAAGATTTCGTATTGAAATCGATATTTTTGTCAAAACTTGTGTATGGCTGTCATATTATTATTTTGAGGTGATAGACCATGTCTGTGAGGAAAATGATAATAATTGTTCAGAAGGGATCCTCGATCAAAAAGAAAATATGTGAAATAATTTATTCAGAATTCTAAATGGTGCGTTTATCTATATGAAAATGCAATTCTGCATTCTGTCCTTTGTCATAATAATATGTCTAATTTCTCTTTACATGTATAGATACACACACAAAAAAAAGGAAGAATGAAGAGTGGGTATATTGTCATTTGAAAATAATACAGTACCGAAATTAATTCTTTCCGAGGCACACTCTTGATTGGTCCGCAACAATGAAGTCTATGATTAGTCGTGAATTGTGAAACGATACGATCGATGAACTCCTGTCATCATCCACCGGTGATTTATCAAACTAATGAAAGGGTTCTTCTCTCCCTGCAATCCAATGCAATGAGTGTCTCATACATATATATATATTGAGAGATATTCTTCAGTAGCTCATGCACACACACACTTGTTTTTTCTACCCTCTCTATAGATACAAGAATCATTGTCTATCTCTATTATGATTCAGATAGGGTTAAGTTATAAAAAGTCTACTCCTGAGGTTGTAGCTATACAACTTTTTAAAATGCTAAATGTTTCAGGCAGGCATATTCATATTCGTGTACTCTTATATATATTTGTAATATTTAGGAACTAAACGATAACGAACTTGAGTTGATTTTGATGATTGACGTACATATAGGAGTTTGCCGTGAAAAGGTCTTACATTAGTCATAGCAAAAAGGTAGCTCTTCACGTCATTCAATTCAGGAGATTATTGAGAAGCATCCAAAGCCAAAACCGAGTGGGAAGCCCGGCCACACCAGACCAGACCAGTGTACGAGACTATATATAGGGTTCATTCTTCTTCCCTCCTCAGTATCCGTACATTATTTAGAAATACATACAATTTTAAATATGAACCTTAAATAAATCTTTTATAAATACATATCCATACGTCGGCTCTACACGTATACACTTTCAGATATGTTAGTTCCAAGTTGAAGTTTTAAAACAGTTTCCTATAGAAACTAGTGAGCATCATTTTGGAAGGAAGGGAGATCGTAATTTGTATACATTAAGTTGGTTTATGTACATTCAATGTAGGTAGTATAAATACAAAAAATACGACAACGAAAATACAAAAGTATAAATATAGGGAATCCCAATCTTGCTCCCTACATACGTACACATATTATGTGTCCGAGCGTCGGCGTACCTTGTTATGTACGTTTGAACTTTGTACAATTGCTTTTGATACTCTCTTTATGTTGTGCATATATAGGGATATTCTGTTGTTGTGCTGCGCATATAGTATTTTCATATAAACTATCACTACTTGGGTAGGTAGGTCATATTAGCCATTGCACGTGTTATAAGATGCCATATCATTTTCAAGTGTCAATCTTTTGGTTTTTTATTTTGTATTCCGTACAAAGGAACCGTACTTGAAATTGAAATTTTAATGAGTAAATCAAGCAAACAGAGAAAATGTGAGGAGTTTAACGAGCCTCTGTAGTTGTTACTGTTGCTGGTTTCATACATGCGTTTTGTTATGCGAGATCCTTGAAATGTAATTAATTTGCATTATTATTCTTTTTGTAAGTTTCACCCTTAATTTTTATGAATGTTTCAAAATAGAGAGTTCAGTGAAAATAGGGATGACAGGGACTTTGTATTCTTATTTTATTTCATCCTTCTAGCTACTCTCTACAGACAATGTAATATGCTTACTAATATGTTAGTATTTACCATTTTTATTTTTCGTTTGCATGATGAACAGTTAGCCTTTGTGACTTGTGGTGGCGGGGTTCAAACCAATCAGGAAGAAAAGTATAATTGGAAACATAGTTTATTCGTGGCGTTGCGTTCTTTTGAATATTCAATGTATGGGTATATTTTGTTCCTACTATAATTTTAGCTGTTTAAAATTTTAGCCGTTTAACTATGACACTACTACTATGATGAACTGTTCGCGGTGGGCATTAAAAAACATGAAAATAAACGCTCCTTAAATCAACGATGCGGAGGACTCTCATCAAGCATATTTTAAATAAAAAATCATTAGTATACTCCATTATCAATGTAGTATCATTACTTGTATACTTATGTAAATTAATAAAAATCAAGATCCAGCCATTAATGTGGCAGAAATCTACGGAGTGCATTTATTTGAAAGTCAAAATTGTAAGACATGCAGGGCATGAAAAATTTCTGATTTAATTATAGAAAATCCAGCACGGTTCATAGCAACTGCAAACAATGCTAGACATAATACATATCGTCTGTGAAGAACCAAAATGACCCATATCCATTTGTAATTAAAAACAATATCCACTATCTACACAAATATTGAAACATGTCTTGAAAACATTTAAATAGAATATTTTACACTTTTTAAAAACATGGAATTAAAACATTTTGCACCTTTTCGAAAACATGTAAATAGAACATTTTACACTTTTCCAACACATGGAATTAAAACATTTTGAACCTTTTCGAAAACATGGAATTAGAACTTTTTGCACCTTTTTGAAAACATGGAATTAGAACTTTTTGCATCTTTTGAAAAACATGAAATTAGAACATTTTGCACCTTTTTGAAAACATGGAATTAGAAAAATTTTGCACCTTTTCAAAAACTCGTAATCAACATTTTACGCATGTTTCTCATTTTGTTTGTATGACATAGCTCGATTTGATTCTAGCTTAAATTGGATATGGGTCATTTTGGTTCTTCACAGACGATATTCGCATTTTTAACTTCAAGCATTTAATTATTTTATCAATTTAATATAATTTCCTTAAGCTAAATCTTGAATGTCTAAATATCACTCATTACTATCGTTGCTGTTGCTCTACTAATTGTAAGTACATAACGGATTTGAAGAATGAATACCTCTTGAGCAGTTCTTGAGCAGTTGATAAGTTCATAAATAGCTATCAACTGCTTCATTTAGTTGAAAATTTCGACGAAGCGAAAAAGAAATTCATTAGCACGAACAAAAAAGTTTGATCTTTTGCATACATTAAACTTTCATAATCAAATAGACGTAACAAAAGAAACATGCATGCGTCAAAGTGTGCTATAAGTAGAATTGAGAAAGTGAAAAAATCAATCAATCAAAATCAAACTTTGTCCACTATTAAAAATCAAATCGTCAGTTGTGTAGTTACAATTAACTAAAGTCCGCTTACATCGGAAATCCCTTAAATGGTTAAAAGGGGTTCCGGCCACACACAAAGGGACAGATTTTGCCCGCAGTAAATGAACTTGCCAGTACGCGTATTTAATTTTACCTTTTGATCTGTTCAAAATCATAACTAGAAAAACATTGTCTAACCACATGGCTTCGAGATATATACAACTTAATTATTCATGTAAGATCTAAGACATAGATATTACTTTTTGCATTTTTCGAAAATTGTGTAAGACTCATATTGCACTCACACAACTCACACAATTATAACAAATAATGGCATAATATTATATGCTTGTAATATTATCACCCATACAAAATTTTCAAAAAACATGCAAAAGGTAAAAGGTCTTGTGGAATACGAACAACAATAATTTTATGCCTAACACCTAATGTACAAATATAAACGAAATGGACGATTGGCGGTGCGGGAACCAGATGCATGGAAAAAAGTGCATTTTTAAGTGAGATAAAAAAAATGACTACGAGTCTATACCAATTTTCAGTCCACGCCACGTCCACAGTCCAGTCCAGTCCACCTAAATCATTGAGTAAACTTCAATGCAGTGTTTTCCGACGAAAAAAAAATTAAAAATTTCTAGTCCCAACAAGTTCTGAGTCTTATGTCGAAGTTACTTAATGTACGTCCTCAAGGAAATAATGCATAGAAGGAGCGCTGGAATCTGGAATGAATAGGATTTTAGCGTAGAGTAATCTATGAGTTTGCTGCCGGTCTCTTAGGTTTGAATTCGAACTGGACCTGGTTCGTATGAGAACTGCAACTAATACTCCTACCATGACTACTATTACAGTGTACTACATAGACACTACTACCACCACTAGACTGCATAGGAGCGGAGAACTGGTGCTGGTACTATGGTGCTACACTCTCCAGTGGATGATTTATTGCACACTTATTCATGCGTACCTTCCCTGAACCTAAGAATTAAATTGTGGATCTCGGAGTACAGGTAGATATCAAGTCGTCAAGAATCCAGATGGATGGACTTCTTGTGAGAAAATATTAGATGATAGTTACATACATCAACATTGTGAACATCTTGTACATGATGGAAGGGTGTTAAGATTGAAATGATGGAATTTCCTCACAAACACTGAATCTGGTGATGTTTGGAATTTCTCTGTGGAATTGTTTATCTGAAACTGAAGGAACGATAACGATAAAAATCCAAAAGCCTTCCAACGTGAGCACATACAGAGAGAGAGAG
The DNA here is from genome assembly GCA_949802685.1 of Dicyrtomina minuta. Lineage (NCBI taxonomy): Eukaryota > Metazoa > Arthropoda > Collembola > Symphypleona > Dicyrtomidae > Dicyrtomina > Dicyrtomina minuta. The sequence continues at coordinate 39,065,605 of OX461812.1, forward strand.
AGAGAGAGAGAGCATTCATTATGTATCGCTCCAGAAGAAAATGAAATCAAAGATAGATGCCTGACATGCCTCACAATGTTGTGCGGAGGACGGAGGAGAGACCCATATGCATGTATGTAATTATGTGTATCTCCCAATCTATTCTGTATATGAGTGCAAGTCCACTTCCATCCATGTACATCCCTCCTCACCCCTTCCTCTATTTCTTGTACATAGTGCACACATGGGATAGGTAAACGTAGTAGTTTAGAAAACAAAAACAAGAGATAAGTTATGATTAGACAAGAACAAAAGTGAAACATGGAGTCAAGAATATCAAGAATTTAACCTACCAAGTCGTACCAGTATCTTCCTTCTGAATTGATAATCACCCAAGTGTAAGTACATAATTCTTGGTTTACTTTTTATATATCTTTAACTGTTCTTCATTCTTTCCCCCTTGACGTCTACCACCACTCTTTACCTTCACTTCGTTCTCTCTCTCTCTCTCTCTTTTTTGTATTATTTCATTTTCATATCAACTATTAGATGATGATCGTGTGTTTGGCGTTCGGTCCTGTCCCACTAGTTTATTTCATAAATGCAGTTTACCATCATTTTTTGTGTGAGGAGACTTAATGTATGTGTATTAAGGTATGTAGGTACATATGTTATGCACTGTGATGTGCCGGTGGTTGTGGTTCAGTTGTTGAGATTACTTCCACTTCCACACTTGGATTTTGATTTCAGTTGTATCTACTTATCTACACACGGGTTGAGGCTGCTATGGATTCCTGTGAACGGATCTCGTCTCTCGTCACAGATACAGATATATGAGTGATGATATGATGTGATAAGAAATAAAGATGATATGCCGGAGTGAGACAGAGAGATAGAGGGAGAGAGAGAGAGAGAGGCCCAATGTAGGAAAATGTATGGAAATGGAATAAAAAGCCGTAGATCATCTAAAATGTGAAGATAGGTATTCGTCGAGGAGTAACGTATTTTTTAAATAATAAGAGTGAGTGGCATTTGGGCTATCATCCCGCCCTACTGAATAACTGAATCGAGCAATGAAGCGATGTCCATGGCAGCTACATGAATTTAGACACACTCACATCATCATATCACATTATGATGATGATTATAATGGGGCTTGGCATGGCATGGCATGGCTTGGTCAGGATAGGCAAGGCAAGGCAAGGGTAGGCAGGGAGACCGGCATATGGAAATGGAATAGATGGATGCTGCTTGCTCCTTGCTTGCTTGCTGCTCAAGGAAGGTGTGCACAGTGCACAGGTGTGGAGATTTCATGACTATGGAAAATATCAAAATTATAAGGTTCAACCAACCTGGCCCGCATTCCTCCATTACGAATAGGAAAAAATATCCATAAAATGAATGATTTCTTGTTCTTATTACACAGTCAACTACTCACAGACACACACACACACACAGCCTTTTAGTCCTGCACACAAAAGCAAGAGCAAATGCAATAGGTGTAAGGATTAGACACAGATCGACGGATATGTATGTAGGTACTTGTAGCTATAGCCATCCCAGACCCAGCATAGCTACAGTTGTAGGTCCATGTCCAGAGTGTACCGATTACAGATGCCCAATGCCCACCTAATAAATGCACCACTATCAATACCAGCTTACAATTGGTATTGGTATCCCATATCATAATCATATTGTAATGACGCACACACACACACGGCTCTTCTCTTTGCTGCGGATTTAATAATGTACCTCCTCGCAAGTCAGTCACTAGTCACTACTTACAATTAGGTTAGCTTCACTTCATTACATATGTATCAACTGAACACATCTTGTATTTTTTTCCCTTTCTCTCTCCTCTCCACTGATCTTTAAATCAAATCATTCGTTTTCCATGCCATGCTTTTATGTAATCGACTTATATATTAGTATTCACGTAATACTGCAGAAGCCATACGGGTTATAAGGAGTACCTTGTGCTCACTGCCTACTTCTTACTTCCACTGGTTCGTACAACCTACCTACCTAAATATATAGTTAGAACTCTTATCATTCCTAATACTATGTGTGTGCCGAAGATCAACTTATGATCAGTATTCTCAGCCTTTAACTCCAACCGATGGATTTCAAATGGGTAAAATCAAATCTTTATAATTATGATTGCCGATCAGCTAATTTACAATGAGGGAATGAGGAGCGATAAACGATAACCTTACGTTACATAAATAAAAACTACCTAGGTTAGGCTGCACACATTGAATTTTACACATACAAATGAATCACATTATGTTTTGAATCCCAAGCAATATTTCTTCAGTTTCAGTTTCAGCCCAAGCTTCACACACACACAAAAAAACAAAACTAATTTTCTAACATTTAGATGCAATAAATGTATAACAAGTATAACCCCCTCCCCTCACAAAAAAAAACAAAGGGGAGAAATATGAAAACAAAAAATTAAATAGTGAATATAGCTATAGGATCAAGAATACTGGAGCTGGAATACCCATGAATTAAACAGTTTTTATTTTTCTTGTATCCTTTCAAATTTAATTCCAACTTTGAGTCCGAATGAAAAAAAAAGTTTCTTCTCCACTAAACTCTTGTGTAGCATTCTTCTTCTGTGGTATCTTCTAAACTTCTTAGTAATTATTAGCTCTCTAGCACTGGGGTGGGATGTCACTATGGAGAACGTAATTACTAGTACAGGAATCATCACAGTATATAAAAACATACCTTTTTTTATCTCCGTGTAGCTGGCATTGCTATTGGAATTGAGATTGGGATAGAGGCACATGACCTGGGTCAAATTTAATGATATTTTATTCTCAAGCACCACCACCTAATAAATTCCATACACATATATTATAATTCTTGGAAATATTCTGCTTTACAATTTTGCATCCACACATCCACTCAGGAGCGAAAATCATTTTCCTTTTATAGCGTTAGGAAGTCTGCCAATGAAAATACGGAAGGGCTTGAGTTGTAGGAAGAAAGAAAGTCAGATGGACTTGAGGAGAGTAGGAGTGAGACAGCTTGGCTAAGTTACCATGTGCAGAGTGGAGAGTGGAGAGATAATCAGATTCTGAGCGAAATCAGGATGAGGGCCCGCACGTCTATGGACTACATGGAGTCAATATAAATCAGGTCTACATAGCTTAGAGGACTAGAGACGCGTGCTCTCCACATGATTTGTGCTAATCATAAGCAAATATTGAATTGACTAATACAAGTTAAAACAATTGAAAAGTCACATAAAATCCATAAAATACGGAAATCTGAAATGAACTGTCACTCTGAAAAAAGGCTTGAGTCAAGATCAAGAATGAGGAGATGGAAAGAGAGAGAGAGACTATCACACCTGTGAAAATAAAATACGAGGATGATAATATGATTGCAATCATAATCATTGAGATATTGAGAAGTAATCGTGCTCATGGAATATCAAATGGAATCATGAGCATATAGAACTCGTCTAGTTTATAAATGAAAAGCAGAGACTACTTCGTTGCACACACACAAATTTACATTTGTCTGCGTGGACTATGGACACACACAGTATGAATAAGGAGATGTGTACATATTAGAATTACCTATACCTATGCCCAAAATATCTATATAGGTATCTGTGCAACACCCATAGACAAATAGACCGATAAACATTATATGAAACGTGGAGGTTGACGGGAATCCGAGCGTAAAAGTTGTCTATGGTACGAGTTATTATTACAGATTTGGGATTTTAAAGATTTGGGATTGGGATGGAGTACAGATTTGGGAGGAGGTGCCCCATTTGAGACGGAACACTGAGAGATGATTTAGAAGTAGTCGATGGAGAGCGGAGAGCATTATGAAGGAGTCCAAGACGTGAAGATGAATATAGGAGCTCTACTCACTGAGTGCAGTGTTATGTGGTCGTACTTATGAGTGTATAATGTACAAGATAATTTTTCATGATGACCCCCGGTTGAATATGAAAAGGTCATGGGTGTCGCGTGTACGACCGTGTACCGTGTGTCTGCCTGCCGCACTCACTCTTTAACCCACCTGCGGCTCTATTATGATATTCTCAATCTAAAAACATCCTTGGATACATATAGATAGACACACTCTCGGATCCTCTCCATCTCTGTACGCGATCTCTTCTCTACTCTACTCTACACTCCCTCTCTTCCAACTCACTCAGAGTCACAGCTTCAGCAGTTAGCACTCCACGGATAAGATTCTACAATAGTCTAAATCGCTCTTGTTGTGTGTCTGTCAGTAAGTACCGATCCTCGTTTTCTAAACTCGAATACTACCAAAATATAGAAATATATAGGAGAATGCAGAAAAAACCGCTGGAGGACCACTCCCCAAAAAACCAGATCATCATCAAACCGGAAAAATCTCTCTTCTATGATAATGTACCCCAAAAAATCTCGCTCTATTATCAACATCCTTGTCTTGTTCCTATGTATGTGCGCTGGGTCTGTGTGTTGCATGGGGATGAGGACGAGAGACGGGGAAGGAGAAGCATGGGTCATATGCGTGCCATGTCATGTATAATGTATATTTATTCCACTCTCTCGGAGATATTTCGAGAAAATAGCAGCAGATTCTTTACAAGAACAAAAAATAGCTCCTTCCTTATTGTTAGCTACTTTACTGGTAATGGAAATAATGGAACAATACAGAATACATGTAGTTAGTAGCTTCCATACGTGTGATTATCTGCATTTTTATTTTTACCTTACATACTTGTAATGCAGATTGCATCTCTATCTCTCCTATAACGCGGATGACTTATACGTTTTATATTAATTTTAAAGGTCTTTATTTATTCCAGTTGCTGTTGTTGTTCCTGTATACTGTATACTGTAGGCAGCAGATGAAACAAGTAGTATGTAGTTTTGCCTTTCCTTTTTTGTAGAACGTAGTAGTAGTAATAATATACATAGATAGCACGCTTCCCCAACGCTAACTCCAAGATTAACAGCAGCAACAACAACAAAAGCTAATATTCATAGGGAGCCGTTTTGTGAACTTAAGCTCACCGATACGATGCGCACTGCGAGCTGAATCCGTCCGGTGGATGTTGAATCTTGAACATTATCTGTATGCATTTCATTACTGCACTCTAGAGAGCCTCGTAGAATCTCTCGAGGTAAAGATTTTTGCTCCCTCCAGTCTATGAAGATCATCATGAGTTCCTCCCCATTTAAATTCACTCCATATTCCATAAGAAACGGGAGGAAAGGTCTTCTCCATAATTACACCATACGCTTCATTTAAAGCAACCGTAATAAGACATTCAACATTCTCCTCTGGCTCTCCTCACTTTTCCATTTCCATCTCCTCGACTATATCACTCACTCCGTCTCGGTCCTCCGCCGTCTACAATCCTACTGGTCCATCCATGCACATACAGATTATGTAGACAGTAGACAGCATAGAGGTGATGTTCCTTGAAGAGCTTTTGAGAAAAGTTGACGGACGCGGACTGCAGCGTGAACGCATTATGTATCTGTGCGGGAGCATATGGAGGGAGATGTACAAGTCAAGGAATTGGTAGTACAGATACCTACATAGATTCAACTTGAGTTTAGTCCTTGCGTAATAATGGTCAAAAGTCGAAGTGGAAAAGTTGTTAGGTGGGATATTACAATATTATGATAATGTATGTAGTGCTTTTTTCTGGTTCCATGATGATATGCAATAAATAAATAAGTAGCCCCAACCTGCAAGCTCTGCCTCTATAGATGTGTGTACTCATTCAAGACTGAATTACTGAATACGGCCTGCCTCCGTCTGTCTCTATATTACAATTTCATACACAAATACAACTAGCAGGTACTTCCCAAAACTTACTTTACTTCTGACTTGATGGACGTCAAATGTTTTGAATCGTAACATAAACTAATAAATACTTTTCTACACTGTTTTCCCCTAAAATCTATTCAGAAAGAAATGATTAGGAATGCACAGTGTGTGTCTCGGCTTAATTGTAAGGATTGAGATGGAAAGGAAAAAAATTGAAAAAATAGACACCTGTGTATTAAAATCCAATATTAATATTTAGATCAACATTTTCCACGATATGTATATGGTAGGTATATGGTAGGTAGGTAGAGAGTGTGTATGTGTGTGTGAGAGAGCGAGGGGTGGTGTGTTGTGTGCGTACTGCACGAGGAAAGAATTGACAGCGAATACTGGTAATTATACATAGCTGAGTTTATTACATAAACTTGTGAGAATTTCGCATGAACGGTGTATGATGGGCGCTGCTCTGGACTGGACTCGTCTTTTGGATTTGGGCTTGGACTTGGACTATAGTAAACAAACTTTTTACTCGAGTATGAATATGAAATGAAACGAGAAATAATAGCTATTTCTTCCTGTATATAATACAAGTCGTCCTGTAGAGATTAAAAAGATGGTGAATGGGGAAGCCATGCGATTCCAACTTTTTGAGAGCATGTATCATAATAATTGAAGATCATCCTTCACCGTGTTAAATAACAACAAGATTCGGGAATGAAAAGCTACAGCACCTCGGGGATCGCAGCAGCAGCAACAACATCGCAACAGCAGCAGACGACTCAAAAGTTCCAAATCCAAAAGAGTGCATTACTACACACGTATAAGTATTTATAATTTTTTTAATACTACATTCCATATACAAATATATATAATATTAATATTAAAATTAACATTACGGGAAAGAGAGGTAATAGGGCTAATCGCGAGTCTAGAGGAGAAATGGGGGGACGTTTTGTATATTTATATTTATGGAGATGCATTATGTAGAAGCTTGTCTAAGGGAGGCTTGAGGACAAAGCTGACGCCGAATATATGCTATGTGAAGTGAAACACAATATCCACGAGCTAAAGTACCAGTTGGCAGAGAGATGGACAACGGATTCGACCGGTCGCTCTTGTCTCCCTTTCATTATCCGTCTTCTTGTCAGTCATTCATTCTAGATTTGACGATGCAATGAGTTCCTAGTCTTGAAGACTATATTTTTTTCCCCATCTCTCCTCTTCGTCTTGATCATCACGTAGTAGTAAAGTGAGCACCGTCTTATTACTACCTGGTAGATCTCATAAAATAAATCGTAGATCATGTCCCAACTGTATCTCCACTGTACAGATAGTCTATATATTCTCTTACAGGGAGATACCGGGATGTCTATACTGTCTACATCGTCCACTTGACTGTATGGCCCTTTTCTTTTTGTACACTGTATATATATATGTCGTAGTCCAGGAGCAGATTAGTCCATTGGCCCAATGGACTAGGCCACAAGCTCAGATCTCCTGGCCTAGTCCACAAGGTCAGTCCACAAGCCGCTGTTTCTCTCTCTCCTTTTTTCCTCTGGACTAGTCCAGGGGAAGAAACTTAACCTTAGTGTAATAATTCGTGCACAGCTGATGCAGCCTAATAATGCAACGTCAAATTAACAAAACATTTTCAATCCAAATATATTTCTCTCTAATTTTCTTCTAATGAAAATGTAGTATAATATTTCATGCATATTTATTCATGTCAAAATAAGATAATGCAAATATAGATAATAGCGCACATAGACGAATGTAAAGCGATAGAGCTTCTCGTAAAACAGTGCTAATCTTTCTGCAATTTTTTGTATGTGAAGTCTCTTCCGCCATGTCCTTATAAAAAATAAATAAGTAATAATAAATAAAAATAAATATAATAATACTTCTTACACACACTATGTAACTACTATGGCAAATGTTCACACTTAACACACACCATTATTAATTATTTACATCTTCTACACACCTAATACAAATAACAATAATATACTGATATTAAGTGAAAATGTTACCTTTGTGGTCGTGGTAATTTTGGGACAAAGATTCACAATTTTCATAATATATGATTTTTTTACTTTGGTTATGACACAGGTCAAATTCGCCACTTTTTTGAACTACACACAAGTTATACCTAACCGCTTTCTTGTAATACCACAATCCTTACTTCCAGTAAAAAATGACACACGCGTATGAGTCGTATTTCGCCTTAGTTGGAAAAATTAGCTTGCTACGAAACTTTGGATTATTTCTTATTTTTCTCATCTCTCACATGAGCTCGGATTCCATATTGAATACTATGGTGGGACTGAAGCGATTGCCTGACATGATTCAGTGTGACAGATGTAATACTCGAAGTTGTGAATTTTAACGACGTTATAGCTATATTTGCATTATCTTATTTTGACATGAATAAATATGCATGAATTATTATACTACGTTTTCATTAGAGAGAAATATATTTGGATTGAAAATGTTTTGTTAATTTGACGTTGCATTATTAGGCTGCATCAGCTGTGCACGAATTATTACACTAAGGTTAAGTTTCTTCCCCTGGACTAGTCCAGAGGAAAAAAGGAGAGAGAGAAACAGCGGCTTGTGGACTGACCTTGTGGACTAGGCCAGGAGATCTGAGCTTGTGGCCTAGTCCATTGGGCCAATGGACTAATCCGCTCCTGGACTACGACATATATAATGTGCATCTTCAAGAGTCCATCCGTCAATAAGGGTGTATTACGGTATGGTCTGGGATGGTGGCAGTGGTAAAGTATATGGGAGAGAAAAATGCCTCAGAGACCCGTTCATCACCGTACGGTTCAGTCCTGAAGTGTGAGCTGAAGGTGCGCTACTATACTAATATTTAATTAGGGGCTAGAGTCGTTTGAGCACGCGATGAAATCGCCGAAAGATAAACCAACTTGACTATAAAATTTAAATTACAAATTATAATTATAATTTAATAATACATAGTCCATTCAACTGCCTCTGAGGATATTACAACTGTAGCACGACAAATACGGCGAGTCTCTCCATATATCTACACTGCAGACTACAGAGACCCAAAGGAGTCAACATGAACAAGGCAGGCAGGTAGACAGGAGACAGGAGACATTGTACACAACACTATGGGTACGGGGCCACCATATATTTTACTACGCAGTTTTTTTTACATTGTGCATAATATATATCCCTACGTCCTTATTATAATTATGAGGGGACATGCTAATAATACATGCCTGCCATTACAATTACCATTAAGATTACAGCAGTACGAAAACCAAAATGTTTACTACATTTTTAGAGTAAATAATAATCTAACCGAGACGATGTAGCTGTATTGCAGACCAGCACCAGAGATTGATAAATTACATCACGGAGCACCATTTACTCTGGCAGCTACAATAATAACTATCATTTTAATTCTCCCTTTACACGTTCCCAAAATGTCAAGTGTCAAGTATCCAGAATTATGATTATGATTATGATATTGCTTCGATCCGGAGTCTTTAAATTCAAAATTCAAGAGAACAAAGGAGAAAGGATATACAGACTACAGACTGCAGACTATACAGACAGAGGCAGAGTCGAAGTCGAGGCGAATCCCTATGGACTATCTCCTATCTGTAAGGTGAGGCAAAACTGTCGAATTTATTTACAATTTACTCATGCTCACCCTCTGGCGTCATTAATAATACACTGTAACACTTAATCGACATCAAGTTTCACGAGTTCGGACTGAGGCGACGTATGAACTAAGCACAGTATATCATGATCAGCCCAGCACCAGTACTGTTCCCGTACTCCGTACACCTGCCCAGAATTTAAAAAGAAAACATGATCTGCAAACTGCAATGTAGAGTCAGAGTGAGTAGTCGACGTAAAATTATTCCCAATATACCAATCGTTAAGTCTTACCACATAGATCATAGAATTTTGTAATTCAAATGTGCTAAATCCGTTGGGTTTTCACATGGGAAGCTCATACATTTTACGTACAACATTAAAAATAATGGCATCGATATCTGGATTTTTTTATATGAATACGTATAGCAGTACTGCCATGAGTTTTGTTGGCCAATGTAAAAATTGTAGAACTAAAATTGTATAAATATTTTAAAAGCCAAAAGTGTTGATGAATCCACAGAGATATTGTAGAGACAACGTACAAAGTCTCCTGTGAGGGTTGGGCATACGGCTTGTTAGTCTCTAGAAAGGAGCGGCAATAGGGACTTTGGGTCTTGTCGCAGCAATTCGTTCAAAGCACAGAGCTGACAGTAAAATGCCTATGACTGCAGATTGTAACAGTGATGTAAATGTAAATCACACCTGTAGAAATGCAAGGGAGTGAATATTATAGTAGATGTAAAAACTCGTGCTACAGCCCAGGTTGTACAGTACAGTGTACGAAGAACTAAAAGGAAACGAACCCTACTGTATAATTGGCAAGCATGTTGAGAGTGTTTGTGAAAGACAAGATTGACATCTAATATCGGATCTCATTCCACGTTAAATGGGATCACAATGACTTAAAGAGTGGAGAGCTTGCCGCTGCTCCTTTTTCTTGATACTAATTACGCACCAATCAATCTAAAATCCTTGATATGCAGCAGCAGGCATTAACTTTATTTCATTTTTTTTTACATTTCCATTCTTCGTCTTTCCTCGGCGTTAAACATTAAAAGAATTATTGAAGTTGAAACACTGAAAGACTGAAAGATCACTTACCTCCGTACGGTTATATGCATACACATGGGATACTTACGGTTTCGGCTTCGGTTTCGGCTTCGGCTTCGGTTGGGTATGGGTATGGGTATGGGTATGGGTATGGTGCGAAGGAGTTAAGGTCGTGAACATCACGGATTGTTACTTGTTATTGTTAATACAGATATTGGAAGTCAATGATGAGCTCTCACGTAAGTCGTACGTAAGGATGAGGAATTAATGTTTTGGATTTTGAGAGAATTCTTTGACTCTCTCAGCCGGAACATCTTTCGTTTTGGACTTTGGATTTGAAGTGTTCAGTGTGATCCTATGTGTGTGAGTGTTTAAAACTTGAAGCTAATTTACCTTCTAATGCAATCTATGTAAAACTTGATTTCCAATTCCAATCAAGTTTTGAATGTTGAAACAAATCATATTGCCACATGTCATTGGGAAGTATCTCGCAACTGACCCGGTGATTAATGACTTGCTCATAATCTTGTTATACCCATATAGTCCGCTCTTACAATTCACTTCCCCCTCCACTCCAATACAGATATTTCCACCTCATGCTCAAGTATAGGTATAGGTATAGCTATAACTAATATCCATATCCATCTAGACATCTCATGTTAATAATGTTGCTCACGTTGTATTCTTAGTTCCTATTCTCCTTCCTCGTACGGTACGATACTGTTCACCAGAATCTCTGAAGATTACATTTATATTTTTTATAGTGGGTAGGTAGGTGCATTCTTTTTTCTTTTCCTTATTTTCTGTCTGACTCAACTACGTAAGTAATAAATCACATTATTTTGGATTTGTAGTACAATTTACACTCTCTACATAGCCACATAGCCTTTACAGATTCCTCTCAGAATTTTAGAAACACATGCATGAGGAGGTAACTACACATATTTAGCAAATCATAATGATATCTTCCAGGGGAAGTAGTAGGTAATCACATGAGAAAACGCAGAATAAATAGACAATTATGTTCAACAAATTACAAATAAATTTTTTTAAGGGGTTACAACAAGGCAAAACTGTTATTGTTAGTTTGTACACATGACTTCACTTGTAAAGTTGTAAAATATAGTAAATTTTTTTAGGAATAAATCCGTTGAGGCTGGAGCTGGAAGTTGAAAAAATATCTGTAGGGATAGTGGATACTTGGATACCAATAATTTTTAAAGACTGGCCTTTGCCATTTTATGGATAATTATAGAGATAAGATAAAACCACGTAATCCAAATCCGAGGTATTTTAAAGGATTCTTCTTCCATTCCCATATTATTATTACTCAATATAAGAAATGCGTTTGTTTCAGTTCCATCCCTCCTTCCTATGTGATCCCCTATATTATATAATATGTTCTCTCTTACAAAATTTTTGAACAAAAAGGAGTTGCTCTGTGTTTCTTAAAATAATGCAGACGTACAATTCTCCCTTGAGATAAGAGAGGGTTTTACTCCACCTTATTGTTAAACTGATAAAATCTATGAGAGATGCTTTACAAAATTTTTACTATTATGAAACGAAAAACTCATGATCAATAAGCAGTACCTATAAGATTATAGCTTAAAATGAAATCCACAAAGATACGCACACCATACTATGGAATAATCATAATGTAACAGATTAAAATTAATATTAACATTTACAATTGCACAGTACATTGTTCATTCCTTTCACCCTTATTACTCCTTTACCCCGTTCATTTCATTTTTTCCGTGTGAACTTTCAAAAAATATTTCCCCCATTTTTCAACCTTATGGTTTAAAGCTTGACCCGAAAAAGGAGAAATCTGAGGTTTAGCTCTGATCTGAGCTTGTAACTCAACATATCCTCATCAACTGTGTGCATCTGAGTATTACATATTATACGATCTTTAGTATTTTTTTTTATGTGAAAAGAATTTCAAAAGTTTAAACACCTATTAGAAGATTAAGTCCCCACCTCAGAAACGTGCAGTGGTTGTTCGTAAGTGCATAAGTACAAGTGCACACAAAATAGGTAAGGTATACTTATCTATAAACCTAAATATATATACCTACGGTTTATGCAGGGGTACTGGGAGGCATTAGGTATAGGCGCATTTCAAGCTGAAAATAGGGCTATGTACTCCAGACCAGTACCCCTCTACCTTAAGTTTCACTTTTAAACTCTCAATGCACTCACTCCTTCGTTAGAATAATAACCCAATCATCCATTTCTAGTTTCTACCATCCACAGTTCTCTCTACCTCACACGTCACTCTCCTTTACAATGACGAATGATCGGATGCGGATCCATTAACTTAATTATTCCTTAATATAAACTATACAGACGATGAGTACTTTTGGTCTATATGTATTCCGTGTGGTAGTCATGGATCTTCTTCCCTTCTCCAATTCTCCTGTCTACAAGTACAAAATTTCACCTGAAAGCTTTCGCTTTCACAAAGGGAAAAACATACTCAACTTTAATAAATCCTTTTTACTTTTAAGTCTAGTTACCTGGTCTGCTCTCAAAATTTATGTAAAATAAATACAAATACAAACAAGGCATATTGAATCTTTGTTCGTATTTGTTGATTTACACAGATTTTGAATGGAACTCTGTTATTTCATCATGTTCATTTTTCCTTATTGTTTATGTCCTATATGAAAGCCACAAGAGCGAGGGTCCTGGAAAAACGAAATTAACTCTGGAAAAAGCTAAAACGCTGAGGCTGCTGGTACTGTGTGGCACTGTGGTACTGGGGTCTCTGGTCAGAACTTGAGGAATTTGATGTTAGTTGGATTTGGATTGGAGTTAGAGACTTGTATGAGGGCTCGTGTGAACATTAATCCGAGTCCTCGCGAGTGTCAGTGTTCCTTTCCTTGTACACAGATTCATTTGCAAATGTACAAAAAATGAGCTGAGTTGATAGGAGAGGAGAGAGTATTTTGAACATGATGATTTTGAGGAGAACATCCCACAAAATCAGCCTCTTTATTTTACGTAGACTAATCACAGGAACACGAAGGACTTGAATGAAATATATCAGAGTGTATAGTGTGGACCAAGACCAAACACCAAACCTCACCGAGTTGTCCATCCGGTAATAGTAATCCAGTTGCATGGATTTACTTGGAAATCAGTAATATGTGTGTAGTACTACTCATATCGCATCCAAGTCCCAAGTAGTAGTGATAATAAAGTTGGAATTAGGAATAGGTACGTTCCATAGGGAAGAAAAGGCTACATTAGTTTTGGATCTCCATCACAGGTATAATCACCTCCTTCGCATCGTGTATATGTATATTACATTAGGGACATGTAATATTCATTTCTAATTTAACCATGTGTACATTACAGCTACACAGCTTCACCTCGGATTGCCAGCACAGGTGGATAGTGGGGAAGGATATGTGGTGTGTGGGTAGAGTACACACATTAGATTGGATAAAATATGAACCCAAGTATATACATATAATAGTAGAGGCGAAGATCATATGTGCATAATATATTTACATATAACTACTGAGTTGTCTCTGCACTGTATGCAGTAGTAGTAGTAGTAATAGTAGTAGTACATATAGCTATGTGTAGTGGAAGTTCTCCGGAGTACAAAAAGTGTGAGGAGAAAATCCAGTAGAACTGTAGAAGTAGACGAGATATGAACCAATACAGCTACAGACATGTTTGCTGATGCACTCACAGTATCTCATCTTCTTGGCTGACGATGAGTAGATACTTAGTTGAAACTTTACGGTTGAGGATTGACGGGATTCTGGGATGATGTAGTGTACCATGGAACTCTGTGGTATGCAATAGTCGACATTTATTTAACTTGCAGTCCATGAAATTGTTGGAGAAGGCTGACTGGCTGAAGTTGACTGCGATGAGCGAGAGAGAGAGAGAACTCAGTGACTGGAGTGAAAGACAGACAGAGGTTTTCATTTTCATCATTGATTAGGCCTTTAGGCACAACTCCAATTAGATTCCACCACCACTGTACTACCACACCACACCACTCAGTATAGTATTCACTCTCAAATTTTCTCTCTCTCTCCTCTCTCTCTCTCTAGCACTGAGCAGTCTGACGCTGAACAAGGAAAATCATTACTTGGATCTTATGTACCTATTTGCTTGGCATATCTATCTTCTCTCTGAGCAGATATGATCCTGATCCTGCCTACTGTGTGCCTTCGCCTTCATTCAAACACCCATGAAATCTAACACATACTTTGAGCTTGCTGAATAATTCCATCCACTCGGATGCTGAAGGTATGGTTAGTAAATTGTGTTGGGGTCCTTTCATAACCGTGCTGATTTATAATATCAATCAAGAGGGGAATTTAGACATATTAGGCTCCTATACATATGTGCTTTTACCTCAGATCAGTCAGAATACTCGCATATAGTATATGATATAGGTATTTTCTATTTCCACCCTTTACCACGACCATGTATTTAGTTCCCCCTCAATTTTTTCACCTAATAAATAGCTCTAGTCTGGTGTTCCAAAATTATTTCCATGATTATATCAACTTCAATCAATCCTCTTGCATATCTACTACATCCACCAATACAACTTAAAAATGAAGCAGAAAATGGTTTTTAAAAAATTGTTATTCTAAGCTAGCGATCCCAAAGCCAATGCCACACCAGTACCCGCAACTACATTAGCTACCTACCTAATATGTATTTGTATATAATATAGTGTGCATTTTTTAGCTAGAGGGGTTTTAATTGACATCATTATCTTATACGTGCGCACCGTTTTCCGTTTGTTCTTGACCGATAATAGGTGCATGACCATGTACATAGTTGTGTCACACTTTTCTTCGTGATCCCATACGCAACATCAAGTACTACTTTTAACCTCAAGTAGGTGGATCAGTACCTATTTTAAAAGCTTACAGATTTACCAGTTGCAAGTTGAAGCTGTAGAAGTGCAACGCTCATAGCCCTCACCAGAGTAATAAAAAAAACAAGCAGGCGCATACATAAATATACATTCAGTCCTTATGGCGCTCGTGTATACATACACTTATTTTGGGCATGTCTTTCTGTGTATGACTGAAAGGGTTTCAGTGTTCCAGTTATACTTTGTAAAAGTTGGAAAGCTGGAGTTGGCGCTGGCTGAATAATATTATTATCTGTGGAGTTCAAATCAGAATGAGAGAAAAGAGAGCAGAAGAGTACATTTCAGCTTCAGCCTCATCACACCGAAAAAATACGTTCGTTTGCGTCTCCCTGACCAACAACAAGGAAAGGGAACAAAAGAGAATCCTCTTGAACAATTAAAATACCCCTTTCGGTTCATTATGAACAAATCAACGGATGAAGAAGAGCTCTCGTCTATTATTAAAGTCCCTGATACACTCTCAAGTACACGGGGCGACTACACATTAGTCTTATTATTACATCATATTTCCTCATTCCCTTCCCCACAACAAATTTTAACTACGGAATATTATTTATGTAAAGTAAAGACAGATATATATAGAAAGAGAACAACAAAAAAACTCAAGACTTGAGAGCTCACAGAGTGTGCTCTATCCTCCTTTTGTATTAGGCAAGGGTAATGCTAATTGGAGAAAATGGTTTTAAAAAAGAGTTTTGAGGGAGCGTATATTTTATAGTTTAAGCTGTTTGATTTTGATTTGAACAAAACAAACTCAACCGACATCATGCACAAACACACAGTTACTATATTTCTCCATTTTATTCCATTATCATATGTTTCCTTTCCAATCTTTGGGAAGGACTAATATTATAAATGTGTCCCTTTCTCAAGGTTACAAAATTACACACATTTTAATGCCCGCGAAAGTTTTTCGTCCAAAAAAAATATGTTAAAACAATATTAACACACTCACAAATTGAGTAATGAAACGCATAGCGACTCAGTGACATTTCTAATTCTAACAGCTATCAAAATTAAGACCGATATTAATAGTGTACGTGTACATGCATATTGTATAATTATAGATTTCGCTTTAGTTGTAGCCCAGAGACAGGGACATGGCGAGCATTTGGCTTGATGTCGGTCGTCAGTTCAGGACAGAAGAACTTGTGAAGGAAAGCTTACGGTTGGAATGAATAATCTGTGATGACAATCTCTTTTACGCGTCTGTCTATTGTGAAGTAATAGGACAGCAAGATGAAATAATGCTTTTCTTGTCTTTTGGTCTCGTGTTGAGATAGCAGTGGTGGCCACAACGTTGGCCGTGAGCGGAACTAACGGGTGGTAAGATAGGCTGTCTGTGGTAGTGAAGATCGAAAGTGACTGCCTCATCGCATCCTGATGATGTAGGCACCTATACCTATCTACCTACGTACTCACTCTTTTCCTCTACGTAGACACGTTGTATGTGTAGACCAGGAGTTTCCAACTATAGACTCACGAGGGAATGGTCAGAGGTGTGATCCCATCGAATTGGTTCCATGCCATGTATTCTTTTTTTGTTGAAAAGAGTTTGTGAAAAAAGCAAATTCGCTTAAGAACATGTTCATAATGGGTATTTTGCCTCCCTAAATGAATCTTTTGAAAGGATAAATTTGATAATGATAACATTGATAAATAAACACACTCCAAATTGAATTGTCTTACAAAATTAAATATTACTGCGAGGAAATTTATTTTATATTGATGTTCACAGACGCCGAGCACTTCTGAGGTTGTGGCAAGGAAAACCAACGTGGGAAAATAACTTGCTACCACCCGGTCTAGAACCAACGACCTTAAACAGCAGATATTAAAACCAATGCAGTAAGCACTGAGCTACGGGGGCTCGCTTATTTAATTTCTACCTATTTTTATATTAATACTATTATACCGTATTTACTGTAATAGTACACCCCGTGTACTATTGTGACGATCATTTACATATCGTCATTATATTATATGTAAAGTCCTATTCTAATATTTAGTTGTAAGCTCCAATGTACTTATGTGTATAGTATTACCATAGAATTCTGATCCATCAGTATATTTTACGTAGTTACTAATGGCGTATGTAAACTAATATCTAATTTATTGCTATGTTAAATCAATGCTTTGTTTCTAGCCCAAATCAATGCTACATTGGTTTGGGCTACCGCTCACCTGTATTTTGTATTATACCTAATCCATTGCTTATATTATATGATTAATATGTCCAGTACTAAAACATAACTGTAAACTTATGGCAATGGAATGAATGTGTCTCTCTTATGGTCGCTCATCACACTCCAAGAGGAATATAAACCCAGACCTCCGCTATCAGTCTGGTCACTTATCTTGTAATCAATTGTCTTTTGCCTTGTATCTTGTCTTGAAATAATTGTCTTTAACCAGAATAAATATCTAGAGTAGATGTCTCATGGTAATTTGAGATATAGTTTTACGCATTAATTCTTATTTCTAGTTTTATCCCTCGTGGTCAAGCGAGAAGAATTACTTCATACGCATCTATATTTACTCTATAGTATTTATTCAACGCCTACTTACCTATATATCGCCGGTGAAGAAGCATTTTTGCCTAAGTCCAGTCCAGAACTAAAAGCATTACTACCCAAGTCCATTCGTTTCTTAAAAGCACGTTTGCCCAAGTCCACCGAACTGTGCAGGTTTGAACAGGATTTGCATGGACTTGGGCAAATGTGCTTTTAAGAAACGAATGGACTTGGGCAGTAATGCTTTTAGTTCTGGACTGGACTTAGGCAAAAATGCTTCTTCACCGGCGATATATTCTATTAGTATATTTATACATACCAGTATTATATATAAACATTAGCTAGCTCCAATTAAAAAGTTACAATAACTTCGAACGGATAGTATTTGTACGTATTGGTGAGTTTCATTAGCATACAGTTTCACCAAAAACGTCACACTATTCATATTCAGACCTCCGAGACCTGTGTACAAATAAAGGCCCGTGTATTATTACAGACCCGTGTACTACCACATAAGACAGTTTTAAATAGACCCGTGTACTATTCAAACTCATACCTCTCAGACCCGTGTACAATTACAGACCCGTGGTCTATAACAGGAAATACGGTACTTTAACTATGTTCCGGGCCTTATAAGAAAGAATTGTATTTAAAAAAATTAAAATCACAAATTAATCTATGTAGGTACTTTGAAAATATTTAAAATTAATTGGCGGCAAAAATATTTTTTTATCGGCTTAGAAGGCTGTAGGGGGGGGGTGATGGGGTAATCTTCAGTTATATCAACAAATTCAAAATTTTGAACTTAAAAAAGCAAAACATGTATTTCATGAGTGATATCGTGGTATGTCAGGGAGTCCTTATGAAATTTTTGAGCTTGGTTCGGCGTGATCATCCCTGACTCTCTGACCATTCCCTCGTCAGAAGTGTATTGTGTATTTATTCTCAGTGGCAGTGGTTACTAAAACGACGGTACGGAGATAGCCCAAATGCTTTCATTAAATGGGTATCTTTATATGTTAATCATGCTACGACTTATATGCAAGGCACAATCTACTGTGTATTCATTACGTTTAGTCTTGGTCATAGTCCTCATGTATTGTGAATGTGTTTTGAGCTTTCGTGGAGGGAGTATATAGGGAACAATTATGCATGAATCGCCTATAAAAACCCACAGAGCCATATTACTATTATTATACATGGCATGAGAGACTTCCAAAGTCACAAGGTAGAAAATAAATAATAATGTGAACAAACTGAAGAGAATGATGAGCACGAGAATACGTTCATAATAATAACAGGAATAAAGCATAATAGAGGAGAAATACATAGCAATATTATGGCATTGTATTCGTACCATGACGATTATCATTACGATTATCATTACTATAAATACCTGCATAATTACAATATCATATGATTCCTTAGTAAGGCATACAGAGCCAGCGCATGAGGACGAGGACGGAGTGCCGAACCGGCACATAATATAGTACCTACCTACACTAAAGCTCACTCCCGAGCATGCATGACACGTAGATGTGTGAAAGTTAAGATGATTGCAGTAAATGGAATCGATTCAGAGAAAGATAACTTGTAGATGTGAACATCAATTATACAGAATTAATTAGAATAATGAACTCACTACTCTGCTCATTAAGCAATAGTGTTCGTCTGTTCGTGCAGTTGAATAGAACCGAAATGAGAAAAACAAAGCAACCGGCTTGCGGACTCTGCGTGAAATCTCGTGAGAAAAACAGTGCTAAATTGCTTCAATGACTCCTCATCAATGACATGACGTCTCTCGCCGCACACAAAACAATCCCGACTCCAACTCCGCCTTTCGCTAAACCCAACCAAATGCATAAATAAATCATAATTTTTCCTCATCCACTGTCCGCTGTCCTGCACCCCAGTGCATAATCTACCTGACAGTGACACTCCACGTTTCACCGACCTCGTCCATATAGCCAAAGCCAATCAAATTTGAATTATATAGTGACGCTGGGTAGTGATGCTGAATTGTATAAAACTCCAACTAGCTTATTGGTTATGAAGCTGGGAGTAACAAGCTATTACCAAAATACTTCACTGATCGCGTCTTTACAATACCAAATAGAGAATTAATCAGACGCACAGGCACACAGATAAATATGAAGACTGCAAATCTTAAATTACACTACTTATTAACAGCGGAAGAAAAATGTACGTATTTCAAGACTAAAACTCAAATGTTATATTTATTTGTTTGGTTCTACTTATATTCCATCATATCACAGATACAGATAGATGTGAACTTGAGCTAACGAATAATAGAATCGCAAGCTCAATCTATACGACGCTCAAGAGAAGTAAAATCTCCTTGCACTACATGATTTTAAAGACTTTGACAATTGGCACCACAAGGCAGGAACGTTGACAGTACAATAAGTAGACAATTTATTAGTTGGCATTACCAATATCAACTAGGAACAACTATTCTATTCTGGGGTGTTGGTATTAGTGGTGGAGCATGTTAGAATATAGGCGCCATATGGTCAAAAAAAGCTTCCGTCCTCCGTCATCAGATAAAATTATCCTGTATTTAGGTGCATTGTTTATGCGCATGAAACATTTCATATGAATATGCAAGTAGCTGCATACAGTCATTGATGAGATGTCGAATCCCAAAGTACGGGTGGGTACATTAAATAGGGACTGTAAAGTGAGCTGCGGAAACAGAATGAGCACACAGCTTATAGTTTAGTGTAGCTGTCAATAGGAAGAACTGAATTAAGTTTATGTACTTAATTCATTAGTACCACCCATTGGAAGAAGAGCTGTTTAGTACAATATGAATACCGACGAATGAAAGTAAAAATAAGCCTCTGCCCTCCCTCTTACTCTTGACCACACACATGGCCAATTTCACAGATTTAATTTACTGCCCCATGTTTACTATTTTGTGCTATATCATGCTAATCTTGTACTGTTGTTGTGTCTTACCCGTCTAAACATTCCTATATTTCTTTACTCTCCATATCGTATGGAACTAAATAGTTGGACAAGGAAGGCAAGGCAAGGCAAGGTGCCTTGCTAATATCTAGACAGAGACCAGAGACACAGACTGCCAAGTACTATAGCGTTTAAAGTAGGGGTGGGATTAGGGATACGCTACATTTTTGATATGCACAATACACTTTCTTACAATTAGCTCTTTATTAGTGATTTAAGCCAGAGCCTTATTGAACCTAACGCGAATGCGGAGATCGCCGTACAGTTTATTATAGATAATGGAGATTTGAGAAGTAAGTACGTGCATAATTCCTATTGTCATACATTATTTCAAGCCGCACAAATCATAAATTATAAAAATACAAATAAGTAAATCTCCTACAGCTTCCAGTTAAAATTGGGCAGAAGCATCTTGTGCTACAAATTGAAATCATCTACCAGGTCCAAAGGAAAGCTGGCGCTGTGATTCCCCTATTGTTTGAGATGCAAAAGATTGTAGGATGAACCAAGTTCATTCTAACTTGCAATCACGTGATCTATCTCAGAAGGCAATATGAATTCACTCGTGTTGCTAACCTGTTGTCGCAGTAGTAGGGGTAGAAATTCCAGTCTTGGGTTTATAAGACAGTTTTTGGTGTTGAATAATAAATCATCAAAACCATTTGTGTCGGTGTCAACTTATGCTCACTACGTAGCAGGACACACTGATGAGAACTCAGTTGGTGTCGTTGCATCCACTAAATTATCTAGTCTAAGGAGTTCTAAAAAACCGGGGATGGCAACGATTTTAAAATTCTCGGGGTCACTGGAAAAATCTGACCCTCTCAAAACACCTGTCACAATAATAGGCCAGCTAGAGCATCTGCGTAAAGTTAGATACGATGACGTCAAAGTCAAACTTGAATCCAGAGTTACGAGTGATGTAAGTAATTGGGAATTGCATATATTTATGCCTCTGCTATACTATTACAAACATTTTAAATGAAAAATTCTTGTTTTTGTATATTATATTTATTGTTCACATATGACATATGATATTGATGTTACACTGCATATATCGTTGATTTGATTAGTAACAAAAGAAAGAAAGCGATGTTATAGCTAATTGTAAGTAGCGCTATTGAAAGTTTTTAATAAAAAGCAAATAGCTGCCTTTTCTACTGTAAAATAACTAATCAAATGTTGTTTTTCAACAGGTGTATAATTATGCGGTCGAAAGCCTCCATCCATCACCAATAGACTCATGCTCATTGTTTATGAATCATTCGGCTATCGTTGGGCTTCCATCTAAAATCAGTCGCAACAATACCTCATCCAGGGCTCATACCTTGACTAAGGCGGTTAAAAATGCAACTTCAAGTACGGATGAGTTCATCGTTGTACGTGCATCATATCCACATTTTTATACTTGCTTTGGAAACAGTCCAGTCTATGGTTTTACATTATAGTAAATATGCTGACACTACCTACCTATTTACGTATGTAATATAAATGGAACATACATTACAATATAATTAAATCGCAGGTTGTATGCGAGAAAGCGGATGTTTTTGCTTCTGCATGTGCTGTGGCCAGAGCATTTCCTCTCTACATACGGAAGTCTAAGAAAGAAGCTAAGGAAGAATCTCCCACCACCACAGTGGAATTTCTTTTGGTTAGTAAAGACGGAGACGACTTCAAAATCGGTGCGGAGCAAGTCAGTGAGGATGAATTGGTAACATTGCAGACAGCTGCTGAGGCAGTAAGAAATTCGGCCAGAATAACGGATACACCATGCAGTGAAATGCACACTAATCAGTTCATTAACGTATGTAGCTGGAATCATCGTTCTGTTTTTCTGTGATATTATATTCCAAGATAATTGAGTCTATTATTGTTTTTCAATACTACAAAATAAAAAGTGCATTAAATAAATAAATATCAGGAAGCCAAAATAATTGCTGAGAAGTTGGGAGTCACGATTTCTATCATACAAGGGGAGGAGCTGGAGTCACGCGGGTTTGGTGGAATTTATAACGTCGGGAAAGCAGCGGAAAATGCTCCAGCATTAGTTGTACTTAGCCACACACCTGTTGGAGCCGAAAAAACCATTGCTTGGGTCGGGAAAGGAATAGTATACGATACTGGTGGTCTTTCTATTAAATCTAAAGTAATGGACAACGATTTTTTAAAAATTAATACTACTTGTATTAGAAATTCAAAATATTAATTCCCTTTACATATTGTATGTGTAGACCGGGATGTGCAGTATGAAAAGGGACTGTGGTGGAGCAGCGGGGTACGGCTTTTTAACCATTTTAATATTCAAGTGTTGTAATTTGCTGCTTTTCTGTTTAGCGACGACTTTCGGTCTACCTTGAAGTATTTATTGTTTTGTTTTGTATTTACAGTATACTGAATGCTTTCTACCTTGCTGTCAAGGAAGGATTCACTCAAAACTTGCATGCAGTTTTGTGTTTAGCTGAAAACGCTGTAGGTCCCAAATCGTATAGGCCAGACGATATAATTGTGATGTATTCGAAGAAGTAAGTCTAGTCAGCAGATTATATTTAAACAATATTTCAAAACTTTTATCAGTTTTTGAATTACCGAACGGTTACTATTGTACGTAGAACTGTTGAGATTAACAACACTGACTCTGAGGGTCGTCTTGTTTTGGCTGATGGAGTGGTATTCGCAAAACAAGACTTGGGAGCTGATATAATTGTGGATATGGCTACGTTGACCGGGGCTCAGGTAGTAAACGTTTCATTTATTTATTTTTTGCAAGTATAACATATTATTGTGATTCATCGATTGTATTACAAGTTTATATACTTTTTTTGCCGTTTATGCAGGGTGTTGCTACGGGTAATTTTCATGCTGCTTGCTTGACCAATTGTGAGGAATGGGAATCTGCCAGTGTAAAGGCCGGAAAGGCATCAGGAGACCTGGTGTATCCCGTAGTTTTTGCTCCAGAACTTCATTTCTCTGAGTTTAACTCTGTAATAGCAGACATGAAAAACTCGGTCGCAGTAAGTCCACATTACTGTAAAATTTCTCTTAAAAAATGACAAGGCTGGAATTTTATTTATAACTGGAAATTTTTGCTATTTCTAGGATCGAAGTAACGCGCAAGTGTCATGTGCTGGGTTGTTTATTATGGCGCATCTGGGCTTTGACTTTCCTGGAGTGTGGCTTCACATTGACATGGCGTCTCCTGTCGAAACGGTTTGTTCAGTCATTTCGAAATTTCTAAAACTTGTTTATTCATTGTTCAAATATTAATGTGTCTTAATGAGAAATGATTGCCTACAGGGTGGCAGAGCTACTGGATATGGAGTAGCGCTCCTGAACACACTATTTGGCCACTATAGCTCAAGCCCTACATTGAAGACCCTAGCCCTCCAGCATAGCATTGGTCTGCAATGATTACATATGGCAATATCATAAAATATCGTATTTCGTTGGATTTAGTGCAGTGGCCTCCAGATGTGATCCTTTTCTGACTTATTTTGTAAATGGATAAACGAGGAAATTTAATAGCCTAATAGTGTCGAGTGTCTCAGTGTTAATGCATAATTCACTCAAGAAATTCGACTGCTAAATTGTTTTGTAAAATGAAATTTCAGTGTATCGAAAAAGAGCTGTTTGAATAAATTTTGATAATCTTGTTTATGTGAAGCCTAATGTGAGAATGTCAGCCATTTCAGTAATGGACAGGGTGGGTACTATTTGAAGTTTTTCTAATATTGTTTCGGAATTGACTGAACATCTCTACTCATGTCAATTTTGCTAGATTTTTCTCTGGAGTCGTTTCAAAAATTAACTTTTTAATTAGTCGCCCATTCATCGCTAAATCGCTAAAAAAGACTTCAGAAGCAACTTTTAAAAACCTGTTAAGTACTTGATTACCCTACCGCCGTCGTTTGGAATGCTTTTCTAATTAGTTAGTCGTGTTACCTGTTTATGCTATAGAAATCATTTATTCAACAAGCGTATTTGAGTTTGAGGCTTTTAAATATATAACTTTTTTATTTTACAGTAAATAATGACAGCAAAATGTTGTAACTGTATAAAGAAAAAGATAGGCACGAGTTTCATGAAAATGGCAATACATCAAAGTAAAAATATACACTTCATCTTTAAATTATAGTTTAGTACGAATATAATTGTCAGAAAATCTTCTCCCACCTAAAATAGTGTGTCGTCTGGAGAATAAGCGTGGGGATCCCATGCTCGTAAATTGGCCAAAGCTCTATTGAATTGTTTACACCATAAGTCTCGTTCTTCTTTTGTGTCCGCAGAAATTAAATGTCGAACAGCTGTGTAGTTTTCGTGGCACGACTTAACGAGTGAATCTTTATCCTTGTCGTGTGGTGCACGCGTTGTTACCAAAAGGAAGGTATTAGCTCTGGCACATACATCGCGAGGAACAGGTCCAACTCTCGAGGTTACACAAGCTCGAAGTGAAATTTTTCCCAACGGTTCCTGCAAGAGATATTATTGGTTCACAATTGCATCAACACTAATTATTTAAAAAAAGTTAATGTAGATTAATTTTAATAACAGAAGTTTCGGACGCTTCAAAACTTTTATTACATTAGGTTCATCCTCAGGATACATCCAAAATGATAATTCAGATGGTGAAAGTTTGCACCACCGTCTATGCCAATCGCCGTAACCAGAAATATCTTGGAACATTGTAAGGAAACCTCGTTCTTCCACGCCACCCTCAGCACTGCATTGAATCTCGACAGAGATTCTTTTTTCCAAGTAACTGGTGTTTATCATTTCGTCAAACTCCCAGTGACGTCGCTGCAAGGTGCTAATATCAATTATAAAGTTACCCACCGGGTGGAACTTTGAGGCTCGAATAGTATTTGGTCCCGCTGGACTTTGCTGGAAGCGAGTAAATCTGGTTTGCGATTCCCCCTTCTTTTTCGGAGTCATCTTTCCTTTATCCTATGAAGATGACATGGAATAATAAGATATAAGATTATGGTAAGTTATGGACTTCCGCCGGGAAGAGAATACCCCCGATATTGGACACAATGTTTTTATTATCATGTAAGTATACAAGTTATTTATGATTTTTCTTACCGTTTTGATATGATACTTAGCTTCGTGAGGTATGAATTCTTTTCGTGTTTCCAAAACGAAAACTTCAACCGTAACTGTAAAGTCAGGATCTAACTTCTCGATTGTAAACGAATTGGGAAAATGTAGCGTCCCTAAACGAAGATTTTTGGGAAGGCAACTCGTAGGATTATTTGGCTGCCCTAAGCAAACTAAACTGCTGGCCTGAAGCTGGTTTCGATACTTAACTAATGCAATGAAGTGATAAACAGTTTCGCTTTTCATGGCTTGCCCCATAAAATCCCTCTTAAGATGAACAGCAACTTCATCGAGCTTCAAATTTCCTTTGCAAGACGGTCCAAAATCACCCTTGCTTGGGGAGTAGATGGCTTTTCTTCCCAGTATACCTTCTGTCTTTAATCGATGAATTTCATTGATTATCGCAGAATGCTTTTGCGCTGCAAATAAGAATAAATTTGATACATAATTCAAGAGCCATTTAAAATGTCAATATGAAGAAACAATATTTCGTCGCAGGGTAAAAAAGTGTAGTCTTCTATATCACAAAACTTACTTGATATGAGCAATACTCTTTCGAATTCTACATTTTCTGTTGACTCACTGAACTCCATACTGGCTTGACATATATTTAAGGCTTTGCTAGCCTCAGCCATAGAACGCTTCTGAACCTGAGCCTGTAAAATGCAAAACGTACTGATAATGAACACAACCCATTACGCTCCTACATGGGAAGCACCGAAATACATAACAATGTCGTACCTCAAGTTCAAGCTTGACCACTATATCATTAACTTGATCTTCGTAAGAAAATGTTCTCTCTTCTGGAGGGCTCGACTCTTCCTCCACGGGCACGATCACTCTCTTTGGAGTTAAAGTAATCGAATTTGAAGCAACCGCTTTCTACGAAAGTTAAGGACAACGTTAAAATACATTTTCAAGTTGTAGTGAATTACGAAACTTCTTACTGCACAAAAAAATTATTTACCAAAGTCTGCTGACGACGATAAAAGCTCACTGTATGGACCAGATTCTGGTTAGTCAAAACTTGAGCAGGCGACGGAGACGGAATCGTATTTTTCAAAGGGGAAGAATGTGCCACAGGGCTTGATTCCTACATTGTAATCAATATTAAAAAATTATTAAAATTAAATCACACCATGTAGAACTATTTTTGCAAAGTAGGAAAACGGCATACTTACACAAATGTTTGTTTCCATGCTATAATCTTGACCTTCTAGAGCTTCATCAATACATTCATCAACCTGACGACAGCATAAGGAAGCGTTGAACTAGAAAGCAAAATATTACAACACATTAATAGTTTTGCAAATAACTTCAAAGTTTGTTCATTCAGACACCATTTATAAATCTCACATCTTCTGATGGTCTAAATTTTCGGCGACGTTCATCAGATCGCAATGGGCTATTACTAATAGCTTGTCTCTCAATATACGTTCCTAAGCTTGAACCACTAACGATAGATGTTTCTGAATCCATCTCATCATCTTCAAAATGCTCATCACGGCGTATTGCAATGTTATCAGCATCCGTGTCAGTTTCGGTTTCAGTTGTTTCAATATCAGTCAAAGAAGGGTACATTTTACCCGGCTTTGGGTCGTTGACACGAATACGTTTTAAGTCTCTAGACCCAGGATAATTGGCTTTTGGAGATATGGATCGTTTCCCAGGAGATATTCCCTTGCTCTTTATCGACGATTTTGGTGTTTTCGGCGATTTAGGAAGAACAAAACTAACTTCTTTCTTCGACACAGGTGAATTTGGTGAGACAGGCAAATTAGGCAGAGTATTATCTTCATCGCTTGATTCAAATCCGTCATCTACATTGTGACCACTCTGATTAGACGGCATAAAGCGTTGAGGTGAAACGGAACGTCTTTTGAATCCGGGCATTGGTGGCGGAGGTGGAGGTGTACCTGGAGTAGAATGAAGAACAAGATCAGGTTTTGTTGTCGTTGGTACATTTCTGACAAGATGATTCTTTATATGGGTGATTTCTTCATCTGATTCGGACAAATTAGAATCCTCTTCTCTAATTCCTCGTTCAAATAATTTAAGTTTGGCCTTCAACGGCTGAGCAGGAATCATACTCGGTCTGGGAGCTAATGAAGGAAAACATACTATTATTAAGCGAAACACACTATATGAGTACATAATATATACTTTTTAACATTAATTAGTATAATGCTTTATTTTAATTTCAAAAAAATCTACCTCGTCTAGTAGCAGCATCTTTAAGGTCAACGGGCCTAGTTGGCGAGATTGACCTTTGTCTAGCGCTAGATGCCGATGCTGAGTATGATGAGATTTTAGGCCTCTCAAAAAGTTTCATTCTCTCGGCGACGCTTAGTTCAGTGGGGTCAATTTCCCGGACTGGTTGTGAATTTATTGTTTCGTACATTGCCTTCTTTTGCGCCACTGAAACACGAGTCGTGACCGCATCTAGCGTGGCCGAAGTTGACATCGGTTGTTCTTTAGTGGACTACAAATAAAGAAATTAATCAATATTAGTTACCAATTATTTTTATTTAATTTTAGAAGGATTGAAAAAAAATATGATGCAACTTCTCAGAAATTAGAAAAAGCACATACAAGAATAAATTACATCTAAAATTAAAATTGCGTATGTACCTCTTTACCACTACGTTCGAACTGTTTCCGAACAGAATCTATAACTCTTGGCCCGTTATCTACAACGACTGCAGGTGAATTCTTCACAGGCGATGGAGTCCTTGAACAAATAGGTTGAGGTCGTACTGGGCTACCAGCCCTCTTCACAGGTGGGTCTAGCTTTTTTGGACCTGGAAGTTGGTACTGCTTTGGAGGACTCCCTTTCTGTTCTGTATGCTGGTACTGGAAGCTTAATTTTGCCGTTGACGGCGAGTGAACATATCCCTGTGCTTCCTGAAAAAAGTAAATTATAATTTATGTCAGAAATCATGCAATAAGCTAGCCTTTGAAAGCGAAGGAAGCTGCCAATCACACAGGAAAGTTAGCGTTAAGAACTGCAGTAACATAAAAAAGCAGATCGCTGAAAACCACAAATAGTTATAACGTTTACTGACGCATTTTTTGGTTATGTAATTTCTTGTTTTAATTTAAATTGCTTTTGCAGTAAACCCACTTTAACCCACCCATAACTAAAACATCAAGACGGGTTCGGAGATGGTATTATGTGATAATTGATCATAAGCCATAAAAATTAGAATAGTACAAGCGATTAAAATGCTAGGGTACCGGTACTATGTAAAATGCCTGACATACGATTTTTGAAATTCGACTGTTTCTATAAACTATTTTTAGCTCAAAAATGTGTATTGTTACTACTAAATGATTCTCAAAATTTCTACCGGAAGTTTTAGTATGAATTGCACCACTAGAATGAAAGCAGTGACGCCAGTGACACATGTTTCAAACAATAGTAACTTGTAGATCATGCAAATACGTAATTAACAGCTTAGGTTTGAGTTGATGTTAACAGCAACGACTTTGTGTACCAGATAATCCCAAAGCTCTTCAAACGTCAAGACAGCTCACACTCATACTGAAATTAGAAGCTAAAATAAGGGGAAATATAAATGAAGCCCTGGGAATTTGCCTTCCAAGAAGTATCACGAAAAATATGATACTTACAGAGGCATTCATGCAGCCAATAAACCCAATACCGAGAAACCCACACCAAAAGTAGAATCGTTACCTAGATACCAATGTTCCATTATTCTTACCAATGCATGGACGACTGAATCATCTAAGATGCATTTCTGTGTGACAATCTTCTGAGTCTTGGAACCAATTATCTGATTCTCGGCAGGTTTAGTATCATTATGGGTGGCGGGGGTAAAGAAAGTAAATGAGTCAGAGAGATCTGAATTTTTAAGTGCGTCATCCTGATCACTACAGTAAGCATCCTCTGTCTCCTCTACATCCAATGAACTATCGTGGCTTAAACTGATGTCCGTATTGACATTTTCTACACGAGCGCCTTCAATTTTATTAGCGCTCGCTTCCCCTGAAGCAGATACTAAGCAAGGATTACTAATGTAACTATTATGGAGACCAGCATAGGTATTAGGTGTAACAACAAGCCTCACCGCATTATTAATATCAGCTTTAGCTTGTGGGCTGGAAGGAATAAACTGAGGTTTTCGTTGGGGACTACTAGGTTTATTTAGGTTAAAACGAGAAGTCGGTACATTATGATGAGTACAGTCATCTTCCCAACCATTTATGGTTTGAGCCAACTGCCTTAATCTGGTTCGACGAACTGGGCTTGCAGACATTTGAATGTTATGATCGGCTAGAGGAAATATGTTTCCTACCGACTGGGGAGGGGAAATAGACTTCTGTTTTTCAATTAATGGCATCGACTTGATTTCCTTAATAGCTGGAGCTAGAGCAATATCTAGCATTGGTTTAATCAGCACAGGATGATTTTCAGCGGATTCCTTTTCTGTGACTAACTCCATTGCTGGTTTTGCAAGTGTGCCCTTAATAACCTTCGATCTAGCTTCACACCTTTGAATGACATCCTGCAATAAATGATAAATAATGATTGTGTAACATGTAATATTTATATATCCCTGTCATCAAAATTTTTCATGATTTAGCCATAAAGAATATTATACTTTAATCGATTTGCTTATTTGCAATACAAATTAATTTTCACTTTACAACATCAACCTGCATCAGTCACGTCAACGTGAAAACAAGCAAGCATAACAATAAAAATAATGTTATCAATCAACCCCTATATATATTTTATATACATATAATTTGCAGATATGACTCAGCGTAATGTTTTAAATTAGCTCACCGACGTGAATTCTTCAATATCCGACATTTTAGGCACTTTTAAAATTATAAATTACAAAAATACTGTCATATGTAAGTCGTAAGTTAGCCCAACACTGAATCATGAATAGCTACTACCTGGAACTTATGAACAATTACTATTTAAACAGTCATTTGAAACTGAAATGAGAAATAACAATCAATATTAAAGTTTATTTTATGATATAAAATGGCACTAGTCTGGTTTTAAGATAATTAAGTCCGTCTACTGGTGACTGGCAGTTATTCCACTAAATGTAAATAAAAATTCACTTTGAAAAAAATATTAGGTTACACTGTCGTTCCTTTAATTTGTGACAATTTAGATATTTAGAACAACAACAGGTGGAAATTTGTAATATTCAAGTAGTTGATGGTCAAATGATTAAGATTTGATTTGCTTTCAATAATACGCCCTATAGTTGAATGAAGGAGACTGAGAAAATCTTTTCAATTACTGACAATTGAAGTAGCGGAACAACACAAGTACAATATCCACTGCTAACACGGAACTGGCAACTGATAAAACAGTGATGTTGTCCGTTAAAATTTTCTTCAATACACAACACAATACAATGTACTTCTACTATAAACTTCTAAATCCTGTTGCTGTTCTATTTACTTTTGCAGCACAACGGAGAGCTCAATCTTTTTTGTTGGCGGTTACAAAATACAGAAGTGTCAGTTGGCGGGGTTGTCAGTTACAAAAATACCGCGCCTATTTACTACTTAAGCATGCTTAAAACCTCCAATCAAAAGATAAGACTGGAGGATTAGTCCCACCCACGAAAAGAAGCTTTGGGAACTAACATAAATGACGCTTTCAAAATTCTTGCTATTTTAAAACCCACCCAACCCCTGGCACCTCCATAACCACCATTGTGTTAATGGCTATCTTTAACATTGCGTGTTATCATTTGGCTACTGGACCCCCTTGTAGTACTGAGGACGCTATTTGTGTTAACATCCTTTGCTATTGATATTATTTTGCTCCCATATTCCTCCCACAAACCTTGGTTTTGTTTTCATTTGTCAGACTTAAGTAACCAAGGCAAGTAGTTCTACTTGGGGTTTTTGCGGAATGGAATTTATTTCATGGAATAGTGAAATTAGTGAAAGTGAATAGAATAAATAACTAATGATAGACAACTACTACTAGTTAGCTATGCTATACTCTCACCTTTTAAAACAACTCCATGAAGTCCATGATGCATGGCCTCCATGCGTACGCCTTTTATTACACGATTAAAATTACACGATATTTACTGTACATTATTTGCATTAGCAATAGGGGGCAACTGGACTGTTGACGGTGCACTTGCCCTATACCAAATCCCAAGGTTCTAATTTCTTAATGTATAATTTTTTGTCTATGACAACAAAATTAACCGACTTAGAAATTTTCGGTTTCCAATTTTGTTATTTATTTATTGAAACAATTTTTTCGTCATAAAGCCCTTGCGTGACCTTTACTACAGTTAAAAGCAGGGTTCGGGTTTAACCACCTGGACCATGGGTTTTGCCATGCCAAGCGGGAGAAACCATGTTATAACATGGCAAAAGGTGTATTAACATGGTAAAACATGGCAAAACTGCAAAAGTAGTCATATTTAGACTAAAGCCAATATATTTCGCTATATTTCTAGCATTTATTGATTTCTCAGTATTTACAATAATTTCGTTGCAATATAAAATATTATATATACTTAACTGTAAAAAACAAAAACTAATTTAAAAATACAAAATAACTTCAATAAGATGTAGTATCAATCATGTTTCAAGATTTGGCAAATTTAAAAAAAAAATTCTAAATTCGAACTAAATTGAAGCCAAATATTTTGTATTTAACCTAATAAAATTGGCTAGTTTTACCACCTGGCAATTTCCTTACCTGTATTACCATGTTAATACAGTGGTTTAACCATGGTGTTAAAAGTATCAATTTGGTTCAGTACAATAATTGTACTGCTGCAGGACACATGAATTAAACTAAAACCTAAATACAACGTATACTCCATAACCAATTAATCTGCCCGACCGCATACAACCACACCTGTTAAAGCTTTAAGACAAGTTTAGTATAAAACATGCTGAGGTATTATGGATTATGTATCATGCACCATTACTAAAAATGTAAAATGATAACACCAGACCCAAAAACCCAAATCTTAAAATCCAAAAAGCAAATGACGAGTGAAAGCGAAAGGTCTCTTCCAGCCAAACATGTTCCATAATCATTGTGGATAATCACTGGATAATAATAAATTATTGTATTTCCGCCCCTGTATCGGTGAGTGTATCGTTTCTTCTCAGGACATTCATCAGTACATTGAATAATTAACCAGTTGATCCTATTTTTTATGATTGTTTGTTGTTCTCTTTTACCCTGGACAACATGAACTATGGCCCAATGTTATGTTATGGATACACGATTGTTATGATTTAATTTCGTGCGGAACTGAAAATACACTTACAGAACCGAACTCATTCTGGACTCACTATAGTCAGATTAGTTTTAAACCATCCCTGCTTCCTTTTCTTTGTGAGTATTCAATAATTCGAAAGTACTGCAGATTTAATTTATGAGTGTAAGTACTTATGCTAGTAGAATTAAAATAATAATTAAATAAGGACTAAAGCCCTTGTTTAATGGAAGCCCTAACAGCAAAATTATGCAGTTTGAATTTGTCGCCAAATTTTAGTTGTCAATTTACAGGCAAGTAAATTAAGTGGAGGAAGCCATGAAAGGGTTAGTTTTGCCAATTTACGTACAGGCATTTTTATATTCTCAACAAAAATACCTTGAGCGAAAATGCCTTCAGGCGATTGTAAGTTTTTGAATATTGTAAACTGTAATCTTATAATTTAAGCCGGTTACTCATTACTCATTGTTACTATAGACAAGTTATGCATGAAAATGACGGCAAAAATAAGTAGACTCCTATATTATCCCAGGAGTTCGCGCAGACACCTATAGAACTTCAATTTTAAATTCCACATTTAAAGTTGATTATAATTAAAATAAATAGTGAATAAAATATTTTTCAATTTTTGTTGAATATGGTTTTTTTTTCATTCGATCTTCAAAATGACATATCGCATCGAGAGAGAGATAGGTAGGAATGATTTATTGTCAGGAAAGCATACGTGAAACACACACCGGGTTTTACATAAACAAAGTTAGAAGTAAATAATAGCAATATAATAATAATAATTTATTCATTGGGTCGATTTAACCGAAGTTAATACAACCAGACTCAACCAGTCACTGTGGGTGAGGAAATAGGAGGCTACCGCGTTAGATCGTCTCGGTATTTGTACCCTTTCACCTATCCCCGTCCCCTCCTCCACAGTAAAGGAGTCTCATTCCCTAGGCCCCTACAGTAAGTAGTGGTCACTAAGAAGCACCGAAGGATATTGGGTTTTGTTCAATCAACCATCCAGTGACGTTTACCGTACAACACCGAGCCGTAAACGATTAGCAGTGGCCGAGGATCGAAGCCGGGTCTGAGACTGTAAATTTCGTTACAGTCTGCAGTCCTAACCGCTCACCCAAGCACGCCTGCTTAGTAAATAGCAATATGTAATATGTTTCAACGATATCAAGACAAAATTAATATCCTAGTATAACTAAAAGTAAGATTTACAATAACCTAAGAACTTACGGCTAACTTATGTTACTTGGTTACATTAGGTTAGCTTGGGTAGTGTAGTTTCTAACTTATCTAATTCGTTGGGACTACGGATTTTTGGTATCTTTTGGAATTACATGGTACGCATTAGCAAATTTTGTTGTAAGTACACTGTACAATCAGATTTAGCTTGAACATTAAATTTAGAATATGCATATAATAATGCATATAATGCAGTAACACTGGCATAAATATATGCCAGTGACCTATAGGCCAGTGACCTATATGCCAGGGACCTATATGTCACATGCCAGTGACCTATATGCCAGTGACCTATAGGCTTGTGACCTATTTGTGATGGCCGATGATGGCTCGGTAGCATTAAAAAAGGTACAAGTTCGCTGGACACAAGTTGCTCCGTATCATGTGGGAACAGATGGAGCAATTTGGTACGATTTATTTCTGTAAAATTAGCGCCGGCACGGGTTGTGCTGGTGCACGTTTTACTGATCCTTGAGGGCTTGGTCCAAGTATGATGGTTGGGTACCGGTGTTTCTGATACAAGAAGTGCACATAGGAAAAATCTCCATGAAT
Organism: Dicyrtomina minuta; assembly: GCA_949802685.1. Taxonomy (NCBI): domain Eukaryota; kingdom Metazoa; phylum Arthropoda; class Collembola; order Symphypleona; family Dicyrtomidae; genus Dicyrtomina; species Dicyrtomina minuta. The sequence continues at coordinate 39,100,659 of OX461812.1, forward strand.
ACCGGCCAAATTATATGTTGCGGCCAGTTTTTTAAAACGTGCCAAAATTCTTCATAATGTTTTTGACAAATACATCCATATGGACGAACTTCAGTGCAAAACTTGGAAACAATTATTGATATGACCGTTTGCGTGCAAAAACATTATATGTGAATATTTTTAGCAGGGCTTTAATGGCGAAACATGATTTTTTCATGCTCATTGCAGATAGGCTGTTTTCAAGGCTCCGAACATGATTGCCTGCGTACTAAGTGGTCATTTTTAAGAGGTGCCTACAATGAAGTTGTGTTGAGATTTTGAGATAGGTGTTTGAAATCAAAATATACGTAAGAAGGAGCTTTTCTACGTGTATTAAGTTAAAATATAACACGTGAAGAATTTTTGAATTATGTATATATTATGTACATTAATATTTATGCATGAAATGAAAAAGTTCTATTTCTTTATCTCTTATGTGTTCGTATGGACAACTGTCGTTTAAGTGTTACATACTTTCAATTTGAAACGAGACTGCGGCTGTTGATCTACTATGTATCATTGTACGGGTTTAGCAATTGGTGTGGTAGGCAGTGAGCAAATAAGTAGCGGCATGGGTAGCATATTATATTGTTTCAGTGAACATATTATTATTATCACATACAACAATGTTTTTACTATTTTGACACGGTTCATGGGTTGGTAAGTGGACGAGAAACATTTATAGCGTCCGGGCTCGTTAATGCCCTTCCAGTCATGTCATTCATATTTTCATTTTTAATCGATTAACATCTACCCATGAAATTAGCACTGCTATCTAATTATCATATAAGAAAACGCTCTTTTAAAGCAAGCTCTAGACAAAACAAGCGAACTCTTCGTTGCGGCGACTGGAAAAGAGCCAATAATTTTGAATGGAGCTCAAATCAACCTAGTGAATTTAATCGCCCAGAAACTCATGTTACTCAAGTTATAACAAGGTTTGAAAGTGTTGGTTCTTGATCGTGACTTGTGGAAAAACTTAACGAATATGTACATACTATCGTGTGCTCTCGGTTTACGGACATTTACTACCCGGAAATTGTTTACCCGGGCATTTGCTGGACCATCACCGCAGGATTTTTTAACAAGGTAGATGAAGGCAGATCGTAAATTATTACCGTATTAATTATAAGTTTATAAGTAGTGTAATTAAAATCTATATAGTGAAATGTATAATATGCACATTAATTACGAAGGAATAACACCGCAGATCTGTATTTTTATGTCTTGTTAGCAAATACTGCGCTGATTATGTAAGAAAGATATATATTATTTATAATGCCTACTTATAATGTAAAAATATGTTTGGGTATCCTTTGGGAGCGATGCATTTCCAGTTACAATTTTGTTTGTACGCCTCAGTAGCAAACATCCTATTAAGTTTGGCCGTGTACAGCAAATGTTGTGGTAGCAAATGTTCGGGTAGCAAAAGTTCGGGTGGCATATTTCCGGGTAGGAAACGCCCGGTTAGCAATAGTCCGGGTAGTCAATGCCCTACAACCCTGCTCGCTGGAGTCTCGAGAAGTGATTTCGATTTCAGTTATGAGAAACAGTTCTTTATTAGTCGAGTTCTCAAACTCAGAAGTAGGATCAGCGTTCATTGAATACAGATATGCATGCTATGTACATACCTTCTACTGTCAGATATCGACTATAAATGTACTTAAGTATTACGTATAATGTAAATAGTGGTGTCTGTCGGATAACATGGATTCGATACGGCGTAGGCGTAGCGTAGTTGCTGGAACCTCAACCTTAACATAAGTAGAACAGTTCTGGAACTTTGAACTTCCGAAGAAACACATGAAATGTACGCACTCATACGTCATTGTATTAAGTGCGCTATTACTTTATCCGTGGCGTCACAACCTACTGTTCGAAGAAGAACGACCCGACGAAGACATCTTTTAATTATCCAATGCAATGGCCAGTGAAGGAGGACGAAATTTTATCGTTGCACTCCATTCTTGCTCCAGGAAATCGAACGCTGGGTAATAAATTTGATAAATTCATATAGTATAAATAATATTTTCTTTCCACTTAAATTACTTGGAGTTGCGGAAACTGAGACGACTGGTGACTAGATTGAAATTTTGGCATGTCTACAGCATATTGTTACATTCACATATGATATACACTTTATACTTAAAATACTCCAGAAATTTATATTTGACTAAACAACTAATCAACAAATCGACTTACGGTGACCGTTTGGTACACAATTATTTTATCTTCCAAGATTTAGTGCTTCCACCGCTTAAATTAACCAAGATTTGATAAACTAGATGTGCAAGCTACAATCAAACTAACACTGGATAGAGCATTAGATCGTTGTAATAAGTTTTGCTGGCTACAGGCAAAATAATAATATTCCAGTAAGTATATTTCATTTGTTGTATTTCGAATACACAGACCAAATACATTGTTACATGCGATAACGATAAAGTTGGACAAGACAAGACGAGCTACATTTCTCGTGTAAGATTGCGAAATTCCTCACATTCATGGAACTCTATAATGCCTCTGATGTGGTTTCCCAAACTATAATCGTATCACCTCGTGATTGCAATAAATTGCATGTATGTAGGTTCTTAAATATGTGGTTTGGAACTAAAGGTACCTTCAAATTAGCCTATGAAGTAGATACAGTCACAGTGCAAAAGTTGAGCAAAAAAAAGGATAAGGTAGATGTACCTCTGCCTACGTGTGAAATATTTCCTTACCTCCATCTCACCAGATTTCTTATAATAGCATATAATTAGTTCTTCCCCAACTTTCAAACGCTCAAAATCAAGGGAAGACGGTAAATATAAAAGTAGCATTTAGTGATTCTAGCAGGATTTAAAGAAAATGTAAAGGAATGGAATTTAAAAAAAAAAAAAAAGGTAATTTATTAAGTAGTAATATACAAGGGTAGTAAGCGGATTGTAAAAATTAGGAAGATATTTTGTTTAATAAATGGTAGTAAAAGTAAGTATAACGTAAAAAAAGGGATGATACATTTTTTTCCCAACGCTAGTGCATTATTTTGTACTGTCGTCCAAATAACTGCATAAACTCTTCAAAATTTCAAATATTTTCAAAATTGTATCTAATCTCTGAATCTCTAAAGTAAAAACTTTATAAAATGGGACCGAAAAAAACAATTTGAGAGTACTTATTGTTGCTTTTAGTGTTCAGTATTACTGGAAAGTATAAAATTATCAAGTATATATTAATTACTTTACATTTTTATACAATCTTTAATCGATTATATAACATAATATGCATCCTAAATTGAACAATAAACTTTGCCTAATACAATTTATGTTTACTACCATATACTATACTCTGCTTGAATATCAAGATGTAAGAGAGAGAATATTATTGTAACTGTGTTGAAGCTAATGTTTTTATTTTAATTATGTAATTACACGCAATAAATTATAAGCAAATAATTAGTTTATATGGTATAGACAACAATCCTTGTCTCATTTAAACAACCTAGTCGTTACCGATTAATTACGTAATTCACGTATGTTCAAGTGCGTATATACGCTTCCCATTCTAACTTCCAACGTTCCAACTCCTACTCGGTCGTACTATGAAGATAATAAAATTATCCAGTTTTATCGCAGTGCAATTTCCTGCCTGTCAGTATATATATATACGTATATATGTATGTATAGTTAAGCCCAGGGAAAACTATGGTCAGAAACGTTAAAGTAGGCATCCTCACACTGTATGCTGTGCTTACTTACTAGCGCGTAAATAATTATTTATTATGGAATGTATTTTATTGGCGATTATATACGCCACGGCTTTAGATCAAGAAACCAGCAAGATGCGGAGTGGAGGTGGACTGCCTTTACTTTAACCACACTGCATTACCGATTGCCAAGGCGGACGACGGCAAACTAAGTACGTCTTCTACACATATATATGTACTCGTATTTTGATGGGCTTCACTGATTTACCATTCATACTTTTGTAATTTTAATATGTGTCTCGAATACAAGCTTAATGGCACCAGAAAACAGTAAGAAGAACTTTTATGTTCATAACAATGTTATAAAATAGCTCTACTATGGTGAGCGGAGTAGCGGAGGTAATTTATAGCATGCAATGTTTCTAACCGACGTGATGTTATGCAGTTTTTGACCGCAACCCTGGTCGCTCGCAGTATTTTTTTAGCTTAGGTACATACCTACATATGCAGAAGCTTAATTTACGTGTGATGCATCATTTTAAAGGTCTTGGTCAGCACATTACTAGTCATGCCCAAATGAAGAAAAATCCGGGTCGTCTATATACTTTGATTCTAAAAAATGATTCTTGAAAATTTCAAAATTCTAAAAAGGCAAAGATGAAACATAACTTGACTTTAAAGTACTTCCGATCGATACCAGTAAACGTAAAATATCTCAGTAAAATACTCTCATGCTAAAGGAATCTAACGCTGGGGAAGTCTCACCACAGGGGACTGTGGCCAAAAGAGACCACTCACCCTAGGAGACCCATACCTCGAAGTACTTTCATCCAGAAGGAGGTCTCTCGATCACCTTTAGATCACTCACCTTTTGATGACTCAAATATATGGTTTTGACAAATTCTCGTTATTTATTTACGACTGGAATTGTTACTGGAAAATGGCGAATTTTACAAAATGAAATGAAAATTGTACGAAAACTGAAGTTGCTCAAGTTCCACTGGTTTAGTGAATCGAACATAATAGAATTTCAGAAGCGAGTAAGGGCTTTGAATATGATGTCATGAATCTGAGAACCTCATGAAACTTTGAAATTATGTGAAAATATGGATTACAAGACTATTCTTTTTGCTATGTTACTTTTCACTAATTTTACTTCTTTCTAAAAAATCGCTTTCTCATCTATTTTTATTTATTTAGCCCAAGCCAAATAGACTTTGGAATGAATACATTCCCTAACTCTTACTCATTGCCAGTGTTAGATGTTTTTATTTCTGGCAACTAAGTTAAAGACGTGGTGTTTTTTGCCGAATTTTTCTATGATCGAAAAAAAATCAAAAAAACCTTGACTTCAAAAATTCTACAAAATCAAACTGCAGAAATTTGAATACTCTCAAAATAAATAAATCATAATAATATGTACCATTGGGACGGGGGACGTAATCTTGTGTACTTGATGATGTATGTTGAAATTAATTTACATAAAAGTCTTGGACAACAGGTTTTGATTTCGAATTCACGAGATTTTCACTAAAAACACTTTTGAACACTCTCTTTTTTAACATAGCGTGTTTTGAATTTGACTCGGATATTTGAATGCGATATATCTTTATGGTTTCTTACGGATCGGATATTCGTCTATCCGATCCGATATCCGATCCTATCCGAAGACATTCGGATAAAAAAAATCTTATCCGTATCCGATCCGAACCCATTGCGGATCGGATAAATAGCCAACCGATCCGTTTTGAACTTTATCCGTATCCGATCCGATCCGATCCGCGGATATCCGAATTATCCGATTCAGAAAATATAAAACTGTGTTTTACGGAAAATACGGTAACAATGAGTGAATTCTTGAAGAAAATATTTGCACTAATAATTCTAAAATATTTATAAAGCTTATGTCATTTTAAACTAGTTGGCGTACTTTGTTGGGAATGGGATTAGAAAATACATATCGTCGATAAAAAATAATTTTTGAAACTTTTCAATATTTTCTAAAAGCAAATCCACATCTGTTCAAAAATCTTTTAATGCAAAAACCGCATCGTTCTGTAGTAATCGCATAAGGAGCATAGTGTGGCATACTCTGATTCAAAAACCGGTATCTACACCTTGGTATCTACAGTTTATTGAGCCATACATAATATGTACTACTACTACTGCCCCGAAGTAGTTCGGCTGCAAATTACAACGTTTGTACGCACTGTCCGCAGTTAGCCGCCAAATTTCTAAAAATGCTGTTTTTATTTAATTTCATATTTTTGGAAAGATGCGAATTTGCTTTTTCACCCACTATATGTTAAAAAGTTAAAAAATAGCGCCATGACAAGTTCAGTAATTCAATGTGTTAACAATCATTAGAATTATACTATATGATGAGTGTAAAGGTAAACAATAATAACAAATGCAGAGTGATGGAACTATTTTGAAGTTAGTTCAAAACCATAATTTTAAATTTTGTTTAGCTGCACAGTCGTTATGGATTCTTACGGATCGGATAAACCGGATCGGATAACGGATAATTCGGATAACGGATCGGATCGGTTGGCCGTTTTATCCGAACTTAGTTCGGATCGGATAATGATTTATCCGATCCGTTAGGTACTTGAATCGGATCGGATAGCACAGATATCCGACCGGATAGGGCAACGGATATCCGCGGATATCCGAAATTAGAAAAATATTTCTTTTTCTTGTCTTTAAAGATTAAATAGAACAAAAATTACAGTGTATGAACATAAATGCAGTTTTGAACTCTCGAGATAAAAGGATGTGCAAAATTTAAAATTAAAAGGAATTGAATTTCCTAAATGGAATTTTAAGGAAATTTTAAAACAAGCTATGCATCTATTTATTTTTTCTGTTTCGAAATTCAGTGTAGAATACATTTCGAAGGAATAGAGATGGGAGTACATTGATTAACGAATATATAAATAAACTTTAGGACTCCAGGTAGAATTCGTAAATATTCAGGCTTAGCTCTTTCCAATCATAAAATAGATGGTTTGCAACGGTTAAAAATTCATTAAACATTCATCACAGGGCTAAAGGGGAACGCGTGAAGCTACACTTATATTAAAATCTGTAGATCTCCAATCTACAGGTTGCCTGGGGCCTAGATTATATTACATACATAGTTTGACAATTATTTGATGATAGATATACTCCATCCAAGTGTTTCTCGTTAAAATAACTACATCTATAAATGATTTACGACATCCTACTGCCATGCCACATTCACCGTAAGCCATTCAAGCCTGTGCAATAGGTTGAATCCCAATTCACTGTTGGACAGTTGGATTTTTTAACCGAATTCTGCGAATGTGTAGAGGGAAAAGATTGCAATAAAATTGTGAGTCTTATAAATAGTTAGTGCAATGTTAGAGTGCGGCTGAGATCGATTTAAAAATGCAGTTTTGTCGCAGAAGGTCTCTCTACAATGTGCAAATAATGCATCCATACATCACCCCACTCCAGTTTGAGTTCCTATTTCCAGCTGCACCAGTATGTATTGGGATTGGGATTGCAAAAAGGAGAAACGGAAAAAAGAGAGGATAGCACATCGTTTTAACTGTTATTTTTATTATTCTCGAATAAAGCATTGAATAAACGGTTCTGACTCAGCGCCCAACCACCAATGCCAATCTACATTCATAGAACTGGAACGGTCCAGAGAGGGCCATTACAGCACTGCTACACATTTGAACATATTTTTTTTGCAGATGTGCCTATTTACAATAGATTACCCTGACAGAATAATGTTTAAAATCCTGTCTCTGGCTTCCTTCCTCCTTTCTAGTGGGTACATAATATAACTAGAAAAGTCTTCTACCCAGTATTATAGACATATTACAACCATCCCTCTATTGTCAATTGTTGGAAGTGAAATGTTTATACTACCGGCCCGGGACTATATCTGTGAGCGTGCCAATATGAAACAACAAGAATAGAAGAAGAGGAATAATCCCATGATACGCTTCGCCTTCTACGCCCATCCAGGGAACGACAACGGTAGATTATGTTTTATGTTTTATCGTTTGAGATTGTGATAGCGATTGAAGTGAAGGACCAGGATTAGGATTTACGTTCGGTTGCAGTCAGATAATATGAATTCGCAACCTACACATTTTTCTGTGAGTCCCTACAAAGTAGCTATAGGGAGGTCAGTCAATCTACAATCTACCATATATCTACCTACCTATATTATAAAGGGACCATAAGAGACAAGTCCCAGTCGGACGGAGTGTCGCTCCGTTTTGTTCTTCAAGGGAGCTAGTTGCTATAGTATAGTTAGTGTAGGTATAGTACTTACTTACATACTTACTACAGACTTGACTTACTAGTTAGTGTGGAGGATCGACAGATAAAATGAAATAGAGAATGATACGCGGAGATGGTTTGGTCCTTTAGTCGTACTCGTAATGAGATCCTCACAGATGTGCATACGGCCCAAGTGAAGGTACAGTTAAAACGTTGGAGAGGAAGGAAGAAATGACTACTTCGAGTTTTACTTCAGTCAGTATTTTCTTTCTTGCTAAACCAAAATGAAATTCATGGTCATAAATTAAAACTCTCTTCCAGTTTATCGTTTTGTCTGCTTCTCTCACCCCAACAAAACTATAAAGTTTGGAGCATTCGTAATAATCTTAGAAAATAGTACTTTACTCATTTACGACCGTGCAGTAAGAGGAAGTGGAGTTCAAGCTACGTTTATGGTTTACATTTTGGAAGAGTCATTAAAATTCTCCAATGCATACGGATTCAATCTACAATACAGTCCAAGTCCAGAGCTTACATAATATAAGGGAGTAGTACGATACGAACACGACGGACGAGCTCGAGTTGGATTCGATGCGTAATATTATGTAAGTGTGCAATTCTTGAAATATATATAGGTATATAGGTTTCAGAATGAGACTCAGAATTCAGTCCTACATACGCACTCGCTCCCTATCATGAGCGTATACGCTATAGGCACTATATGGTAGGGGTACTACAGTACTACCCAAGCAGATATCACTGATTTTATTTCACGCACACGTACACTTATTTACTCATAGTCTCGAGTCCTATCTGAGTCCCTAGAATAATATTGTGTGAGAATTTTTAAAGACAGTCTAAAGACTAAATACCTACGCAGAAGGAGGCTTTTAGAAGTATTGGCATAGTTTATTGGGATTGGGATTGGCATTGGTACTGAGAAGGATTTTCATGAGCGTTTTGTATTATTTTTTGTAGCCACTTTGACAAACCGATGAGAGCTGAGGACATAATACTTTAAAGAAGGTTCCTACGCTACCCACCTACCTGTAATAAGAAGCATGAGCGGTGTTGACGTGGAGTATGTACTGAAGTGGAGATTGAGATTCGCTCCTCTTCTCCACACTCACTCGCACTCGACAGTTACAATTTATACACTAATACAGAATGTGTAACGTCCCTCCTTAAATGTAATATTTCTGACTACTATACATACAAGCATGGAGCATGCCGTAGATAACGCTACCACGAAGGCGGAGTAAAAGGCAGTACATTCTTCTACCCATCTAATTTCGCATGCTATTGCATTATTTCCAATCTCTACAATTTTTTCGTCATCTTCGACACATACCAGTCACAGAACTAAAACTAGCAATTCAGCAGGGAAAATATTTGTTCAGATTATATACCTGGACCAGAAAGCTTCCACAGCTGGCTTTACACATACTTTTACAACACTCCCTCCCCCTTTCTCCCCTCGTATCTCTTCCCTCCTCTCTCCATACCATCTATATAGGTTCAATATCCATATAGTACTATTTTTTCTTTTCGACAGTTTTGGTTTTAAACTATTTTTCTTTGTCGAATATTGTCAGGACATGAGTCTCCGGTGTGTGTCATATGTATGCAACCGCTGTCTCAACATTAGTTTGAATTACATTCCTATAAAGACAATCCAGCAACTATATAATATTGTCTCTGTAGTATATCGATCCTATAGCTTTAAAAGTTTAGCCCTATAAAAGGCTTTTGAGAAAATTGTGTACACAAAAATACCCATATCATGTCTCTACAAGACTTATCTCCTTGTCTGTGAGTAGATAATGTATATCATAAATATAGATATACATGTAGCATGTCGTACAAATGTTATTATATTATACACGTACCTACCTACGTGGATGCTTCACCTTAACTACTTGGTACAATAGCAATTGCGTAGAAATATCATCGCCATATCGTAATCCGCGACATAGCTGTCTCTCGTATTCGTCTTCCCTATGTGTCCCTCTGAGTCACACCAGAGGCAAAGGAGTAAAAGGCAAAAGTGGGGAGTTGAGGATAAATAAGTCTTGCAAAATTCTTGTTTTATAGCCCAGCCATAGTTTTTTTCTGTGCTCGTGCGTTTATTTTCATTACTTGTAATATTGGGGATGCCGATAATATAAAAGCTCTTTTCTTTTTTAGTTACTTTAAAGGCTAAGCAGAAAGGGGTGAAGTTTTTTTTACTACACAATACAGTAATTATATATCAGACTGCAGAGACTGTGTACAATGCAATGTCAACGGTAGGTATTCTTTTTGTACGTATTTGGGCTTGTTCAGGATCCACCATGAAATAAAGGGAGGGTGTTGGTGTTATACGTAGGTAGGTATATGTGTATTTAATCCTTCAGCTTTCACATCCACATATCACCAATGAGACATTCAGCTTGATGTGCACCGCTATTTTTTCTACCATTTAGAAAGTAGACGCATTATGGATGCATGTGGTATGCACATTTTAGGTTTAGGTAGGTAGGTCATCATCTCATAGTGCAGTTCCAGGTGAAGTTATAATGTGACGAATGTTTGAATAGCTGTCGTTGATTTAATTGCAAAGTGTACTTCCAAAAAACTGCATGGAGTCGGTCTGTGTTGTATGCCGAGCCAAGTAACAGGATTCTGGATTTTATTCACTCACTCACCGGCAGTAGTAGTGAGTAAATGAAATAAATTTTTAAAAGCTCATGCCACATATTTGGTTTGTTAGTTTATCTAAGAAATTTATTTTAACATTCCGATTTCTCAGCGAAATTTCGCTGCTTTCAGCAGTTGCTATTCTACTCCTACCTACCAGATACGGATGACAATTACAAATTGCATTGAAAATTATTGCTTGCAATTTATCTTTCGTAGGTTTTCTTTTGACTGCAAAATTCTTTTCTATTCTTTTAACCTTATTTCTTCAAAATATTACTAGGTTTAATATTAATTCTTAATCATATAAATACTTACCGTATTTTCTAGCTGCCTGCTGAATCGGTTGTTAAAGCACATGACTTAAAAGAAGGCTTACAGAGCCGTGTACAATTACAGACCTGTGTATTATTCAAATTTTGACTTCCCGGACCTGTGACCTAATACAGTCCCGGGTACGATTACACGCCCGTGGTCTAATATAGGAAATACGGTACCTATTTATGTCGCTGTCACCAAGTCAAAGGTCTTCATATTACATATAGTGGTTTTCATATAAGTATGTAAGTAGGTAGCGACCTAATAAAAGGGAAATAAATTGGATACTTGGGCCCTTGAGATTGTGGCTCTAGCATTAAAATCGAAATTTCCTGGCAGTGCAGTGGTATCATCATATAACTTTAACCTCCCAGCTGAATTGAACAACTAAGGTAATTTTCCCGTTTTTCCGGCGCATGTTTTCTTCTTTACTATAGGTTTTCACTCATCGTCAGATAGATTCGAATTGTGTAGCAAAACAGCATCTTGTGATGGTGACGGCTTGTGAGATTGTAATCGACGGATGCTCAAGGTTATTACAAAATATATTGTTGGCTAGATATAGATTAAATCTTTTATTAATGATTCAGATTACATATAGATATAGCATTTCAACATTTAATAATAAACATATCTGACGATGATATACTTATGTGCATTCTCCTTGTATCATGCGCAAATTGAACTACCGTATTTCCTGTAATAGTGGACGGGGCTAGGAGGTCGGAGTTTGGAAGGGGTCCGCTCACTATTACAGGCCCGTCTCCTATTACAGGAAATACGGTTAGTACCTATATTAATTCGTCTGTAAAGGTTCAAACTGTGCTATCTGCACTTTTTAAATTCTAAACATCAAATGAATGCCGATGTAAAATAGGGTTATTTCCATAGCCAGTATTATATTGCCGCCCAAAGATGGGCCTTTTGAATTTATTCCTAAAAAATTCCTACTTCCTATTTTGGATTATTAACTAATCCTATTTTTTACCCTACCCTACTTTTTATTTTTAGTTTACCCTATTTTTTACCCTACCCTACTTTTAATTCAAAGCTTACCCTATTTTCAAACCTACCCTACAAATTTTACCCTACAAATTTTACCCTACATTTTGTTATCCCGTTAATTTCAAAATAATTATTTTTTTAAACGCATAGTACAGGCACATATTATTTTTTCCAACTAATTTAGGAAAAAACCAAAGCGATCAACTAACGTTAGATTTGTCGCTGTTAATTCCGAAAACTAAACTAAAATAAGGTTACCAGGTTGAAAATGAAGCGGAGCCGGAGCGGTGGAGCGAGTAAATGCTGGATGCTGGATGAGTAGGCGAGTCGCCGTGCTTTAGTTCAGAAGTGAATGTCGACAAAAACTTTAAAAAATACGTATTTCGTGGCTTGCCGCTGGTTTGATACTCTATGAAATGAACCTAAAGTTAATGAACGACATGACGTTTATCACTATATATAACAGTGGCAAATTTTACATGAAAAGCCTAACCCTACATTTTTTTCAACCATCCTACTACCCTACCTACTTTGAAAATTGTGGGTGTCCCCTATTTCACCCTACCCTACTTTTTCAAATTTAAGACAGTCCTGCCTACATCCTACCCTACTTTTTCAAAATTTAAGCGAAAAGCCTACTTTTTACCCTATTTGTAGGGCCTACTTGTAGGTAGGGTCCCATCTTTATTGCCGACTACATACTTTCCCTCCCTATATTCTTACCAAATAATTATTTATGCTCTGTGTTTATACGCACAGCAAAGTATGCATAGTTGTTAAAATGGTTTCGTAACTACTTATCGTTAATATAAATTAAATATGAAAAATAGTCGCAATAATTTAAAATAGCAAGTTTTGCACTCAATTCTGCACCAAATTAAATTTTAAAATACAATTCAGCGTTTCCGTTCCTCATGCTCCTTGAGTTCAAGTTATGTATACAACAATTATATTCCAAGTATTTGGTGAGTACAATGAAGTATAAACTTAATGAATTTGTTAGATACATTCCTCACGCTGGCACATTGAATCTGAGCAAGTTCTATTTAATACCTACCTACCCACTTCGCAGTTGGGGTGCATTTGCATTATAGTGCTGCCCTGCAGGATGCCCGAGAGTCTGTTCTATTCAAAATGGAAAAGGAAAAGTAAGTAGGATATATATGTTCATCCAATTAGCTACTCTTGACATTTATAAGCAAGTACTAACTAACGATAAGTAGGTTTCCATGCAAATAGTAATTTCAAATGTACAAATCTGTCTTCGTAGTCTAGAGGATTGAACGATCGGATATGGCATGGAGTGGAGTATAGAGTAAAGCGTAGGTAGGTGTTTTTGCACAGTTGACGATAAATGAGCCAAAATTCAGTTTCCACACCATTGCAGTCAGCTCAATATTGCTTACTCCTAAATTTGTGAATGTGCACTCCGCACAATATAAAGTCGTATAAAAATAGGCTCTCACTTGTATTTTTATTTAGAATATTTCTGTTTCAATGTGTATGTCGTTGACTCAAACCGCTCCTTTGAGTTGTAGCAACCAACACACACAGTCCACTCAACTACATATATGAGGTTACTGTAACTAAAATAAATACCATTTAAGTAGTAATAGTAATTTGTATTTAAATAAAACAAATTAGCATCCAATTTTCCAACAAAAGTATAATGTGATTTTAATGTAAATACATTGTTGACGGTCTGAGCCATTAGAAAGAGAGAGAGAGAGAGAGAGAGTGGTTGGGAAAGGAGCAGACAGATTGGCAATGTTACAATAGCTTTTATGGCCAATTGCACAAAATAATTCCTTTTCCCAGACACAATAAAATATAATATAGTCAAAACAACAACACCGTGACTCTGTTCCGTTCTCTCTACATTATTATCACGAGTCAAACTCAAGTCAAAGGGAGGGAAGCATGGAGTGGCATAGTCCCAAATGTTTGCACCTCAAAATTAGACGTAATAGGTGTCTATGCATTATTTATTATTCAGCGGATATATTTTCACTCGGTCCTCCAAATCCTTTATTGTGTCTGTATTAATGCCCTCATATACGGAAATACTGACTCGTCGGAGTTGGAATTTGGAGGAACCCTCGGATATGCATGGAAAACCCCTCTGCCTCTGCTGACTGAACTCAATAAATAGAATTAGGGAAACCGAAACCGAAATGGAATAATTGAGGCTTCATTCTGTTTTGCTTGCGGAATAGTGCATTGAAATAGAATACACCACTATTACCACCCCCATCAGGCTGCATTTAAATTGAAATCCAAATCGCAAATCTGGTTCCATTTCCATTTGCAATATCTTTCCTTCACTCTCTGTTTCAAGCCATTTATTTGCCTTATTATTGATTTACCAATTTATTAAATTATTAACTGTGGCTTTATACTCTTCAGGGTTTTTATTAATGCCATTTTTATTTGTAAGTGGAGCTTTAGGGGAAATCCAGCAGGACTCGGACCAGTACCAGTACCAGTACCCGTAGCAGCAGCAGTAGCAGTAGCAGGACCGGTATAGAATAAGATCTATTTACGACAAATGGGTACAAATGTGTATAACTAATAGTAAGTTGCTTGCAATTCCCACAGATCTTGAGAGAGAGAGAGAAAATGATCTAAAGCAGTGATACACCAAGCCATGAGGACTTTAATAAATCTTACCTCATCACAAAAATAAATCCGTTTTTATTACTCGTCTTCCTATACACACAGCTATCTCAACTGTATTTTCATGTTAAAAAAAACTAAACCCACAAATAAAAACTAGAGCGAGCCAACGAGCGACAAACAAGACCACACAGGACAAAAGTATTATAGATTAGATACTTTCATTTCATTTTTACGCCATCATTTTTATGAAGAGTCTCAGGGAATCCTGTGAGAGGGGAAACAATATAATGTATCAATGTTAAAGTAATGCTGCCCCTATTTGCATTGCATTTACTTGGCTTTGGCTACTTTTCTTTTGGACTTCCGATAAAATACATCTAGACATCTAAAAATGTGCGCATCTAATAAAGATATTTTCTCTTTCAATTTTTTAAAAAGACATTCTATTTTGAAGAGGATTGAATAAAAGGGACATCTGGATTCTGGATTAATCTAAAAAATATAAGAGAGCCGAGAGAGTAACATATGAGTACATTTCCTTGTTGAGAAATGTGAGGCTCATGGCTAATTTAAATTTTTTTCTATTTGAACATTTGAAACGACAGATTTCAAGTTAAATTACGTGACGTGCTGATTACGACTCTCAGTATGTCCTTTTGCTCAGTCTGAGTGTGAGTATTGACACTATAAACACTCCACACATGAATTCACATGATTTCCTAATGGTTTTTATCTGAGATCTAAATTCTTATTTCGACGTTCCCTTAGTTGTCCGAAATTGCAAAGGCTGCTACGGCATGGAGAATGCAGAGCTTGAAGAAGTATGAGTATGTGAGTGTGTGTGTGTGTAGGGGCGAGTGGGGAAACCTCAGTGTGCATTAATTCCAGGATCTTTTGTTCACAGTCAATACGTTACGTAAAGTACAGAAGAATGAGGATTGAGACCAAACTTGAATGTAACAGAAACAGTCTTTTATTCGATAGTTGAGATCTGCAAAGATATCACATTCGTACAGCCACGACAATTCCTCTTGCTCTGGCTATTACGGACGAGGACGGAGGACCGGAGACGTGTTGGACTGGGAGTTTGGAGTGGAGATGAAGCTGACGTTGTCGTTGTCGGTGTCGGTATGTCCCATAGAAAGAATTGTCTACGAAGTGCATATTATGTACAAGTTGTAAGTTGGAATTGGTGAGTGTGCGAGGACCAGGACTCGTGGATGTACATAGTTTGAATTTTCTTTCGCATATTTTCTTCAGCATGGTATTTTGCCTAACTGCCACGGTCGGATCCAGTTCAAAGTGTGTCTGTTGTCTGCATAGTCAAACTCGGAGAGCTATTTAAGTGTGAGTCTTGAGTTTGAGGAGAAACTCCAGTTTAAAAAGTAAGAAGATATGTAGCCAGAGCCTCCCAGCCAGGCTTACAGAACAGAGCTAGTGTTCCGCTGTTGTTACAGCAGTCTCCAGAGTCTACACACAGCCTTCCAACCAGAAGAGTCACACAGACCATGCTTCTTGGCTGGGCAATTTCAAAGGCAATTCTTCTATCTTCATCTTGAATGAGTCTTGGAGTTGTTGGGAACGTGCGAGAGTGTTTTGGAACTTTTAAAGGAGGGAAGTTGGGTGGCTGGGTTGCAGTGAGAATCAAGCTTT
The DNA here is from genome assembly GCA_949802685.1 of Dicyrtomina minuta. Lineage (NCBI taxonomy): Eukaryota > Metazoa > Arthropoda > Collembola > Symphypleona > Dicyrtomidae > Dicyrtomina > Dicyrtomina minuta. The sequence goes on from OX461812.1 coordinate 39,116,905, forward strand.
CCAACAAGCATGTTCTTCTTCTTCTTTCCTTCGCCTCTCGTTTCCCAAGTCCGAGTCGACTACGACGAGGAGACCCAGGAGCAGCTTGCAGAGGCAACTAACTATCAGTTGTCAGTTGTCAGTTGAAGACAGGGACTAACACAACGTTTGAGCGTTACGTAGGTATTATTAGTAGTACATCTGCGATCGAGGTAGTCGTCCTCATCTCCGCTCTCTCTCTCCCATAACGATATATACATCATAATACACTCTCGTTCCAGGAACACAACCACTTTGACTTTCTTGACGGTCTGTTCTGTACTTACACTCAGTCTCACAGTCCAACTATAGAATGACCTCATGCGGTGTTCTCTACTTCTCCGTCATTGTTTAGTGAACGAAAATTCCAGGACACAAAGTCTCAAATCCAACCATTTTTGCAAGTCCATAGTCGATATTAAAACATTTGGGGGCCCTTGTTAGTAATTTTTTGTATACAAAAAAAACAAAAACAAAACAAAAACAATAAAAAAAGTAAAATAAAATAAAGAGCAGAGAAACTGGCAACTTGTAACTTAGTGTACAACAAATTATGGACATGGCATTATTATTGTCCTATTCTCTCGAGCGACAGTAGGAAGGAGTACGAGTTATTGGAATACAAAAATATACGAAAACGAATACGAATCTTGAATGCTCACGGGGTCTCTCTGTATTATTTTATACGCATCGCAACATTTTCAGATCGTGCCGATTGTGACTATCGATCTGTAGTGTTGGAATTGGGGGCTTAAGAAACAATCTGATTGTGAATCTGAGTCTGATTTTTCACAAGACAATATTTTACCGGATACAATACAAGAGACATGATTTGATTTCTCATCCTCACCACTAATTATTGTGACACTGTCAAGTGAGAAGAAGTCTTCTGTGAACTGACTAGTGAGCTATATATTTGGATTTGTACCTACCTACTTGTTTCTTATAATAGTACTTACGCAGTTTTTTTTTCCACGTGGATCGCATTGTCCGACCAAACCAAAGCAGACACAATGCGTGGTGCACATGGAGTGTAAAGCATTTCTCAAGAGGATATAGTTATAAGTATAAAATGTAATCATCTCTATATTTACGGTAATGCTCCCTTTCAAAATATTCACTTCTATAATATCCTCCTCAAGCTTACGTTAGTATCCAATTTCCCATTTTTTTCTCAAGTTGTGCGTACGGCGTACGGCGTCCAGGCCAGACTTGATGCGTTAGCGTAAATGTCTATATTTTCCACGTGTAAGTATACTTTGGTAGCGATACATTATAGATATTCCACTCCAATTTCCAATCCCAACAACTGCCACCCATATTATATAGACCCTTGTTTTTGACAATCGTTATGATTAACTATTTTTTCCCTTTAATTCTACCCAAATATTTTTATGCGTCTCCAACTTTTTGTCGGGGAATGGCGTATCAATGACAAATTGCATTTAAAAGTTTGTGATTTTATTACGTTCCACGCGGATTTTTGTATACAGAGAGCAAGTATGTGTATACACCTAAAAGTCTATCTCCTCATTCTATCCTTTGGGATTTGAACAAAAAGTTGGAGTAATATTCAGTATATTTGTATCCTATAGGAATGTAGGTATGTATATATTGTTTGTTTAACTTACGGACCAGTGGGCTGCAGGCCATTGAAATTGTGCAACAGTGAATTAATATATATCTATAGTTCTTTCTTTCTTTATTTTAGCTTAAGTCTCTCTGCATTAGAACCACACGTAGATTTTTGCCTTACGCAATAAAATCTTGAATTATTGTAATTTGATCCAAATCTAAATCCAAGTCGTACAAGTTTGTCGTTTGCAATGTAGGTAGCTATATATATGATTTGTGTGGGGTGTTCACATCTAGAATCTAGAATTTATATAGAGTCTCCACGTTCCTTAATGCATTCCTTTAGATAAAATATTAAGGCGGAAGTAATTCAATTATTTTATTATTTTATAGCAAATTTGTTGAGCATATGATAAGCTCGGGGAAAATATTTATTGCATTAATTTTACAGCAATGATGATTTATGAGCTATACTTTTGATAAGGAGTAAATAATTTGTTTTCTTCATGCCAATTGTGATTTGATCAAAGGCAGTACGTGAGTCTGCTGAGCGCAGCACAAAATACTGTAACATCCGATTATATAAGTTGAGCGTCCGTACATAATAGGGCTACATGGGATTTAAGGCTCATTGTAATATGAGCACACGTACACACACACACAGCAGGGACACAATGTACAATACTCACTCTGTTTCTGTTTTATTATTGTGTGTGTAGACCATAGCTGTCTGTGGGATCTACATATTATTATGTACACATTGCGTTCTGAAGTTCAAAATTTAAAAAATGTGTATTCTACTGTAACGAGAGAGAATATTATAAAGACTGACTCTGCTACTCTCTGAGGAACAAAGAACTCTGAAATTGCTGAGCATGAAGTATGAAGCAGTTAGGGCTAAATACATAAAATCATAAATGCGTGTGTGTGTGTGTTGTCCAAACCAACAACTAGCTATACGGCAGTTTACTCCACACTATGTACTGTGTGTAGTGTACATACATATTTGGATCTATCTCTTTTTTTCCCTCGCGAAGAGCCGTAGCCGACGCCGGAGTCGTAGTATAACATTAATAAGACATTAGAACTGCGTTTACGCACATAAAGCACCAATTAATATGCTTTAGTTTGGAGAGGAGTAGAAACTTTTCAACCTGTTAATGGTAATCCATGTCTTGAGTATGAAAATAAACTTAACTTTATTAGTTTCGCTCCCGACCATTATTCTATGTGTGTGTGTGTGTGTGTGTGTGTAAAATTTTAATACGGTGCTCCATTCTGGTGGGAAAAGCTGTGTTTTTACTTATGCACAATAGTAATTAACGTTCAGCATTATTATCTTTCTTACCAGATTACGCTCTATGAATCAAACTAATTGAAACGTTGTAATTTGTTTAGAAAGAATTACACCCAGTCAACAGATGCATACATGGATGCGATACATGAGTAGTGTAATAATTTCTGTCTTACTCTTTGTCTTGTAGAGTACCAGCACCAGCCAGACCAGACCACTATCACTATCACACAATGCCCCTGCCCTAAAGATAAAGATAAAGAGGATAGGGGTATTATAGTAATAGTAGTGGTCGCAGTAGGCTACTCTACAGTTGCAGATAACACCGAGCCAGTGGAAAAATCAGTGTAATTAATTATGGAACACAAGTTGGCCGTTTTTTTTCGCGCCAACAATGATCTTATCAGCTGTTCCTCGTCGTGTTATAGTTTTAGTAATTATTTACTACAGAACAGTTGGTAGTAGGAATCGTGGACGCGGACGTAGTACAGTGAGTAATACGAGGAGACAAAAATGTATAAAAAAACAACATTGACAATTTGAAACCACTTTCAATGTCACTATTTTGAACTGTGGAAATATAAGTATCTACAATGCCTATACATCATAAACATAGAGATTGAAATCTAAAGAACTGTGAGGACTGTACATGTTTGTTTATGTACACACATCTGTCTTAAGTCCTGGTCCTGGAGTTCTGGTCCTGTGCAATTGCAATGGTGGATTTCCTCCAAGTTTCATACATTCTAAACTGTCGCTCCCACTGCACTGGCTACTACTGGCTTGGGCGCTCTCAAGTTTTGTGTAGAGTTTAGTCTTTTCGGATTTGGACGGATGGGAATGCGGTAGGGAGTGAGAGTGAGAGTCCCAGTTGATCCTTTGCTTTTGTTTTATTTGCATCAAGTATCAAGAGACTTGACAACTAAACCAAGAGGAAGGCAGCGGATTCCCTCAAACTTTGTAGTAGTAGTTGTCATGTCGCTCCCAGAATCTTGATCACGTAGTCCTTCCCATCACCCAAAAACATCCCGCAGAAGCCTCAAGCCTCAAAACACATTTAAATAAATCCATTATATATTGATTTTATCTGAGAGCTGTAGCCACACTCGGAATTTTGTGACACACTACGCTCATAGTTCTTGGAACTTGTGTGTGCTCTTGACATTTGGTTTTGGTCAGCTCTGTATGCAGAGACGTCATACAAAAACAGACCAAGAAACTGGGGATATAAAGACGGAGGTAACGAAGTGTTGCTCCATTGCTCTCATTCCCATCCCACTGACAGCGGTGGCAATGACATTGACAGGGGAGATGAAAGGGGGAGAATTTTGAATATAGGTAGCGATAAAATTTACATATTCTTAAATGTGCAAATCTTAGAATGCAGCCTAACCATATAGTATAGCATACCATACCATACAAGAAAACAGAGGATAGAAAATGCAGGCACCGGTCCCTGGTAGCTGTAGAATTTTATTGTATGGGAAAGTCACTAACCTTTTTTATTTACATCAAATCAACAAAATTATTTCCGAAGGTAATAACTTCCTCTGGTGGGTACTTAACACTATGGCACTATACTATTTAAATTCAATTCGAAAGCATTCCAAACAACCTTTTTTTCTCAGTAAATTGTACTTTGTATCCTAATCCTCAGCCTGATAATACTGTGTGAAAAGTAATAATGACTAATCTTTAATGGCGTACGTGTTAAATAATGTAAGTTGCATCAACTGAAAGTGTGGTAAAAATCATTTGACTGCACTCCTCGTCCTTCCTATACATAATTCACAGACAGTATTAATTAATGGACTGATTAGATTGAGAGATTACATAGAGTATTTATCACTCCTTTCTCACTTACACACTGCGTACTCGAGACTCGACTCCCTCTACAAGTTATTGTCGAGTGGTAGGGAAGTGGAGAAATATTTAAGGATTCAGTCATATAAGTGAGAAGTGAACATTAGACTGTGCGAACAAGATTCGAAGGATTTGTTAACCCAAAACCAAAACAAAAGTGAGGGCATATTATATTATAGGAGATTATTTTGAATCTGATACTTTCATCATGACATGACCAAGTGGAAGTAGGTACCTACTGATAATAAGAATTTTCCTACATATTACATGAGAGTCATGAGTCACGAGGAGAGTCATCTGCCTGTGTACATCCTCGCAGGCTAATAAATTATGGAAATTGTAAATCATGCACCATGCACTTACGTATCCAAGATAAACTTCATAGTAAAAATTATGAATAAAAAGCTGTAATCTCAAAGAAAAAATCCAACTTCTTCCTTTCAACATAACTACATAATCGTGGTGTTGGATTTGCAATAATTCCGTCTCCATCTCTACAAATTGTTCTATAGCTACATACACTCAAAACACGCGTAGATACTTATCAACTAATAAGCCATTGACACAATTATGTAACATACTATTTTTACATAGGGTATTTTGAATTTCTTCTCTGCTACGAAACCATATTGAAACGGAGGTCAAACCGGTGACCTTCATCTGACCGGGCTCGACCCCCGAGTTCTGCCGCTCCTACCCCAAAAGTCCCTAAATTAAATCTTATGTTTTTATGAAATATTAAATTAATAAATTATATTTTTGTAAATACATGAGCTTAACCTATCCATTCACACTTTATTTACATATATACATGGCGGAGCAGATGGTAGAGATGTTGATTTGGGGGTGACCACCAAGTTACAGTTTTTAGGGGTAACTACTCCCATGGGGGATGGCAGAGGGAAATAGTGCTCGAAGAGCCAATGCCTACCTATGTCTAAGAGAGATGAATTTGCAATGTTTACATTTGAAGTTATGATTTGAATCGAATTATTTTACATGAATTAAATTTCAAGATATTAGTAGTTAGTGTATTATTTATAAGTTTTATTTTCAGCGGATGAGTGGCTCAGAGGTAAGACCGGTTGAAGCGCAACCACCCCATGGTCCACACCCCATGAGCTTTGAGGGACTGGGCAGAAAGGAGACGTGATAGTTTGCATTGAGAGTTGCAGTCACCAGTGCCAACCATCTCCCTCCCCCTCTTCAGCCCAGCTTGTCCTGTCCATCCTCAATTTTGAATGCAGATATGAAATATTTAAATTTTGTTTATGTTGAGTGCGACAGAAATAAGAATTACTAAGATAACAGATAATAAATAAGAAGTGAAGTATTGTTTTGAACTAGTAAAGTGGTAAGGAGAGTTGACAGCGACGGGGTCTCAGTTGTTCCCGTTTGCAAATAGAAATTGACTGAGACTGGGGAGATGGTCGAGGAAACCACTGAGGTCAGAGAACGTGGGATCTCATCAGGGCCCGCTTCCATCCCGACTCCCGATGCTGTCATCTCCTCCTTTTTGCCTAATTGAAATTTTTGAATTTACAAATATTGAATTGCTGATCTGAATGTTGTGTTTGTGATAAATTTTAGTTTAATTTTAAGAAGTGAAGTTAAGTACTGATTGATTTGCCAATAATTTCTAATTGGGGCCGTGGTTCGGGGAAGAACGCTACTCTCAGTCACGATGACCGAATGACAACGCCGGTGGTAAAAGCAGTCAATGTCTTGAGCAACATAATAAGCAACTACACCGACGAGGTCAGAGAATCGCTTCCCCCTAAGCCCTTATATTTTGGAAAATATTTTACAGGAATTTTCATGAATGAATTATTTGATTATAATATTATGCAAAATGAGATGAAAGAGTTCACGAAGAACTCCTAGGCTATCATAGTCACTACTAAAGCGGAAAGAATATGTACTGGCCGGATGCATATACCTCCTACTTAATTAGCATGAAAATCCTTCATCTATATATTATTCATACTACTTAATACAATAGAACGAGAATTATGAGAATCGAATTTGATTTTCGCCCATGAATTTAGTTGGACAACATCGAAGATCAGTCGATCAAGTTTAATTTTAAGGATAAATATTTATTAATTAATTCGGAAAAATGTTACGGAATGGAAAATGGAAACTGAAAACGGAAAATGATACTGAAAATGAATTGAAAGTTTTCCTCTGCCATAAGGGCAGGGACGACAAGCCTTACTTTAATTTTGAATTCTTATTTTGTTTTGTTTTGTTTTCATGTAATAATTTCGTCCACACAAATTTACACATATTATGATTTTACAAATTCCTTACGGATACCGTGGATACGGATTACAAGCCAATTTGGTTCCGAAGGTAGAATCCAGGTGAGTACAATTTTGATCACAAATATTAATGTATATTTTCTTTTACAATTTGATTTTGATTTATCGTAGACCTCACATTATTAATCTGGTTTTAATTAAAGCAAATGTTCAAGACGGGAAGCACGACAATGGACACAAGAAAAATAATAAAACAAATTAATACTAATGCGATGTGACACTGAAAACTAAAACTTTTCTTTTTATATTTTATAGGAGCTTTCTTACACCAGCAGGATTCACAGAGGACCACTTGGCTCCTCTGATCCCCCTGCAAATCTTTGATTCTTTTCGGAGTCTCCATTATCGTCTTTCCCGAAAATTAAGAATTGAATTTTACGGAGATGAAATTATTATATGTTTGCGTGAAGAGACTGTTTTCGTGACTGGTGAGGGCAGTGCTCCTGCTGCTTCTCCTCCCTGAGATGCGTGGCGTGGCTTGGTACGGCAATGGAATGTGAAGCTCTACTTGTAGCGAAATACGTTCTGTTGTTGGTTCCGCACGTTGCTCCCAGTGGAGATAGAAGGATGCCTGAGTTGAATGACTTGAAAATATCCTGTCTGATCCTGTCTTCTTCTTCTGGCTGGAGATGGCTTCGGCTACGCTCCGGCTGAAAGAAGAATTGAGGACGAAGGCGGCGTGTCATTTTCATTCCCCTTTCACAATCCCCCTGCAGCAGGAGTGTCCCCTACGACTGGAAGCTGAAATAAAAGGAGAAGGAAAATGGCACGCACACAATTATATCATACCTGATTATATGTAATGAAATGATTAATAATGCGATGTTTTTGATTTCTCAGATTAATTTGAACTATTTTTGAAAATAAAATTGTTTTGTGTAATAAAGAAAAACTTTAGAAAAACGAAACTGATTGAATTTTTACATTGCTTTATTAAATAAGAAAAATTCATTACTGCTTCAAATTCATATCTGCATGAAAACTTTTGAAATAGAATAATCTAAAATATAAAATTAGTGGTAAATCTCATGACGATGTACTGACCCCCTGAGGGGAAATAATTCATATTATATCATAGAAGAAATACATACGAAGAAAAATTTCAAATGATATCAAAATATTATAAAATAGAATTGAGATAACGAAGGGCATATAAACTATACTATTATGGAGGCCTATCCTTGAGAGATTCATACACATGTACCGATTAATTTTTACAGATAGACCCTCCCACCGATACCATCGAATATAAGGTATTTCGTGTGGGGATACCATAATATATTAAGATATATTAAATATTATTTTTGATTAATAAGTATGTAGTTATGTTTTTATATTTGTAATAATTAGTTTTAGATTTTTATGTTTTGTAGAAGATAATAGAATATTATATTTTTAACGTAGATCTTCTAAGATGGAAGGACAACTTTTAAGTATTTTGTTTTAAGTATTTATTAGTAGAAAAGGTAAGAAAATTTTTAATTATTATGAATTTTAGTTGGGAAATTTTTATTTCGGGGAATCACTAGGGTTCTTCTTCGCTTCTTGAGGTGGATCTTGAGCCAACTTTGAAGATGAAGCTTGAGCTGAGTTTTGAGGAGGATTCCCCGGATTTGCAGACGGTCCAGGACGCGGAGCGTCAGTAGTTCCTGCATCTGGATTAATTCGAGGCAAATTTTCCGGATTTAAGAATTCCCGAGGAAACAAAAATCCAGTGTGAAGTACGACGTATCCATCCTCACGGTGAGTAAGAGTGAAGCTTACATTTTGGTTCCAATTATTGACCTCCAGAGTTCGCGGATGAATACGTGGCGCATCATTAGGAACTCGGGTTGGCCTTATTTTTGTAAGAGCAGGCGGAGGAGGAGCTGGCAAATCTTCTTGACCTGGTTGACCCATCCCCCGGACTTCGACAGGCGGTAAAGGCAATGGATTTACCGGATCTAAGCGTGGCATGAAGACAGCTTCAATGAAGGCAGAGAGAGGAGGAGGATTGAAATACCGCAGGAGGGCGGTGTTCACGAGGTTGGCTGTGATCCTCAATTTATTATAAGCGGAATTTATCCCCTCATGCTGGACGAAGTCATTCTTGTACCCTGGGCTTATTATGAGGATGTTAGGAGGATCCTCAGTAATGACAAGCTTCCTTGGAGAATCTACTTTTTCCTGTTCCCTCATAAGTTCGAAATCTTTATTAATAGTTTCGATTTGGAGGGTGGCGGAGACAAGAGCCAACTTTTCTGTTTCAGAAAAGTCCTCCGGTTTTGCTTGCGGATTATTTTTGGCAGGAGTTGTACTCAGACTGCGATTTGGAGCCAAATTTTGTCCACGTGGGGAAGGTTCTTCTGGAACCTGATGAATATCTTCGGCGGGAGGAGGTTGAGGAAGAGGTGGCTGGGGAGGAGCTCCCAGAGCTGCTGAAGTAATAGTGGCTGGAGCATCACTCCGATGCAAAACAACATTTCCCCCCAGTTTATACTGACGGCGATCTGAATCAATGGGTGGCTTCCGGGCTTCACCAGTGAAGGAGCTGAAGGGCTTTATTTTAGCTTGTGATGCCTTCTTGACCACCCGTTTAGAGGAACGAGTGGGCACTTTCACGGCAGCAGCGGAAGTTGAAGCAGACGGAAGAGGAGTAGAGCGAGGAGGAGGAGGAGAATTTCGAGAAGGGCGCCCCCTACGCCGAATTGTTTCGCCAGCTTTCTTAGATTTATAATTTTGTCTGCGTACAGCGTTAAGATAGTTTTTCTTCTGCTGACGTAGATCCGCTTCCTCTTTCTTTTTCTTTTCGGCCGCATCCCTGGCCTGTTTCTGCTGGAAAGCATTTTGATAAGTTTTTCGAGCAATATTCCAATGTGGATGCAATTTTGACATCTTCTTCTTTTTCTTTGATAACTGCTTTAAAGTTGGCGGATCACGTTTGGAAGATGAAGCTTTTGGCGGCGAAGGAGTTCGAGTGGAAACTTTCCGAGGCGAAGACCTTCTCGGAGGAGTACTTTCAGGGCTAGTTTTCGGTGATGGTGACCATGAAGAAGCCGAAGGTTTAAGCGGAGAAGGCGTTCGAGTTGAATTCCTTCGATGTGGCGTACTACCTGGAGACGGGCTTGCCGGAGGAGATGGCCACGAACCTGGCATCTATAGAAAAAGTTCATAGATGGGGGCAAGACGATTAGAGTTTTGACCTAAGAACTTGTATCACCCCATGACTGTAGCACTAAAATTTTGGTTATGGATTGAAAGGGCGCCGGTACTATACTGACGCTCTGATTCACTTTGAGTCTTTAATTAAAGTTTTACAACTATGGAATGTAAAGAACTTACATTCCTAGCAAAGTTCGAATTCTGTATTTTAATTTGGTCACATTTTTAATTTCTAATTAATTATGATAATTTTGGTAAGGAATTTACTTAATTTAATTTTTAATTTTAATGATCTCTGTTTAAAGTGTCCGTAGATTGCCTACATAATTTAAGTCTATGTGTACCTCCACAATTACTACATCTCCTCACTCTTTTCCTTTTTGGTTTTGGTTGGAGAAGGGGGCAATCGGCAAAGATGTGCCGAATGTTTCCCTGCTCCCGACGGGACTTACATAAGGGACATTCCCTAATTTTATTATTAAATTGAACCTGGGTCTCATTGACCATATTTTGATTGGAGTTAGGTCGCCCTAACGCTGAGCATTCGGCGGTGACGGGTGAAGTTGAATTTTGGGTAGAGGTGGAGGCGATCTGTGCGTCCAAGTCTGATGTTTTATAGGTAGGAAAAACAGGATCTGGATCCCAATTAGTAACTTCGGTAGGACTTTGAGGGGTGGACCCACACTCTCCTGTGTCGGGCCCAAGCCAATAGTCTTCCTGGTCGGAGGGGATCTCCATCTCCTCAATATCAGTAAAATCTATGTCCATTTTGCTGCGACATACATTGGAAATATTTTAAGTTATACTTACACCCTATCCCTAACTTGAATAATTAATTTTTCAAATCATAAAATATTTATTAATTAGAATTTTGCACATATTTGGTAGGACTCTTGAATCGTGAAGTCCCAGATCTGAATTCCAATCGTTGGAGTTCCGATCGACTTTCAGCTCTGAGAATTTCGGTTCAAGGGAACTAATGAAATTTTTCACATTTTTACTTTAACTTTTATAATTTTGATCACTTTACTTTCAATATCTAGACAACCAAAAGTAAGTGGAACGTTACACATTTAATCTTTATGAATATTTAATTTAGGGATCAATGCAGAAATATTCTGATTCATTGATCCGACACAACTTATATAATTATCTATCAATTTCACTCCCATGAGTCTAACTTGTTCCTCATGAGTAATTTGGGATGAAGTTCCCTCCCCGTCCCTACTTTTGATTTTCTGCGAGCTTTTGGGAGTCACAGGAACTTTAGATCGAGGGCTCTGGACCAAGAATTTTCGGGTCGCCCTACGAGATCTTGTTAATGCCCCTGATCGTCTTTCGCTGTCAGAGAGGAGGCGTGGAGTAACTTCGCGACGTCTCCTACGAGACTTAGGATTTTTATAGATTGCGGAAGCTTGGTCCGCGGTGGTGTCATAATAGTCAGTCTCTTCGGACTGAGAATCGGCGCTTTCACTTTCAGATTTGTTTGCAGATTTGTCTCCCGAAGGAGTTTGAACATTTTGCGAATCTAGATGATTACTTTCATCCTCGGTCTGGACCCAATAAGAGAGGCTGGATTTACCGTGACGAGGACTACGAGTAGGATGAAAATCTTTGCTAATTAATTTATTTGAAGTCGCTTTTACTTTTTCAGATTTCCTACTATTTAAGGTAGGAGTTAAAATTTTGCTTCCGCTGGATCGAGAATGGGCGGATCCAATGGCAGAAGGTGAATTCGAAGATTTATTTTGTTCCCCCGGACTCAATCCAGATTCCCGGGACTGGTACGGAGAAAGTTGAGCAATTTGAGTCTGAATTTCTTTAACTGAGCTTAAATTAAACTTATCTATCATAGGATTTAACGGAATTAATTCTGAGCAGGTTCTGTTCTCACTCAGGGTCGAGCTCGTTCCTAGACGTTCTACACCCCTCGGAGCGGTGATCACATTACCTTGAGTCGAGCTTTCGGAGCGAGCTCCGATCTCTACACTCTGTGTCTGATTGCTTGTGTGTGTAATTGTATTTTTACTTATATCTAAATTATCATTATTACTAGGAAAATATTGAAACTTATTATGTGGTATAAATTTTGCAGGCTGTAAAATTGGATCTACAGGTGATGGACCTAGTCCACTTTTTGAACTTAACGTGGAAGAGAAATCTCTTTCCCCAGTCGAACTGGCGCAATTGCCCTCTACACTTGTGGTAGGGAAAGATTTTTCAAATTGAGTCGAGCTTGTGAACAAAGGTTCACCCTCTACATTCTTTGGTGGGGAAAAATTCTGTCGTTGAGTCGAGCTTTCGGAGCAAGCTCCGATCTCTACACTCTCGGAATTTTGGGTGAGTCTGACCGGCCGAGTCGAGCTTTCGGAGAAAATTCCGATCTCTACACTCTGTGGTCGTTCAGACTTGGAGTTTCCACTTCCTCCGGAGGAGCTTGAATGTGTTTTGCTCTCCGAAGTGGTGATTGAAGAAAGTGTTTTGTCAGTATCTGTGTTTGTGTCTGTGGATGATGTGATCTGATTAGATTTTGAGGCTCTTTGTGTCCAGGCTTCTGGATTTTGTGAGCGCAAAATCTTACTATCCTGTTTATACCCCCCAGGCGTTCGGCAGAACGCCGACTCATTAATTATGCCTGGATACAAAGGGTTATTAGAATTTATATTTGAAGCTGAAACTTGTGGTTGAAGTACGGGGGCACGGACGCCCCAGGATGAATGTGAGTGATCGGTACTTCTTATGCTTAATTGTGGCGCTAAAGAGGAGTCACTATCGGAATGTCGAGAAAGTGGCCCTCTTGAAGGAATTGGTGTGTAGGAATTTGGTGGTTGGGCTAAGTGGGTAAAATCCCCCCTCGGCTCCACATCTACAATAGGTAAATTATTTATGTATGGTGGATCGGCTGTTGGATCCAAATGTGGTTCAGATAGGAAAGCGTCATCAGCTGGGACTGGTCTGACCTGGTCAATCCACCCAACGTCGACGGGTGATTCCTCGTCTGGTAATGGATTTGGATGTACATACTTCTTAAGATTGTGACCATGAGCTAGAAGTAAGTGGCGCTCCGAAAGGCATTCATTGATGTCTTCGTTGACGTCACAAAGGAAGTATGAGTGAATATTTTCATTAAGGCTATAGACTTTGTATGGACCTGTATAATGAATAATGAATTTGGCATGGGTTCCGGCGGGGCGTGTAAAATTGCGCTTCCACACCAGATCGCCAAAGATGTGCAGGGGGATCAGAGGAGCCAAGTGGTCCTCTGTGAATCCTGCTGGTGTAAGAAAGCTCCTATAAAATATAAAAAGAAAAGTTTTAGTTTTCAGTGTCACATCGCATTAGTATTAATTTGTTTTATTATTTTTCTTGTGTCCATTGTCGTGCTTCCCGTCTTGAACATTTGCTTTAATTAAAACCAGATTAATAATGTGAGGTCTACGATAAATCAAAATCAAATTGTAAAAGAAAATATACATTAATATTTGTGATCAAAATTGTACTCACCTGGATTCTACCTTCGGAACCAAATTGGCTTGTAATCCGTATCCACGGTATCCGTAAGGAATTTGTAAAATCATAATATGTGTAAATTTGTGTGGACGAAATTATTACATGAAAACAAAACAAAACAAAATAAGAATAAATTCACGCATTTCAGGCGTGATGAGATCCCACGTTCTCTGACCTCAGTGGTTTCCTCGACCATCTCCCCAGTCTCAGTCAATTTCTATTTGCAAACGGGAACAACTGAGACCCCGTCGCTGTCAACTCTCCTTACCACTTTACTAGTTCAAAACAATACTTCACTTCTTATTTATTATCTGTTATCTTAGTAATTCTTATTTCTGTCGCACTCAACATAAACAAAATTTAAATATTTCATATCTGCATTCAAAATTGAGGATGGACAGGACAAGCTGGGCTGAAGAGGGGGAGGGAGATGGTTGGCACTGGTGACTGCAACTCTCAATGCAAACTATCACGTCTCCTTTCTGCCCAGTCCCTCAAAGCTCATGGGGTGTGGACCATGGGGTGGTTGCGCTTCAACCGGTCTTACCTCTGAGCCACTCATCCGCTGAAAATAAAACTTATAAATAATACACTAACTACTAATATCTTGAAATTTAATTCATGTAAAATAATTCGATTCAAATCATAACTTCAAATGTAAACATTGCAAATTCATCTCTCTTAGACATAGGTAGGCATTGGCTCTTCGAGCACTATTTCCCTCTGCCATCCCCCATGGGAGTAGTTACCCCTAAAAACTGTAACTTGGTGGTCACCCCCAAATCAACATCTCTACCATCTGCTCCGCCATGTATATATGTAAATAAAGTGTGAATGGATAGGTTAAGCTCATGTATTTACAAAAATATAATTTATTAATTTAATATTTCATAAAAACATAAGATTTAATTTAGGGACTTTTGGGGTAGGAGCGGCAGAACTCGGGGGTCGAGCCCGGTCAGATGAAGGTCACCGGTTTGACCTCCGTTTCAATATGCATTTATCTGCATATATATGTACCCGAGAGAGCGAGAATGTTGCTTGTTGAAATGAATAGAATTCATATTGGTCCTACGAGAAGCGCATTTAAGTAAGTACCGTATTTCTTCTAACTCCCTCCGGGAACTATGTCAAACATAGCCACAGACCCGGGAGTTCTAAGAGACCCGGGAGGTATTAGAAGAAATATGACGCATAGTAGACGTATGTTACTATTTTTTTCAAGTTCGGATGTAAAGTAGGTACCTACCTACGGTACATGGAATAGACATTCGATTTGAATTAATTCTACTAAAAGTCGCTGTTATTTCACAATTGCTAAAGCCTTACAGCTCACTCAGTATGCAAGATAGCATTGCAATAACAATGCCGTATTGTATGTCTAAACTAATTGTTTTATATAATAAAAACGTCAGGGATCCCTTCCTCGTCTCAAGCTGGAAAATACCTGATATGCTCTACCTACACCTTACTTTGATTACTTTATACTTGGACATGTCTGTAGATAAGGTTATTCGCATAATTTAATTATAAATACGCTATACGTACTTAGCGTTTTACATTTTTCTGACCTAACAAAGTATGCAGATCCGCCTGCATTCAGAATTCCATTGTAAATTGTCTACAAAGGAAGCTGGAGGATGAAGGCACTACCAAAGCAATATTATATGCAACTTCAAACGTACAACATACTTGAATATATGAAAATGTAATAAAGTATGATCCTTTGTACGAATCCTCTAAGACCTATCATGATCCATCAAAAGAGATCAAATAAATATATGAGGAAAATAAAAAGAGTTGAGAGGGCCTCACGCTAGTTTCATTCTACTTTCTACATGCTCTCATCTCCAGCTCTCTTTTGAATTGCTTTTTTTTAAAGAATTGTCTCGCAAATGGGAGAAGAGCGGAATCGGAAATTATGATTGGCATTATAGTTCAACGTCAGGTTGTTAGGTCATTAGAGCTGTACATGCCTGTAGATACTTTCATCACGAAAACGAAAACGATCTGCAATGTCGATGTCGATTAGATGGTATACATGCGGCGGTGGCGGGGGATACGACCAAGGGAGCGGTAATGAAAAAAAAGAGTAGATTCGGGTCGAGAGGAAATTTGAAAGGGGTGTATAGGATACATGCTCTATTAGCATGGGCTATGGTCTCCTCGTCAGATGACTATAGACTACCTACCTACATTGGTAGGTACCTAATGTAGTTAGATTGAATTATAGATTGAGATTGTATTGATAAATCCTTCCCGTCTGGTTGTAGTGTTCAAGTGGAAGTCATAGTTGACGGCCTCACCATGGATATTGATATGGATAGAATGACCAAATATATTCCATGCATTTAAAGTAATTTAACTATAAATAATAATGGTAGAGGTATGCATGGCTTGTATTAAATATTTATAAGCACTCATAACCCAGAAGGAGAAGCAGTTAGGGAGACAAAAGGGAAAAAAAGGAGAAACTCTGTCGGACGCTGTCAGAAGTCATAGTACAAGTACCACTACCAGTACCAGTGCCAGTACCAGTCCGTGTCCGAGTCCCAGTAGTATCTCCGAAGACATCCTGACGTCCATATAGTAGAAGGAAAGTTTGAGGGAAGCCATAAGAGAGGACGAAGGAAAAAAAGTGGGTTCTTATCGGTGAGCAATTTCGCTGACGATTGAGGATGACTATACGATGAGTTGTGGGTGAAAAATTGGATGGGATAAACGAGTTTGAGGAGAGTTTTCTTTTTACATGTCTTCTTCCTCCGGTACTGTTTGAAATAGATACTTGAGTAGCCTTGCGTTGCTCAGTGGTGGAGGAAATAGGGAAGGCACTTATCATCATCATGCTAAAGCTACACGGCTCATTGCTAGGAGAAGACTCTCCCGTCTTACTTACTTAAGCATAAAGTCGAGAAGATGTGGAACCTAGAATTGTAGAGACTTTGAGGAGCGAGGAAGGCAAAAGTATTTTGTAGAAAAGCAGGAAGCACAAAATATCCTTGTCTCTATTAGGTGCTCATACATTCATATCACTTCATACTTTTTCGAATTGTGTCTCTCCCTCAACTCCCTCGCAGTCGACTGGAAAATACTGAAAAGACCGAAACCGAAAAGAGAGAAAAGCCTGGCCCCGCTCTCTCTCTCTCTCTCTCTCTCGTTGGAAGACTGAACACATGACTTACGAACGTTTATACGGCCGAGTTTCTTCTGCATTTCTGCATACAGTCGCCATCCATTCCATACCAAGAGCGAGGATGATGATAGTTGGAGGAAATTTGTTTAGGAATTGAAAATGAACTTGATTAGGGCAATACACTTCCCTATAACTGCCATGAACTTTCCTTTGCTTCCGGAACGAGCATCTTTTGAATATAAAACAGGTGGTGTACGTTGGGAGAGTTACATTACACTCTGACTCTCTCTCAAGACTTGGAACACTCTGTGTTGGGCACCCGGCAGTAAATTCTGAATCCTCTGAGTAGAGGATCCAGTTGTCTCTCTATGTATCCCTAGACACTCCACACATATAACATGCGTATCCGTAGCTGCTACGGAGAGTGGAGACTACATAATATATATATATATTGAATAGTGTATGGAGGAGCTTACTTGTAGAAGAGAGAATTATTTACTTACCTACATAAATGTAGACTTAACGTGGATTGTAGAATTCAGAATTATGTAGAGCTGTGGATGCATGTAGATTGCAGGTAGTTTCTGGTCTGGTTCGAGGATATAGTGCTCCATGTGCGTTCTTGGGAGAGCGAGAGAGCTGAGTATGTTTGGTGAAGTCGCGGAATTCCAGAGTTTGAGTGCCAACCAGGGAACCGTCGTTGAAGATGGCACAAAAAGATTCGGCGCTTTATTAACTCCCATAGCAGAGAATAAGTAGACGAGAGAGAGAGAGGATAGGGAGTAAGTAGTGGTGAGTGGGTAGTGAGCAGTTGGTAGATAGATGCGGAGTGCCGAGATCTGAGATAGGTCTCCATACATAGTTAGTATGTGGTTGGTAGTTCGGGGTACTGAGGAGTTAAACAACAACTCGGAAATGGTCCGGTCTGCCTCCTTGTCTGTCTCACACAGTCTCTCCAGTACTACTCCAGTCTATGACCGACTGCATAGTGCCAGCGAGTGTCTATGTAGGACCTCTATTTGCGCATCTCTGGGCTGAGGGTAGGTACATATGTATAATTATATAGAATTGTTTTGGCTTGGATTTTGGCTCTACGCTGAATGCATCAATTTTCTCCTCTGGACTATTACATACTACAGTGAGTTGATAGAAGGATGTGGTTCACGTACGTCTCCGTCACACTGCAGGACAATTGTGTTGTGGTTGTTCATGTTCCAGTTCCAGCTTCTGGATGATCATGATCCTTCTTTATGTTAGTTTTGTAAGTTAGTGGATCTATTTCATGCATTTAGGAGCATTGAAACATTGTAAGTTAGAATTAGTGGGGCTGGGATTGGCATGCTTCGGCTTTGGCCTTGGCAGTCATTTCACTTCTGGAGTTGTTCAGCTCCATGTCCTTCCCGCGTACCATTACGAGTCACTCTCTTTATAGTCTTGACTCCTCTTGGATTTAGATGTGTGTATTATAGAGTCATGAGAAGTTGTCATGTAAAATGAGATGCTTTTATTTTCAGAGTAACACAACACAATTTGGACTTGAGCTCTCGTCGTCTCCATCCTCGTCGTCCTCAGTGTCGTCCTTCTCATAAATAAATACATCTACATCTCTCTCTCTCTCTCTCTCTCTTCCCACAACAAAGATTGAGATGGAACAAAAAGCTTGGGAGTCAGTGATGTGATTAGCACGCGAGTTTTCTGTCCATGATCATGAAGACACATCAACTAATCAGAACGTCTCTCGTCGCATCTCCGCTTAATCTACTTCCACCCCGACCAAAACCCAAATTTCTCTTCCACTCATCTCACACGGCTGAGCAAGGCCAGGACCAGAACCAGAACCAGGACCGGGACCAGCAGGCGCCGAAGAAGGAGCAGGCCGAGTGAGTGACTGAGTGGCGTGAGTGAGAGCGAAGAGGTCCAGAAGTCGTCCGCGTCTCAGTCGTCAAGATTCCCCGTGGAAAATCCATCAGGATAAATACATGGATGAGATGATGATGAGATGAGCTTGTATGACTAATAAATTATTATTTGATCCATAGCCACCACAATGACTTAATGACTTTGTTCCAAATACTCTCAAGACTCTCATCACCATGACATGACAGTCACATAAAAGAGACCCAGACACTCTGTGCTGTGTAGTAGGTTCCTTGTAGTGCTGTAAACGCCGAGTCTCCCCACAGATATATTCATAATCATAATCAGAATCATTATGAGCTCCTCATAATCAAAACAAGGCTCTGAATCATCCATGTTCCGCACGTACATCATCTCTCCACCGTCGCCACCACAAGTGAGAGTAGTGAGCAGAATTGTCTCATCATCATCCCAATTCCCATCATCTCCATCAGCCACACATCAATACCAAAATCCAAATCAACATCCACTCATCACGGGAGTCAGAGTACGAGATCGAGACCGCTGTCGTACATGATAATTCTCCCAAATTCATATTTCACATCTGAGCCGAGTCAACATTGGACGAAGGGAGCAGTCAATGTATGTATCTTGTGTACATATTACTCCATTTGGGAAGAAGACACAGTGTTATGAGTGTTTCTGTTGTTCCCATTGTTGTGGATTCCAATCTGCCACTACAGCATCTCATCTTCCTCCTCATTCTCTGCCTTAGCTCGAGTCAGTACGGTGAGGGAGGGAAATGCTCTGACACTGTCGTCACTCTCCGCGGTCCGCACGGCGTCA
Organism: Dicyrtomina minuta; assembly: GCA_949802685.1. NCBI lineage: Eukaryota > Metazoa > Arthropoda > Collembola > Symphypleona > Dicyrtomidae > Dicyrtomina > Dicyrtomina minuta. The sequence continues at coordinate 39,136,466 of OX461812.1, forward strand.
TCCAAACTCCTAATTTCCCTCTTAAATTTGACACCCCCATAAATTGTCAATGGATCATCGACTCGACGGAGGTGGGCTTGGCTCTCGCCCCGAATCAAAGGAAATCTATCAATGTCTACCTCACTCAAATGAATTTAAAAGATAATCTCAAATTTATCGAGTACAATAATTACAGCTCACACTGGCCGACTGCCTCCATTGAGCACAAGCCAGACTTACTCAAAACTCGGATTTTCCGAACTAAACATAGATATCTTGGGATTGAACTCAAGCTCTCCTCGCCTTACCAGTCCCACCTCCGGACACGAGACTATTTTCTCAACGAGTATGGATTCAACATCACGTATGAGATTCTCCCGGAGACTGTGCCGCAAAGGAACGACACTTGCTCCTTCTCTGTTTGCTCATTTGCTGGCAAATGCTACGTTTCACATGATTACCAGTAAGTTTTTGTCTTTTGCTCACTCCACCAATCCCAATTTATTTCCACTTTTGCATTAATCTTTATGGCATGGAATTGGCAACAGCTTTGAAGATGAAATACGGATTGCATGTAATTTCTTTTTAAATACAAAATTTAGTACCTAAATACCAGTACTTTAACGTACGCTTTAAAACAATTTAAATCAGTTTTAAGGGAATGTTTATATCTTTAAGCAGTTAAACTGTTGTAATATTTCAAAAATTTCAAATTTATTTTAGCTACGTACTACTTCGCATCTTTTTACATGAAGTTCAACCAGAAGCTTTTTGGGTTCAAAATAAAATATTTTCCAAGCATATTATATGTCTTCGCATAAGGATAAAAACAGGGCCACATGCATTTTTTCCAGTTTAGTGCATTGCATGCCATTATAATAACAGACATTACATAGAAACACACGGACGATCATTCATAAGCAAAAACAATCCCAAGCTAAAAAAAAACGAGATATAAAAAAAAATTCAGTTTCCTTTTGGTTGTTCAAGTTTTAGAATTTTTATTAAACTCGTTACTACTACACTGCACGTACTAAACAATATGCGATATGCCCAGTGCTGATGTGGGGAGTAGACGCAAATTATTAAAGCATGCAAAAACGAAAAGGATACAATATAAAAGAATTTTGTGCCTCAGAACCTACATGGTCGGTATAGAGTCGTGTCGAGTAGTCCAAGTCAACTCTGGAGAAACCGGTTTTTAATTTGAGGCCATTTCACTTTTGCATGGATCCAGTCTAGTCATACTCGAAACAGCCCAAGTCAATTCAGTTTCAGTTTACAGACACACTCAAAAATGAAACACCGTCTGCATCGGGTACACTGTGCTAGTAACAAAAAAACATTTTTTAAAAAAAGAATATATAGTATCAGTATCATGCTCAATCCTACTGTCACGGCCATGGCAATCCCGCATATCAAAGCATTCCAAATTCCAACCTATCTTCACCTTATGAAATGGCAGAGGTGTAAGTAACGATAAGAACTTTTTCTAAATGGTTGTTTCCAAATGTAATTACACTTTGTCATCTCCAGTCTGCAAGTTCGCATACCAAAGCAGCAGCTTCAAAATGAGTAGGCAGTCATGTATGGAAAATGCAAATATGTACTGGTACTGGTACTGGTCCAATCCCTTTATTAGACTCTCATCATTCTTATACAGGCCCAGAACCAGACTGCAGTTAAATGCATGCAGAAGGCATACAAAAAATTAACCTCTTTTTTCCTTCTTTTAGTAGTTTTAGTTTGCCTGCATGTATATTGGTGGGAATGGTGGGATTCAGATTATTGTATATGTGCTACAGTATACCTAACGTGGAGATAATTTTTTTTTACAGAAAATTCTACTGTCATTGTCTTGAGGGCCATTTTGGTAAGTTATCCACACTCGAATATAATATACACTGTATATAGTATATATCGTACATTTTAATGTATGTACATAAAGGAAGACCCTTTTGGTTGAATTTTGAATATTGAATTTGATAACGTAGGACGTTTGCATAATCTCTAATTATTATGGACACGTCCTTTGTCTGTGTCTAGTTTTGATGAGCTTGTGCTAATGACTTGTTTAATAATAATTTGTTTGTTTTTGTGTCTATTGTATGTTCTCTCGTGAAGGATCAAACTGTCAAAATAACCACAAAAATTGTGATCCTCAGAGAAATATTTCCTTCTGTGCCCGTGGGACCTGTCGGTAAGTGTTGGCTCATAATGTTCCGTCTCTCATCCTCATGCTCATCCTCTTTATCTGTCCGTGAAGGGGAGTTTCAATTTCAAACAACTTACAGAGTGTAAACAACTACAGAAAAGTCAAAATGTCAGGAATTTGAACATCTCCAATAAATTTGAGAATCCCGAAAATCCAAAATAGTCTTTGAGAAGAGAGTAAAAGATCATCTTGCTATCAATCACGATTGAGAGAGAGGGAGAGGGAAAGGGGGAAAGATAGAGTTCTTATGCTCCCGGAAAGGATGACTTGATGTAGTAGTCGTCCTGCCTTCTTCAGTCTGTCCTGGTTTCGGTCTTTTCTTGGGTCTTTTTTGACAAATTGAAATCACTTTAGTGGCTCTAACCATTCCATTACTAAAATATTGTAGACTGAACGTAAACAGAAACATCAATCTTGATCACGACTTGTTGTTATTCTCTCTCACTGATGATGAAGTAGGAGCGAACGGAAAAGAAAATACTCATGTCAGGTCTTCATCTTCTTCACTTCACTCTCAAAATCTCTCTCTCCCACTAGAACTGTCTATAAAGCTTCATTCACATCTCACATCGACTCATCTTGATCCACACACAGATCCACTCCCCTGTCAGTATCAGATCTGTATTTCAATTCTTTACTCAAGTAAAAGGAAGAGAAATGAATCGTGACTCTGGGGGCTCCTCTCCCTCTCCACCACATCCTCCACCTCCTCCTCCTCCTTCAGATCCTCTCCTTCCTTTATTTTTCCCCGATTTCTATGTTCTTGAGAAGATTTTGTTTACTCAACCACTTAATTGATCCATTCAATTATTCAAAAGAAGGATTTCTGCTGCATTTGGCCAACATAGTTAAAAGGATATTGATATTTGCCCAGTCTCAGCACCCGTTTCAGGGCCGCTTTCCATGACATTTTGGTTTGAAATAGAAATAAGAAATAGAGGTACCTACCTACTTCTATCATTCAATTTCCACAAAATTGGAGGCATAGGAAACTATATAGGTAGTTATATGGCATTTATTATTTCCTTTTGAAAAATGATATAAATCCTATACTGAATATGCCAATATGAGATCTGTACTTCGAAACCAAAACTAACATTTTTCATTTTAAAAAACTGACATGCTTAATAATAGGGCTTCCAATTATTTAAACTGCCACCAATTTTAAACCCATTACATAAGTTTTTGGTTTTTCTTAGGTAAATCTTTGACGCATTGCACTCGTCTTGTAAAATATTGCCAAGTTTTGTAAGAATTTGTCACTATCCAACGGATTAGATCGTACATTACATGTTTATTTTTGCATTTGTCAAAAAAATATCAGTAAAGGCTGGTCTGGTGTGGCTCCTTGAAAGGCTATATATTATTTTACCTACTAATATTTTCCTCCTATTGTTTGTTTTATGTCCCAAGTTGATAGTTTTTCTGACGTCTTTACTAAATCGGATCTGAGTAATTAGTCAAATTCAGAGCTGACACAGATAAGTACATAGGTACATAGGAAATTATATCGGTGTAAAAGAAAAGCTCAGAGATGTCAAGCTTGTGTGTGAGTTCAACCTAGGCTCCAGATTCAGCACACTTCGTCATTTCCCTTTGTGCCTATGTCTAGCCATATAGCCATGTCCATGACGAAAGCTGTATATAATGTTCCTTTCTTTGTTGTATGCACCAGTCTTGTGTGCTCGACTAGTACGCGGGGTTTTAATATTTCAGCTTCAGTAGTAGTAATTACGGTATGTAGGTAGAGGTAGGTACTTCCAGTCTGATGTAATAGTTTGTGCAAGAGTTTTTGAAATATGAGACAGCAACATTCTTAATCGTGAGTGGGTAGGTCATATAAAGAAACTGAATGGGTAAAACATTGAATGAAAGCATTGGTATAGGTATAGGGTATGCAGGTATCTCTATCCTTTACATAATAATATATTATTATTTCTATTTCTATAATTCTGCTCCTAAAGCATGAATTTGTGAGAGTATAGTGACTGGAGACTGTCGACGTCGTCGTCGTCGTCGTCGTCGTCGTCTCTAGACCGGAGACTATTTTCTCTTTCGGTTACATCTCATATTCATCATTCTTCCCAGAGAGCAGATATCTTATGGTTATAGTATCTTGTACAATTGCGTATAAAATTTTATCTCCATCGATTCAGTCCAAGATATCACATCGTAGTTTGTCATTATTAGGACTGGACTTAAAACAGACATATTGAAGAAATCTACAAACCGCAATTTACAAAATCCAGCATTCATATTTCATTTGGGAAGAGGCAGTGTGGCAGATGTACATGAGGTTACTCTGCACTTAAACTGTCAGACCCCTCTCACATTTATATTTACAGTGGAGCATTTACATTTAAAATGACAGAGTCTACAACTGTTTAGTAGTTGAAGGAGTAGTAAGTTGTAGTATAGGGCTCAACATTGTCCTGTGGAAAAGTTTCCAGGACAAACAACAAGAAATTAAGAGATAGATGAATTGCAAAAATTTCACTGCGTCTTCTTAGAGTCTCAGAGTGTGGGACTCTGACTGTAAAGTTTGCATTCCTACTTTTATGGGTGACTGTACAATAATACAAAGTAGCTCTTGGGTCTCCTCATCACACAACAAGTCATAGCTCCTAGCTACTTAGTCTCCAGTTTACACAGCCACCAAGAAGAACCAAAGCCAAGTAATAGTCGTACCTCCTGACAATAATGATAAAGTAAACTTGCTTCTTCAAATATGCACCTACACTCCTCCGAGTCATGTCCCAGTCTTGAGACTCTCGCACGTTCACCACTTCTAAAAGCTTTAGGAGAATGAAATGGTTATGATAAAAGCTGTTCAAGAAGTCGTTACATTTAAATCCTTCAAGATTACCATCAAACACACACACACACACACACACCCAAGGAACTAACAACCCTCACAAAATAGAAACATAGGAATACTTTTTGTTTGTTTTATGCTTACACAAATGATGACTGATTACACGGGTGAGCTCCGTGGAGTTGATGCGGTCATATGTACCTATATATTATATGCATGGATTTTCTAGAGTGGGATTAATTAAATTATTCCTTCAAACTACGGCGGATTTTATATTTATTTGTCCACTTTTTAATTTCCTCGGAAGAAAATTAAATTTATGTTGAGCATGGAGAAGCGTAATAAATCAAAATTGTGACAATGAATAATGCATTCCTATTTTGTCATTGCTTTTCCCTTTCCTCCGGAATAGCCAAATGTTATGCAATAATATAATGCTCTCATCTATAAAACTATAAACCACACCACACCTCTCTCCTGTCCCTGTCCCTGTCTCTCGGCTCAGTCTCCAATTCTCAAGAAAGTTCTGTCGTCGTTGTCGTATATTTGTAAAGTTTCTGTAGAGAAAATCATGCTTGGATGTTGTTTGTTTGTTTCCTTCCTATTGCTTGTTTGTATCAGTATCTAATATAAAGCTACAAACAAGTTTCCTACTTACACGAATAATCACCATTTTTATGTGATCACCCTTATCAAGGGAATTTTCTCACAAGATTTATTTGTATGTAGATACAGTACTTATGCATCCTGGCTACGCATGGAGTACATTGAAAATTTCCACACTGAAATATTGTTGTCATCGGTGTGGTGTGGTGTGGATATGTATGTAACGAAGGAGCATCATCCCTCAGGAGTGAATTAGTATGTAGGTATATATAGGTACCCCCACATGTCCACTGGATCCTGTTCGTTCAGAGCTCCGAACCCTATAAGCGATAAGTGTTTTTTTCCCAAGACAACACTCTTGGAGTAATTATAAACAAAGTATATAACATGTTCAGATGTACGCATGCAATTAAAAATCATTCGTAAAGTTTATGATTATTATCTCCGTACCTATTTCCACTCTGGTACTGGTTCGAAACAATTCTCTCCACTCACTCACTTCGAGACTACATTTTATATATAGACTCTTGTTTTGCGACTTTTGAGTTCGAGAGGTCTTACTGTACAACTGGAGAGTTGGTGGTTGTGTCGTAAAAGTACTGCTGGAGCTCAGTCAGTCCATGTATTTTCTTGTATTATTATAAGTTTTATTAATAAAGTGATACGAGGAGCAGGAGAGAGGAGAGTAGCGCTTTGGCTGTGGTCGCAGTCAGTTGTGAGTCGAAGCCGAAGTTGTGGGTATGTAGTATAAGTATGCATTTTATTTTAGAGGATTTTCCATACTTGCGGTTATGGATGCTCCTTGTACTTAATGCTCTTGAGCCGGCTTACATAAACTTGAGAAAAAGTGAAAAAAAAAGCACAGTTTGGAAAATTGAGACTTGAGACTGAGAGAGAGAGAGAGTGAGAGTCGGAGACTGAGAGAAGTAGAAGCAGACGGACATGGACATGCATGAATGTATTGTCAAGGCCGAGAAATCTTGAAACTGGCAACTTTTAACTTCCCTTCGCCTCTGCTCAATGAGACACTCAGGAATAGATAAGTACATACATGAGAGTTCCGAGACATTTAGTTTAGTTTCGTCGACTCTTCTTCTTCTTCTTCTTGCCCTTGTGCAGTACCGCAGACGGCATTAGAAAAAATAGTGTATACACCTACTATTATATAATTCCGTGACTGCTCCTGTACCAACATATGTACATGCATGGCAGCGGCTACACTCGGACATTTAATGGAGGTGCATTAAACTCGAACTGATCTGTCTTGAAAGTCAGCCTTGGTTAATTAGTTGTGGAGCTACATGGCATTAGCTTCCAACTTGAACTGCCTATGGATCTGGAGGACGACGGCGAGGAGTGTTGTGGGATGAGTGAGAATCATTGAGTAAGATCAATTTACAAAATTAGATGAGTGAGATACTTCTCTCAGAGCTCAGGATCCTTGTACATATATTTTACATCAACTCCATAAAATATCAGCTCCAGTCTTCCAGACTACCTATGCCTAACTACAGTACATACTTACTGTACCTAAACCTTTAAAATGCACAGACAGAGACAGAGAGCTGGCTGTGCATACTGCACACAATGATACAATACTGTTACAGGATTGCTCCGGTCGTCTCCTTGCTGCATTTATCCTGAGTTATACACAGCTTTGTTCCGCTCTCTGCCTACACATGCTTGGGAAGATATTGTTGTTTCCTATTTTCCCTTGCCCTCTCCTGTGAAGACGTACTCCTAGATAGTACTCCTAGTAGACTAGCTCCTACACTGTGCAGCATTCTCTGTAATAGCTTCCATCCACATCACGTACAATGATACTTAAAGTAATAAAATAAGGAGGCTTAACTTTACTCGAGGACTAAACTTGAGCATTTCAAATTCTCAAATCTTGAACTAAACACCTATTTATTTACCACTCCTCCTGGAATACTTCTATAGATGTGCATATTATGCACGCAGATACATTGTCTATACATCCCTGTCTGTTGCTCAAACTATGAAGTGCTACTGAAATTCTCCAACGTTGACTCATTCCTTTAAGTCTACTGTCAGCTTTATTCAGTTTTACTTTTACAAAGTTTTTCTTTAAACCTTTAAAAAATCTCCCCAAAATTTAGCATGGATGGAGTTGTGTAGTGTAGTTTATTTTTTAGGTGTCTACCTACATAAGTTCCTCCACTACTTACTACTTTTAGCCTCGAATCTATCAAGTGCGAAAAAGATACACAGAATTCCTCCGAGTACCTGTAGTCACTTAGTAAAACAAGATATGGATATACCTAATATATTATATAGTTTTGGGGGAAATTGGTAATCATATAGCATTTAAAGTTACAGCTGAGTATATACCATATATTGCACATTATGTAATAGATATCTCGGGTTATAATGCACTAAAGATAAAGATAGTCGTGTGTGTATCAGGTATCAGTTGAGTGTATCTGAACTTATCTATGTTGATGGGTCCCACCTACATTACTTAATCTTCCCAATCTTTTCTCTTCGTCAATTTTATTTTCCTTTGGATTTTGTATGTATGTTTGTGTGTGTGTGTGTGTTGGGAAGCTTAAGCCTTTTTCCGTGACCGATTGATAACGTTGAGAAAATGAGAGACGTGTGCCTGCGATTAGGAGAATGTTTGAGCTCTCACAGACTCACAGATGCATTCTCCTCAATTTTTTCCTCTCTACTTCATTTCAATTCATTTCGTTTCATTTCAGTTCGGTTCAGTTCTTTCCCTTTTGAATTGTAAAATATGTTTTCCGTTTGGGAGTGTATAAAAAGGAGAGAGCGAGCTCTACCTTCAGGAGTAGTCCGCCGGTCTCCGTCTCCGTCTCATTTTCCCTCGATCGTAGATATTTATTTACATAGTCTCGTGTAGCATGCGGTAGGACTCCCACTCAAACATTTCATACTTAGGTATCTACCTAGTAGACTCATTCTTTGTGTCAAGCACAGACAGGAGGAGAGATGAGAGAGGATGTTTGGGTGGCTGGCTGACTGGGCTATGGAGAATAGGAATATCTGTAGGAGCGTTGGCGGTGGTGGTATATCGTCTGTGAAGAACCAAAATGACCCATTTCCAATTTCTGTTATGAATTAAAATGAGCTATGTCAACAAAATACAGTAAATAAGACACATGCTTACAATGCTAATCACGAGTTTCTAAAATGAGCAAATTGTTCTATTTACATGTTTTGTTAAGGTCAAAATGTTCTATTTAAAAGTCCTTTAAAAATTTAAAATGTCCTTTTTACATGTTTTTCAAAAAAACAAAATATTCTAATTAACATGCTTTTTGAAAAGTGCAAAATATTCTAATTAACATGCTTTTTGAAAAGTGCAAAATATTCTAATTAACATGCTTTTTGAAAAGTGCAAAATATTCTAATTAACATGCTTTTTGAAAAGTGCAAAATATTCTAATTAACATGCTTTTTGAAAAGTGCAAAATATTCTAATTAACTTGTTTTTTAAAAAATGGACAAGGTTCTATTTACATGCTTTTCATAAACGTGTTATTTAAATTTTTTCTGTAGATAGTGCATATTGTTAGAAGCTAAAAATGGATATGGGTAATTTTGGTTCTTCACTGACGATATGTAGTTCGGTCTGGTAGAATTCGTGCAATTGTTGAAGATACGTAAGATACGTCCTCAGTTGCATTGACTCTCCTGAATGTCTGAATAAACAGCTCAACTCCAATTCCAGCTTCACCTCCCATCCCATCCCATGCACCTAATAGTACACATATAGTTATAGTGCATGGCTATCTATAAGTATACACCGTGCATAATGGACACACATACATAGGTAAGGTACTTATTGGAACTACAATCAACTTTACTACACAAAGACATGAATCGAAATCATCCAGGAGACCAGGAGGGATAGACAGCATGTAGCCACCTACCACCTACGGTACGATAGGTAGGTAGGTAGGTAGCTATATTTTATTCCACTCAGCATTGAGATCGACAGTCTTTCTATGGCGTCCTATCAAACTACATTGACCATATATTCTCTCAATGTTTGACAATGAGTGCCAAATGCAATTTCATTCTTGAGCAATAGTCTCACAAGTCTCAATGCCCTCTGTAGTGAGATTGTAAATATGCATAAGAAACATAGCCGTGCACAACGTACATAAGGGATATCCGGCATTTTGTAAATGACCTGTAGTCTGTATGTAGGAGTTGATGAAGGAAGGATCAACTTTTTTATATGGATGCGAGGGATATATTGTCATTGTGGTAATGGTTCCAGTTCGACTTCATGATTAGGTACTAGAACAGGCCTAATAGTAACTAACTTTCCTTCTAATGCTCCCCCCCCCCTCCCCCACCCAACAACTCCCTATAAATAATTCTGTTCTGATCCAGTCCTAAGGTTTTTGTTTTTGACATATAAGCTATCATTGAGAAAAACTTTGTAATGAGTTTCTATTGGTTATTGAATCATATGCTTTTCAGAGAAGAGGTTCAATAACTAACCTTTTGTTCCCCTTTAAGATTTTTTTTTCCTCCATGAAAACAAAGAATAAATGTTCCGTGTCCATGGAATAGCTCGTTTTGCTTTCATTTCTCTTCACTGCGAAGACTATCTTCTGTCTCTGACTCTCCAGTCTGTGAGCTTTCATTGTGTAAAACCAAAAATATATGTCTATATAAAGGCACTTTTAGACTTTCACTCTTGGATTTGGTCTCTCGTCCAAAATGGAATGTATGATGACGGGAGGAAATAAATGGACTCGTATACTGTACACAGTCTAGTTTTTATTTGGCTTCTCGCACTGGTTCCCCAGTTACAGAACATAGGAGGGAGTCAACTCGGAGTGGGACTATATGTTGCTGGATGGATAAAGGGAAAGCGATGGCTCAAATCCGCTCCTGGTCTGGTGCTAATGTGTTGACATAAATAGAGGTTTGGAAATAAGGGAAAGGGAGGCAGGAGGATAAATTATCTAATACGACTAAAAGTACCAAAGAAATTTGTAATCCGATTTGGGATGTGAAATTTGGATTTATTTACAATTTATTTCAACATAGAAAGTTATATAGTGGCTCGAGCTATATGGGAAGGCTCTCAGTTGGAAATGCACCGTAAGTGGTAAAAGGTGCATATGGATTGTTAGTTGTTGAATAGAAAATAATTTTCCTCCTTTTAATGCCAGTACCGGGGACGTCCACGTTTCATCAAAATCTAATCGTAAATCTACATCTGACGCTGCTCTTGTTGTCTGCATAAATTGCACATTATGCACATCTAAACATTATTCATGTTCATCATGGTGCATCCCCTGTGGGATTTTATTTATTGTTGTAGTGCTTATCAACCATAAAATACCGTTTTAAAAATACTGATACTCTGCTGTAGTAGTGACAAATCAAATGGAAATTGATAAGACACTTCTGTACTCTCTGGCCTGTACTACTTTATATCATAGTACGAAGTACCTACACTGTAGTTGCCCACGTTAGTTTTGCACTATTCAGCAAACTATCAAGAGTTGTTGTATTCTAATGGTTACAGATTTGCAGGATAGATTATACGAAAAGCTCATTTATCAAAATGAAAAAAGGCAACCTCCCATTCCTATTGTTCCTTCCCTGTTGCTCTTGCATTATAACTTGTTAAACTTTTCTCTCTCTCTCTCTCTCTCTCTCTCTTACTCTTACTCTCACTCTGCCCAAGCACAATGACATTACTTGATGCCACGGCATTAATGGGGAAAATGTTTTTGTGCGTAGAATCCCACTGGGATTAAAACTTTAAGTCAGTCACTTGAGCATAAAGTCAAATAGGAATGTCATGGTTGCATTTTCTAGTTCTAGGGCAGTTCTTCTTCCCTCCTTTTTTCCCTACGATTTTTTGTCTCTCGGTGATTGTGATACGCACAGACGACAGAGACAGAGAGGAAGACATCATACATATTTACACAGCCTGCACAAGATATCTGCGAATCTTGCCAAAAAAATAAGTTGGTCTGTGTAAAAAGGACTTGTGTCGTCCTGTTCCATCCTATTGCTTCTCGCTGTCTCTTCTATTGTATCTCTCGAAACATTCTCTAAGACTGAGACGAGATACCAAAGTAGTAAACTCAACTACTACGAAAAGTATACGTATATAGAAACGTCAACTCAGAGAATATATATATATGTATGCACCTATATGAGTACACAGAGGGTGATGCAAGAGGGGGGTGGGGCATATTGATTTTTGGAAAGTGGAGGGGCTCTATCGAGAAATTGCAAATGTGGGAAAGAGAATCCGTTTGTTGGAGCTTGAGAGACTGTGAGAGGAGAATAAAGGAAGAGAAAGGAATAGTGAGAGAGAGAGAGAAAGGAGAGGGGTGCTTGATTCGGGAAATCTTGCTACTAGAGTCTTTTAGTCAAGCAACGGAGCGAGTAGGAGCGTTGAGGAATAGAAGGCGGTGGGGGTGGGAAATAAAATGAGGAGAAAAGATGGGCTAAAGTACTTTCACTAGTGCTTTCGGACAATCAACATGAATATTTCGGTAGTTTCTTCATTCCTCACGCACTTGTACACGTATAAGTATACGCAGAGAGCCGGAGAGTCATGAGATGGGATAGAAATAGAAATAGAAATAGACGGACAGACGGACGACGGAGTCCGGGACAGACACACATTTATAATCTCTGATTGCAACTCTCCTGTGCTATGTGTTATGTGTTACGAAAAACCTCGCCATGTGGATGATCGTCATCTCTATATATATGAGCATGGATCTGGATTAGGATTTGAAGTCTCTCTCTCTCTCTCGTGTAGAAAGAAATATTGGTCTTCTTTTATTTTTGTACGTTTACATTCAGAGACACTCACCAATCGCTGTGTATAGATCTTTTAAAAAATTATAGACAGGCATACTTGTCTACTTCATCAATACCCCATTCTCTTTCCATTACGTCCATTCATTCTGAACCTATTCACCTCTTAACCGTAATTAATTTATCCCATCACGCCTTACAACGCTTAGCACCTCGCACGATCAGATCACAGAAAGAGAGAGACAGACAGAGAGAAACCACGGCACCACGATCTCCACGGTTCATTCCCGAATGCCGCCTGTATAATTTCTTCCAATGAAATCCCCTCGAGAAAACTGGTTGTACGTGACTTTTACTCTAGTTCCCTTCCCTTTTCTTCTCACAGTCTCCGCTGCCCGTCGTCTCTTATGTTCTGCTCGGCTCTCTGTCTGTTGTCTGTCTGTCTCTCTCTCTCAGCTCCCCAGTCCCAGTCCCAGCTCCTGTACCAATAAGTTTAAATAGAAGCCACGATTTGACTCCAGTCTGTCATGAGATTGTAAACGTTTTTCTTTTTCTAAAGACATATCTTCTCTCTCGTCTTCATCTTCTCTCACTCTGTCTTTCTAACTAGGCAGGGAGGATAGCGGAGGATGAAGAGATATAATGAAAGACATTTTATGTGGTTGTCTATCTACATCTTTAATTTCATTGGGTTTTTGTTGCCTATTATGTTCCTTACAGAAATATGGGGTCTTGGAGCTCAATCTGCTACTGTCCAGAAGGATATTCGGGACCGAAATGTGAAAATCAAATACGGCCAGTTATCAAAGGTCAGTAAAATTCTTTCCGTTTAACCTAAATCCTTTCTATGGAAACTATTTACGTAGCACTATACTATAGTAGCGAGAGTATGAATACACTCATAAAATTTATACAGGAATACGTATGCATACAATTGTGTCAGTTTGAGTTAGTATGTAGAGACCTAGTTACACAAGCTACTTACTACCCACTGCCCGTCCTACGAAACGGGGGTTACTTAAAATTGCACTTACATAATTTTATATTCCATTAGAATGGATATGGGTTGCATTTCCGTTGGACAGGCTAGTAATGTTTGAGCTCGAAGTTTTTACAACTCCAAAACTTACTTTACACATTTCAGGAGCCCAAACTTGACGAAAATATAAAGTTAAATTTTCCCTTACCCCCAAAAAACTGTAAAACGTTAACGTTACATGGGAATTGCATAATAAGCTGTTCCATCCTGATTGTTACAGTCAATTCTGTAACTTCGAATACTACTAAAATATTGGCGGTGTGTGGCTTTCTCTCAGAGCGAGTCAGATCCTAAGAGCTAAGCGTCCGGAATTCTAAATGTAGCTATATATTGAAAATATGTCATTTTTGAGGGTCAACAAGTTTTGGGGTCTGGGTACTTAGTACTTGTAGTACTCCCTGTACAACTGCCCAATTTCTATACACACACACACACACGAGCAATTCATTCTGACTCCCTGACAGTCTCTTGTTTCCAGTAAGCGTTTTCGTGTTGTTTGACAGTTAAATTAATGTTTTTGTTCAGCCAAGAAAGTAAGTTGTAGCGGGAAGTGGGAAGCACGGACAAGGTTTACGGATGTAGAAAGTAGAAACTAGATTGTGCAGTGGGAGCTTAAAGGACTGTAGAATGACGGATAACTACAGCCTTTTTTCCACAAAGCATCTTCTGGAGAGAGTCGACATATAAAAGATAAAGAAGCTACGTCTCATTTTTTACTATTGTATTTTATACCATATTAGATTAGATTAGTTCAATCAATGGGATGGGATGGGATGGAGGGACTGAAAAGTGTTTATACATATATATTTGTCTGAGTTAAATTAAAAGAAAACAGTCTCCTCCTTCCCTCCGCTACTTGTACGATGAGCCCCAAATAAATATATATACTATCTACTACATCTACAAACTGAGATATATTTCGTTCAGATAATAGGTGAGATTAAGCGAGCATAAAGAAATGAAGGTCTAAATATCTAATCCGAAGACCCCCGTAAGACTATCCAATTAAAATTAACTTTTAAAGCTCAAGTAGTAGAATCTGAAGTAGCTCAGCATAATTGTGGAAACTGAAGGCTGAGCCTGACTGGGACTGGTACTGGGACTGGGAGGAGGTGGTGGTGGTTTGAATTTGAACTTTTTTAATTATAAACTATTCAAAGTATTGATCTTGCTTGAGTTGTACTTCCGTTTATCCTTTTCCTATCAATTTCCATGGCTATATTGGAAATAGGAATGAAGAAAAAGTATCCAAGGAGTGACTCTGCTGCTTCATGCACAACATAAGTATACATAGGTATATATATACTGCATCATAATGTGCTTAAAGCAAAGAGAGAAAAAGAATGTTGAAGAAAAATATCAAAAAACTGGCTTTTACGAGTGCAAACGCATGCTGTAGTTTTTCCAGGCACATGTACTCAAATAAACTAAAGGCAAGCGGCAGCATGTCATGCACACAATTTTCCAAAGTTTTCCAGGCATGTGCCAAAAGTATCTGGAGATTTTCTACTTTCCTTCCCGACAGCCAGCAGGGTTTCGAGACTTTTTTGTGTGTGTGTACAATTTGAATATTTCCCTAGTTCACTCTTCACTCCTCACTCCCCTTTTATATTCTAATTGCAATCTGACACACTGAACAAAACTACAAAATACAAATTCATAATTTCTCAAATAGATACGACTTGTGTGCCGACACCGACATTCTGATTCTGTGGGCGAAGGAAATGATTTTCAAAAATTCTACTCATTGCGTGAATTTTATATTATTTTTGTATTTTCTCAAATGCTGAGCAGTAACTTAAGACACATGATTTTATGTATTTTCTGCATCAACTCTGTTTGTGGAGAATATTATGTAGGTAGGTACTAAAATAAAATACAAATACAAAAAACTAGGAAATATATAGGAAATAGCGACGAGGACCAACACAATAAGACACCAACTCCGAGTTCACTTTTGAAAATTTATACTTCACGCTGCTAAACAAAAGGTGTAGGTATTTATGCAAATAATATGTAAGCATGTACCTTACCGAATAAAACCCAACTAAACATCAGCGTAAATTGAGGTAAATGTAAAAGGTGTAAAAAAGGAAGTTTTTGTAGGTAATAACAGTATCTTGGGAAGTTAGGTATTCTCAGGAGTAAATTATGTTTCTATTGTTATGGTCATTATGGCTTCTTATTCGTTCTTACTATGGAGGTTTAAGATGTAAAAAGCTCAGCTTTATTGGCTTGTTGACACCCTTGTTGGAACGAAACCACTGTTTCTTTTTTTTTGACTCACAAAACAGAAATCAGTTTATATTTAAGTTGAGCAGAGTTGTGTGTAGTATATACATCATGTTGTTTCCGTGTGTAGACAGCCTCAACGATCAAGGAAACAACTTTTTACTTTTTTACACGTTTGCCCATCACCATGTAAGGGAAATAATGTATCCCTCCTTCATGCTCACCCACTTCTCCGGGCATTACAGTAATCTGGTAGACTGTAGAAGTTACTATAGTATATTGGTACTGCATTGAACCCTGTAAAGCCATAGTGGTCATATAATGCCCCAGTGCGTAACCGAGTCCAGGCTGCCTAGTTTATGTTTCTGCTATATAGGTACCTCACATTTTCTCTGAATTTTCCTTGAGGAAAGCTCGAGTTTTTGTTTCCTTTCTTCCACTTTTCACCCCATAGGACTTGAATTGTGTCATCAAGTTATGAAATACATTATACGCGTAGTAGAGTCTCTGTATACTCTTGTACTTTATGTATTTATATTGTATATGAATATGATATAATACACGCACATACTGAGTTCAAGCAAGGCGACGCACTTTAACTTGCTTTACCAGCACCAGTACAAGTGTAATCTGAAACGTAGCATATCTGCGATTTCCCCTTTAAGTTCACTACAAAATTTTTTATTCGTTGTTTTTTTTTCGTTTTGTACACGATAAATAATATTAGAGCGATTCGAGCCATTCGTTCAAATGCGCCCAGGCATCCATGATATATTTTGGTAATCATTTTAAAATATTTATGGGGAATGTTATAAGCAACATTCAACTTCAACATTTGGTTTATTACATTTACTACAAGATTTGATTTTAATCCTATATATTATATAGCTTTAAGTTTCGAAAGAGAGGGAGATTCCATTCAGCGCATCCATTCCGATTGTAATAACATATTTCTTTAGGAATAAATTATGATTTAAATTTGAATTTACTGTATGTGTATTAATGTGAACCTATTTCATATTTGGATCTTGGTACATGAGTATGCTACTTACATTCATATGGACGGACAAACGTAAACAACAGAATTAGGATTGATAATAAGGGAAAGATTCCCTGCCTCTATTTTCAATGAAGAATATATTCTGAGACGAATATATAAGTACCTATATTATGATTCCCTTATTTTGATTCACTCACAGTTTGCACTGTCGCACGTTCAAATTTTTTGAGAACATTCCTTATTACCCCTGTACTCGCTGTATTTGACCGATAGAGTGTGTGATAATTACGTGGTAGTTTTAAAATCTCAGAACGCGGTCTGTGACTCATCAAAAACTTGTGAGATGCGAAAAAATAATTTTAAATGATAATCGCTTTTGTCAGTGTCAGCTATTTACTCGGTAAAATACGGTACGAATAATTATAATTTCAAAATGCGTAGGAACCCCGAACCGAACACAGTTTGTGATCCCCACAAACTGTGCGTTGCAACGGATGACTTGCCCCGCCACCCAAGTATAATAGTTCAGTACCAACTGAACAAGCACTACTGCACATTAGAGATGCCCACGTTGCATTATTAGTCATATAGTACGAATCCCTCGTACTGTTAAATCACAAGCAAAACTGTTACAGGTTTTGCATGGATAACGCTTTGAATTACGTTTGTATTTATAATAATTTAACAAACATAAATTTCATTATTATGTCTAAAACTTTCTGTAACGTATACTGAGTCTATTAGGCTATCCTCATTGGAGGACAGTGTCAAGTTTATTTTTGAATGAAATTGTCTTCCTCTCACCCAAAAAACGACCTACCAGGATAACACGCTTTTCGGCTTTAAGCATTAAAAATTCACAGAAATAATACAAATGCTAACTTTACGGAATGTGTTTGTGATTATAATAACAAAACCTCGGATGGGTACATTGCAACTTAATTCTAGTGCATATACAAAATTAAGTGGGGATGAGGCCATGACCACGCTTTTACTTATTTAATTTCTACCTATCCCAGAAATCAAACACCCATTAACTTTACATTTTAAACAGAGAGGCAAGCACGTTTTGCCCTACTGTCTACGTCTACTGTCTACTGCGATAATTAAAGCCACATAGGCAGATTAATTTTGTGTGTGCGCCATATTATAGCATATAGGACTGTACAAAGTAAACCCCCAACTCAAAGAGGTGACAGATATCAAAGCTATATTTATATTTCTCATTTACACCTAATACCAAAAACCCAAACCTTATTCGGATTCCGCGTCTGGCGGGATGTCTGAGGAGGAAAATATTAGGTTTAGTCTGCGGGCTTCTGCAATAAAGCTAATAAATGATGCAAAAGGCACTCACCCGTTTTTGTCCGAAGTCTGTGTTTGTCAGTGACACTAACATCCTCTAATGGTCACATTTAGTCCGTGTGAAATACCTTTGAAATCAGGATTACATTCTAATCCTTGCCCAAGCTCGATATTAGCCTGCTCTAACGCGTTGGAATTGTAGGAAATTTACTCAATTAGCCAATCCATGGCCTGAGGGATTAAATTAAGCTGTGTGAAAAACAACTTAAAGTTGTTAATACCTTTGTAGTCAATTTTCAGAAGCGATTCCATTTTAATCCTTTTTTGCCAACCCCAAAATCCAAGTCAAGCCTTTTAACTACCAAAACGGATTTCATTATTTTTCTAGGACAGTGCGCAAATATGCCCAATAGTCATAGTCATGGTTATGAAGGATAATGAAATGCTGGGCTTTGATCTTTAGTAATCAAATTAAAATTCAGTTTCTGCGTTGCTATCTTCATATTATATATATATATACAGATTTTAATTGCTTTTTGGAATCATGCATCTCTAGATCTCTATATTATCCATTACAGAGTGTCCAGGACCAGACTGTGAAACGTTATGTTCAAATGTTGTTAAGCGCACCCGTCCATGTTCCTGTCACAACGGCCGTATTATTCCAAAAGGTAATGTGTTCATTCAAATTCGCATGTAATATATTAACAAATTAATGCTTCCTCTCTCCATCTCTCTCTCTCTCTCTATTCATGACATTGTTTTTCATAATGATCCAGGAATTATAACGCTTTCCTAACTATCATTAATTTGCAAACGAATGTAACAAAAAGCTCAAATTTATTGAGTAAAGTTAGACTTTTGTGCCTGTGTCTATGAAATGGTCCTACTGGAAATCATACATCACGCTTATCCTCTGAAATGTTACTGCTCTCTACTGAATTTCCTGGATTTCAATCTGGGAATAAAGTTCTATTTCAAGAAATCAAAATCTCTGGCTGCAGAAGAATATTATTAAGATTAATTAAATGAAAAATCATATATCGATTGTGTTACAATAATGTGGTATAGCGAAATTCATCGATGGATAAGTTAGAAAGTTAGAATACTTTTCAACCCGAAACAGTGAAAACTAATAACTTTTGGTTGTGATTTGTAATTCTAATGTGAGTGTGGGAAAGTCACACATGAAACGAATGCATTGAATATTTATAACGTGAAATTACCACTGACACGAATAAAATAGATTTCCTCACTCCGAATCCGCACAAATGTCAGAGTGGGAGACAGAGTTGGTGGGAGGCGGAAGTCGGACTTGGCATGAGCACTTTCTGACTAGTGAGAAGTTGAGAAGTGGTTTGAAGACATAAAATATAAAAATAAATGGGAGTCCCTGTACTTAAGTGCCAGTACATGGAGTTTTATACTTTGATTTTCAGGTTGGGTTCGTTACGAGGGAAAATTGAAACTTGCTGATGTGTGGTTATCACAGTGGGACTCCCGGAGTACGTCCAAGCCATCTGAACCAAAAGAGTTAAATATTTTAAGTAGAATAGAAAGAACTCTCAAGGAACAACTCCAAAAGTCCAATTCATCTGTTGGCGACGTGTCCATCATCTCTGTTGGGTAATCTTTTGAGTTTCAATAACTATACTATTCATATATATATATATAATCTGTACGGAACATTTCGCTATATACATATATAGAATGAAATCTCGTTTTTGATGTTGAGTTCTGTTCACTGTTCACAGTTCACAAAAGACGGCCCGACAGATAGAACATAAATCCGCCTCCATCCTTATTTCCTTTTCTTGTGTTGAATTTAGATAGGAGAGTAAAAGTTTCACTCCGTAAGAAATTAAGAAAATTAACTTTCTTCTCATTCCCTTCCCGTATTTTGTTCTATCGAAAGTATTGCGTTTCTCCAACTCCTACGCAATGACGGATGGGAAACAGAGAACTTTCCTAAAAACCGAATAACAATATGTAGCAGCTAGTATCTATGTAATCATATCTGTATTTGAGGTACCTACTAGGTATTTATATAACCTGTGCAACTACAGTATAATGCACTTTACTGTGCATTGTACAACAGTCAGCATTATACTCCTTTAGTCTTTATAGTCATCGAGAGGTTCAGATTTAGACTGATTTTCACTATTCAAGATTTAGTTATTTTCCTTCTAGAGCGGTGCATGCATTCGAGAGGTGATTGGGAATAAAACCATGAACCTATATATTATTATGCTGGCTTGATGACAAAGAAATCATCTTGGAGTCAGCTTGTACCTTTATTGCTTATATACATAATACATAATTTGTAGCTTGTAAGTACTGAAATCGCTCGTATATGATGATTGACTCGGAAGACAATCTTGGCCTTATTGTTAGTAGGAAGTTATAAAGGAAGAATTCTAATTTAGAGAGAAGTCGGAACTACACTGGTTAGATTCTGAGTATGGTTTTGGTATGAAATGAAATAAGAGGGTGATTATCAGTCCGTAATGAAAATGTTTTCATTTCGTTCACAGAACGGCCTCGGAGTTTGTCTTCCAATTTTTCGGGGATCGTTCTGCCTACAATTCTAGCTTTACAGCTCTGACGCATTTAAAATCAGCAGGCCAAATTGGTGATGGACTTCGACTTGGTGGCTCATTCAACTTTGACATTCAGCCCTCACTTTCTCTCAAAGTAAGATTTCACAGCGTTCAAAAACATTTTATTCTTCCATGGAACTACACTACATTCTAAACAAGGTTAGGGTATCAGACCGCCCAGCACTCTTGTTTCTTCTTATGTACTACCGCATCCCGCTTTTTACAAATGGAAAAAAGTCAAAATTCTATCTACTTGACATTCATAGCATTACATATTATACCAACACCTGGAACTTAAACTTGTGGCTGTTGTTCGTAGTTTCTGTTGTTATGTAGGCAACGTATTTCCTGTGACTGAGTACACCGGCCCATGGCCCATGATAGACCACGGGTCTGAGAGGTAGGAACGAAAATGGTACCAGGGTCTATTAACACACGATTATATGAGTGTTCACTGGCCTAGTACGATAGTACACGGGCCTGAAATGTCGGAGTTTGAATAGTGCACGGGTATACTATCACAGGAAGTACGGTACTTAACCTAGGCTACCTACTTGGATAGCTGGGTATGTACGATATGTATTTCAACAGAATAACAGTGAAATGTGGAATAGCCTACGGGAGCATTGTCGAACGGGGAAAATTGGGGTACTTTGAGATACTCTGAAAATCAATGTGCTCAGTCCCGAAGTCTGCTAAACAAGCAAGAAAAACTTGTTTCTGAATAAACTGGTGGTTATTCCGTGTACACTATTTTTGTTTTCAAATTTCTTTAACATTCGAATTTGTTGATAAAACACTTTATCAAAATTTGTAGGGAGTAAGTTTAAACAAATTGAAAATTATTCGAACATCGGAGGACTTCAGCATTACTTGCGAAGCCGTTGGTTCTGCTCGCATTCAGCTGAGGTGGTTTAAAGATGGAATTCCGATTAACAGCTCTTTGGCCACTAGGTTTGTTCGTTATTTTTATTTTACACCAGCTAGTAGCAGTAGCATTCCTTGTATTTTTTTAATCAGATTCTTTATTATTCAAGTCATGACATTTTAAATTGGCAAGTTTGAATCTAGTTTTTTATATCCCCAAACAACTTTTAGATACATCTACGAAGACCATGTGCCTAGAAATAGTCAAGACCGAAGTGTTTCGATGCTGATTCTGTACCAGGTTTCAATATATGATCGAGGAACATTTACGTGTCAGGTAAATACAAATTATTTGGTACAACTAATTAAGATTTAGTGTCGTGTAGTACAACTCATAACTTAATTCAGTCCCTGAGCAATATGTAATTTCAGCATTATGGTTTTCAGTACAGTAGTGAAAGGGTATAATGTCTATAGCCTAGTATTCTCAAAAAATTATGTCATACTTCAAATTTATCACTCATAATATGGAGCATAAAAATCAAACTGCAATGTCCATAATTAACTGTATGCAATAGCTTTTAACAACTCTTTTTCTGACTAGGCTTCCGATATGGGTGAAGAGCAGTGTGCCAGTACATTTGTCGATGTTCTTCTCCCTCCAGTAATCGAAGTTGAGCCCATGAGTTTAACCCTGTTAAGAGTAAGTTTTCCATGCCTTCACGAATGAACTTCTAGTGATAGACCTTGAGACTCTTGATTAAGTTTTCTAAATATTCTATCAGTGAATCTTAAATATTTCACTTATAATGTGTAAGTATTGTCTGGATACAAAGTCGAGATAGCTGCGCAAGGTGTCCAAACAGTTTCATATCCATGCAATCAAATGGAAACGGCAGGGTTTGGACACCTTGCCCACCTATCTCGACTTTGTATCCCGACAATACGCTGCGCATTGTGGATTTTAAGAAAATTTTCAATTCCCAGAATGATTCAGCCATTATCACGTGCTTTGCGAACAACGACAGTGGAAATTACAGTTGTAGCTATACGTGGTACCGAGACGACGAAAAGATTGAGCTGAGCAAAGCAGTGGTGGAAGTTGTGGAAGATCTTGATTACCCTCGTGGTTCCCTCCTACGTATCATTCAAGCCGAGTCTTCGGCAAAGTATACCTGTGTAGTTGAGAATTTCGCAGGTAATTATCAAGTGAATCTGAATAATATACATATTTTCTCACTTTCATTTTTTATGATTGTAATATCATCAACTAATTTAAAACTCCGCGTCTCTGTTCTCCTCGTGTGGCAGGAAAATTTTCATAGCAGTATTTTTAGGCAGACCGGAAAGAAGGAAATTGAAAAAACATGTATATATGTGCGAAAATAGATCTCGTTGCCTTGAATAATAATTTTACTAGAAATAATGTGCCGGTGTTTGGACATAGGGAGGAGTCGTCGAGATGTTTTTGTAGCCGTGCTGGACTCTCACCTTTCCGCCTCCTGCCGAAACGAGCTAGACAACACAGACAGCTCTAATACCAGTTGGACGTGGACAGCAGTGAAGCACACCTCGTTAGCCAAATGTCCATCGGGTTACACCGGTTTTGCTCAAAGAACATGTCAGTTGATTGGCTCAAAGCCCCGATGGTCCAGAAGCGATTTTTCACGTTGTGTTTCCGTTCAACTAAAAACTATCAATAACACAGTAAGAATTTATGATCTGTCTCATTTCTACCGCATTATTTGGTATCTGGATGACTTCGTCTCGCTAAAAGCTTACGCATGTATCATTGTGGTGCAGTAATATGTGTAAGTAACATGTAAGTACGTACGTAGATTTAAGCCAACTCAGTCATTATTTTACTGACTTTCTGGAATCTCTAAGCTGTTTCTTCGTTTAAATGATTGAGAAGCCAATTTAGAGCGTGTGGTTTATGGGGTTTTCCCATACGTGTGCTTGAGCTTCGGAGTTCAAAGCATGTGTTTCTTTGATTCTACGACACTGGGTCGAAACGACATTTCACTGTACGACATTGCGTCGACGACATTTAAAAGCAAACGACAGTACGCCGACAGACATTTCGTTGTACACTATTCGTCGACAGACATTTCGTTGTACACGCTTCGTCGAAAGACATCTCGTTGAAAGACATTACGTTTAATCTACTAAGACGGAGGACAATGCGTTGAAGCTAACTTAGTCGATACCATCTTCCTACGGTATATTATTTTGGCTTATTGATTAGGTCTCAAGCATTATGATTTTCAAAACTGCCAGCATTGTGCAGCATTATGATGCACATTATAATGTACATATATATTTATGCAGGTACGTATTGTAAGTTACATTACACAATGTATTGTCACTCAACATTAATGCACATAAGCCCAAAGAAATCAAAGCTTTTGCGGATTTAACAGAAAGGCTTTAACAATGTTTTATTTCATATTCTAATAAATCTGTTGAAGAATGGAATAGCCTTTTTTCAGTTTACATATTCCGGACCAAATCTTGTGAGATAATAGCGATAGTAAATAATTTATGATTTTTTTTATTATTTTCTAATTTATTATTAAGATGGACATATTGCAGAGCACAAAAATTCTGTACGCTAGGGTTGCCGGACAAAGTCTCCCTGGAAATTGTCTACCCGGGCATTTTTCCCCCAACCATTGTCCCTCCTGTCAGTTTCCCCCCGATAAGTAACAGCGGACATTTTCCCCCCAAACTCTTACTTAGGTTACGGAAGCGCAGTGAAGTTTTATAAGGTTAAGTGATGATTTATCATATGTTGGGTAATAAGAATGTATTTGTATTTTATTCTCGCGAAATGTGTATTATCTGAAATTATCTCACGAATCCAATGTAATATATTCTTTATTAAACAGCAAGCTTGGAATAAATCGTTAAGCAAAAAAACTGCATTGTTAGCCTAAACAGTTTAGGAAATAAAAATTATGGTTTAAACGTGTTACCATAATTTTTTAAACATTATGCTTAGTAGTCAAATTACACACTCTGGAAAAATGTGTACTACTCTGTTTCTCAATACGGCTAGAACTTCTTTACCTAATTTTATATCCTGGCATCGTATAAAAATCCTTCGTTATAATGTAGAGAAAAAGTAAAAACAAACGTAACTAAAAATAATGTAAGCAAACGGTACCTAAATCTATTACTCTAAAAACTAATTTCTGACAGGAATAATTAAGAACAAATGCCTTTAAATCTGAAATTCTAAAATTGAAGGCCTTAGGGGAAAATGTCCGCTGTTACTTATCGGGGGGAAATTGTCCGGGGGGAGAATGACCGGGGAGACAATTGTTGGGGGAAAAATGTCCGGGGAGACAATTTCCAGGGACACTTTGTCCGTTCACCGTACGCTAGTACCAACTAAATACTGTTTTTTAAATTTTAGTGAAATCATGAATTTTGATTGCCAAGAAGGAGATTCTGTTCATGCAGGTTATCTGTTATAGCCTACTTGTAGTTTTTATTTGAATTTTTGCTATGCATCAGGACCATACCTACACTGTCATGTCTCTATGTAGTTTTTTTTTAATTTATAGAATCGTTGTAAATTTAATTTTGTTATTTGTTTATGTTGTGAAAATAATGTTGCTGACTATTACGAGTTAATTATATTCACAATTAGTGATAAATTAGTGTACTCACAAGAACTTGAAAAAATTAAATCAATGTATATGCATTACATAGTCGATTGTCTTATTTTTAATTCGTTTCTGCTGCACGATATGAAATTAATTATCACCGTATGCTGCATCCAATAACTACTTAATGTATGGCGGTGTAATTTTATTAGTCTTAATGTCTACCGACGCAATGTGTATCGACGTACAGTATTCTACTTAATGTCTACCAACGCCATGTCCTTCGATGTACAGTCTCCTACTTAATGTCTGTCTACGCAACGTCGTCGACCTAATGTCGGTTCGACGAATTATTTTTCGGCGAAATGTCTGGCTCCAAAATGTCGTCGACGAAACGTCGTTTCGACCCAGTGTCGCTAGACCGTTTCTTTCGCATCGTAACGTAAGTAAAGATGTAAAGATGTGTATGGACATAATGTTATTTTATAGTTATAATACTTTATTGAGTGTGAACAATTGGTGAAAATGAAAAGTTCAATAATTTTCAAACTTTGTTCCGATTTGGTTTATGTCACGTAGCCGACGTAATCACCTACTACACGTACATACATAGATATGTATACATATATGCACTCAATCATACATTATACAGTTAAATACATGCAATGAACATATATCAGAACGTCTTTGTGTGTTTCAGCTGCAAAAGCTGAAGATGGGATTTGCTGTGCAGAATAGTGCGGAGGATCTTGTTGAGCTCCTCGCCGTCCATTTACAGACTAAAAAATTTTTATTTTCTGGTGAAGGAGAGAACATGATACATGTTCTGAATGACGCTGCCAAGTATGCGCTGGATAAGCAGAGGGTAAGCTACGAACTTGTGATACACTTACTAGTTAGACATTTTTTTGTGTTCCCTGGGCAGATAGAATACTTGTGGGTGAAGAGGAAACCGACAATACGAAAAATTTTAGCTCCCAAAAATACCAATTGACCCTTATATTATCTTCAACCCATTATGATAGAGCACAAACATACTTCACACTTTAGAGTACTTTGCTAAAATAACGAAAAAGAGAATTACGATCGAGACCGTATTCTAACCCTTCTGTAACTTGTTACTGCAAGTGAAAGAGGGAATCAATAAAGAAACATATAAATCTTTTCTAAGCTTAGAGGGAAGTTCGGTAGAAAAGCAATGTTACCAAGCTACCGGGAATGTAAACATTTGTTTTGATCTTTAACTGCAGGTCAAAGAAGTCTTTCCAATTTTTTTCGAGACTGTGACTCGGCTCTTGACATTCCGTGAATCATGCGTGCATCACAGAAGCCTCATCACTTTGATCAATCTTGTCCAGTTAATGGCAGCACGCTACTCAAAGTAAGCTAATAATTTCATCCATAAATTGGCCCACCAACTGGCACAATGGTTGCCGGACTTTTTCGCCCCGAACATCCCCCCCCCCCAGACATTATCACTGGGAATTTCCCCCCCAACCAGTAACAACGGACAGTTTCCCCCCAAACTCGTATTTAAAATACTGTAACTCCGCCTCTGGCCAAGTAATATAAAGTCATTATTTAATAAATGTAAAAAAACAAAAGTAACAATAAGAACATCACAGATTGAGCATTAGTAATATTATGACAAATCCATTTCAAAATGGGTATGCTTCATGAAAAAGTATGTGACATCTTAAACAATTTACCTATGAAATAAAAATCGCTAAGAAGCAACGTTTGACAAACCATAGTAGAAAGCAAGCGTGTACACTACAAACATTTTGGAAATTTAAGCAGTTTAAAATTTAAAAAAAAAATAGTTACACTCTATACCAAAATAGTATTCTTAAACATAATAATACAGTTTGTAGAAAACAAAGCCCTTGTTTAATGGCAGCCTTAACAGGAACGTTAGGCAGTTTAAATTTACATCCTACTTTTTACTACATATTTCATTTTTGAAAAAATTTGTTTTTTGAATTTCTCGCGGAAACTTAAAATCCAAATTTTAACATGTTACTGAATGGAATTGCGCATAAACAATACACCATTTAAACCGAAATTATTTAGCGAAGCTAATTAACTTAGTGTGACAGCTCAGATCATGATTAATTTTTAATTTTAATTAAAAAACTTAATTAATTTGTTGTCAAAATTGACCGATGTTAATACATGATATATCATTTTAAAGGCCTTTTATGCATCAACATTGTTCCGTAGATCGAGATGGTGACTTAGATTAAGGTCGACTACAATGATTTTTAGTTTTTCAAAAGTAAATGTTTTTAAATTTCGCGCCAAATCTTAAAATCCAAATTTAAACATGTTACTAAACGGAATTAAACATAAACGACACACCATTCAAACCAAAATGAATTAGCGAATGTAATTAACTGAGTGTGACAGCAAATATGATGATAAATTAGTAATTGTAATTAAAAAAGTTAACTAATTTTTTGTCAAAGTTGACGGATGTTAATGCCTGATATATCATTTTAAAGCCATTTAAAAATTAGGAAAACGGGTATTTTGTTTTAGGATGTCGACGCATAATAAAAATTTTAGGCGGAATTTTCAAAAAAAGTAACGGTTTTTTTTTGAAAAAAATGGCAAACGTTTTTCGATAAACTCTTAGCTTTTGCGTTATTTGGAATCTAATCGTCATTACCTTTCTAATGGTATATCACACGTTGAAATTCGTCAAGTATTTCGATATCGTGAAAAATCCGGTAAATTATGTAGAATTTCTTTATATTTATATACTTGGCGAGAAAGAGAATTATAGTACTATTATACGACTTTTGGGGGGAAATGCCCGGTGTTACTGATTAATGGGAAACTTTCGGCGAGGGGATATGCCCGTGGGGGAAATGTCAGTTTACAGGCACACTATTATTTGCTTATTAGATGTACTCGTGAGTATTTAAGCCTATACGCAGGTGCACCCACCGTGTGCTCCATTTCAGTGGGCACCTTTTTGAATTTACTTTTTATCTGCGTCTGGAGTCTGGATATGTAATGTATGCATTCCAGACCGTTTAAGATGCATAAAGGATATATCTATTACGATTGATTGATGATTATTTTACCTCTGCTGCTGAATGTATTAAACTCCTACCTCGTCTGTGAAATCGCTTTATTCATTGGTTTTTGTTAATTAGAGTATTATTTTTCGAATTTCTCAGAACATCAACGCCATCAGTTCCTTCGGAATTTAAATCGTCCGTTATGATTGTGGAAACAATGCGAATCGACATCCATGGGCAGTATAACCAACTTCCTTATAACTTTCCCAGGAAAAATTCCAAGTAAATACTTCAGTTTCTTTTAGATGGTTTCCGCAGTAGTCAAATTTAAGGTGGAAGCTGTTTATGATTATATGATACTATCTCTGCGTATATCGGAAATCTAATGTATGTACAATATCATATACCAAATATCAGCGTATTGCCTGAAGACTTTAACGATGAGACTTTGATCATGTTTTTATAGGTTTAACTAATAAGAAACGCATGAACTAATAACTTTTTTTTTCTTTAGGTACCCTGACTGGCTTGAACTTCGCGTTCAGTTTCCTCTGGATACAGCTGGCATAAGCTACCATAACAACCAATTTGCGTCACTACTTTTCATAGTTTTCAGAAATATTACGGATATGTTGTCACCTGCCCCGAAAGTATTTAATGTGAAGGGGAAATCAGTGGAGCTAATTTCATCAATTGTAACTCTGATGTTTCCAAGTGGATACAACTTTCGTCAAAAATCTCACATTCACCTTGAGTTTGATATTTCTCCGGAACTTTTGAAGCAGTCATCCCTGAATAAGATCAATCTGACATGTGGAGCACTGGATAACATCCCAGACTCATTTCGCTGGAAAACGGATGTTTGTAACTTTAAAGGGATTGTGAACAGCACAATACACTGTCAGTGTGATACATTTGGGCAGTATGCTCTTCTGTCGATCCGAATTGGTGACAGTGTTAGGACCAAATTTTTATAATACATTAAACGAATCTTTGATGTGCTTAAGCACATCAAAGAATTTAAGCTGAAAATACTAAGTACATTGAAATTGAACATCTACAGAAACTTCCGAGTAAACTCAATGAAATAACTTATGATCCTTTCTGAATGTCCTTAGGATAAGGAAAGATCCATGTCCAAGTTTCATTGGTCTGTGTCGATGGGCTCTATTGTGTGTATCACTGGATGTGCTGCTGCTCTTCTGTTTATGTCCATTCATTTACAGTTCCGATTCAGAACAAACAGCATTTACTTGCTCAAGATGATTGTATGTCTTACGCTAATTATCAGCGTCTTACTCATAATGTCCATGAGGGTAAACTGATATTTTGAATTATATTTTGTTATTTATAATTAAAATAGACACAATTATTTGTTGGGTATCTTTATATAATTATTTTACCCAGTATTATCGTTCAGACTTGATAAACACTCGATCACTTTGATTCATACTTCCCATTAATATATACATTGAATATTCATTAGTTAAATGGAAATTTTTGATATGGTTGTTTACAGACAGAATCATCGTCGATTGGGTTGTCAACCTCTTTGTGTTCTTTGCTTATCGTGTCTCTTTGCTGTCAGTTAACGAAATCTTTGTACGTTCTGCTGCTGACTCAGTTAGAATTGTTTCCCTGGCTTCGTTCGGTGTCTTTGGTAACTCTGTTGTCTGCTGTGGGCTTTGGGTGTATTTTACCTGTGTGGACTGCAGCTGCAGCATTTTCACATCATCAAAATACTGAACCAGAGTTTCGACACGTTCCAGTTCTTAGTGAAAGTTCTCCTGTATTTTGCACTTTTATTGGAACTGTCTCCATTATTGTACTTGCCTTTCTCATATTTTATTATAAGGCAGTCCTTCATCTTCGTTCAATACGTTTGAATGAGAATTCGGAAAAAAACTACGTCGTAGATTACAGGTAATGATAAATGAAGAAGGTAATGCTATGAAATAAATACTGCAGTAAATTTTTTACACTTATACTTGCTTCTTTAATTTTCTAGACTGAAGACGTTGAACCGGGCATTATTAATAACATTAAATATTTTGGTAACGATTCTGGCAACGATTTTGTATGGAAACATAACAAGTGGTGTGGTGTACCAATATTTCTTTGGATTATCTACATTTTCTCTGGTAATTCAAATTAATGCTAAAAGTTTATAATTATATTTTATTAAATTTAAAAGTAGAAAGATGGAGGTATAATAATTGTAGCACCGTGATTTTTCAGGGGGTAATAGTTTTCTTCTCATACACGGTGAAGAGTGAATACCCTATTCCTATAGTGGCGGTTAAATTTTTATATCCGAGAAGGGTGATTTTACCCGATCCCGAGAATCTTCCTCAGACAGACGCTAGCCCAAAGAGAGTTATCTGTGTAAATCGCTCTCCAGAGAAACGTTTAGTGAACGGGCAAGTTTCTGCTGGACTTTTAGAAGTTCAGGTCCCAGCTCAAGACGCATCCATATCAGTAGCGGATGGTGTTGGCTCCGGTGCAACACTAGATACATTTGTGGGAAGCTCATTGTCTACATCTTTAGTAGCCAATTCAAGACAAGGATCTGTACGACGAACGTTGTCAGCGTTAAACATGAAAAGGCCTTCCTTTACGTCCACTATAAATAACATCCCCAGATCGATGACTAACCCCGTTAATATAACGGGAGTGAATTCAAATAGCATTGGTATGACGCGTCCAAACAAAGGATTACAGCATCCCTGCTCGACGTGTTGTAAGAAGAACAAATCTTTTCGATCTCATAGCGCATCAATTTCTTCCGGCGGAAAAGGGTCAAATATTTCGGAAAAGTTCAAACCTGAAAGAGGGCGATGTTTACTTAGTGAAGTGACTCAGTGTGATTATGTGATGCCCTCGATTTCTACAGCAACACTGCCTGATAAACTAACGGCTGGGATAGCCCCTTCAACTGATTTGTTTACTAGCTACGTGGAGCCGTCACCACAGTTTCTTGATAGTGCCAAGGAGCGCGGAATCACTCAGTTTCTTACATTTCACCAGCACCAGTTTGAGGCGGATGACAGGAAAATCCACGGTAACATCCTACATGCACGTCCACTACATTTCACGGATCCCAAACTCACCGCTCAGACGTTTACTAACGGAATTGAAGTTGACAGCGTGACAGTTCATTTGGACGAGCAATATGTGGGTGAAACAGATGGATCTCAGTCGTCATTCAATTTGAGTGATCCAGTTATAACTTTTCATAGAGGGGAGAGTATACCTGGCGAAACTATTGAGGAAGAAACTAGCACCTTGAATGAAAAATCATCCGAGTGCCCTACAGTTACAGTGGCAGTTGAACATGTAACAAATAACTCTAGTTATAGTGGCAGTGGATCTAGTAACGGCTTACTCTGGAGGCCAACTTTAAATGATACTGAAGAAACTCAGGATAAACCAAATGACTATTCACCTAATTTAAACAAATCTGATCTCTTAGTAAAAAAAATTTCTCATGACCTTGACATTTTGTTGGATAGGTCGACTAAAAACAAAGGAAAAGAGTACGCTGATGTTAAGTTGTGATGTACGCCATGTGCATACATACGTATTACCTGCTTTGCTATAGGCAAAGTATCTCGTATTAATTTCTAGCCAAATTACATTTTTTGGCACGTCTTCAGCCTTCATTGAAATGGGTATGAGTAAATTAACGTTTTATCTACTTTGAATTAGTTCACAGTTTACCCATCATAAGGCATTTAAAAAAATCAAAACATCTCTGAATCATGCTAGTCTTGTAGGATACTGAGTGTGTTTGTGTAACGTAATTTTGTTATTCACAGTAAGTTTTACAGTGATAGCTTTAATTTATGATATGAAAGTATAAAACACTATTGTGACATTTGTTGCGTATACATTACCTCTTGGCAACCATTTTAAGAGTAGCCGTTGAATTTAAACGAATGAGAACAAATTAAAGATATCAGTTTTAAATAAGAGTATTATTCTATTTGTGTACTACGTATGAAGTATAGGTTCATCAGTGTGAAATGTGAAGAATGGAGATTTCCAGCATGTAACAATGTAATGTGCCTTAAATTCTACTTTCTATTGTGAATACAACTATCTGCGTAAGCGCAGCGCAACCCAAAGTGATAATAATTGCTAAGTAATTTACCCTGAGGGAATCTACTAATAAGTTCCATGAGCAAGACAACGAGTTCTTAATTCAACTCGAAGTCAAGAAGAAACCCCATGAAAATTCGGAGTTTTAGTAGCGCTAAAAATTACTTTTCTTTGTTTTGGCTGTCATTTACTTTTGAGGCCGAAATTGGCAAATCTGTTCCGTATTAATTGTCTTGAATAACACCGTTTACGCTTATTAGTCTTATTTTTGAACGTAAATGATACTGCAATATATGTTCAAGGCATTGTCAAATAATTTTATAGTTTTATTAGTTACATAAGGCTACAATATTGTATTGCGTGAATTGTTAGTGTGAAATACATGAACATATTGCATTTGTATGTGATTATACTGAAATGAAGCTTTACCAGTTATTATTTTTTATTTATTTGTTAACAAAAATATAAGTAGTATTTTCTGTTGGGCTGCAGCTTCAGCCTATGAATCTATCGTAGCTTTACCGTTATGTATTACTATAAAAATGTACAGATAATTACTATGTGTGAAAAAGTTGTGTGAAATAAGTTAAGTACTTAAGTAGGTACATATAAATTTTTACATGATGTGTCTGTAACTACAATCTAACGATGTTCTAAACAAAGGATTGAAGGAATTGATTTCCCATTTAAAAAACAACAAATTAGTTAGTTTGTTACATCTATTAACTTTGTTCCGTTTATGTTCTGTTTCTCGTAGGCAATCTCTCAATCTCACGAATTTAATATTTTAGTTGATTTCACCGCATACAATGTCATTTCCATAGTATTGTCTTACTAAAGACCTACCTACGTCATAATATGTACAACATGCATAAATATATTTATACGTTTCGTAAATGTGATCTTCACTGCCTGAAATGAAAATTTTATTTTCTGTGTGCCTATATAGATCAGAATTATTGAAAAATCATCAATGTATTGCATCTGCCATTGCTCTAAACCTCAGTAATGATTAAAGGGTTCATTATTTTGCTCATACTAAAGAAGCGTTCCTTAAAACAATTTTCGAGCTCATATAATGTTATATACAGTAAAATCTCGTTACACCGTCCTACGCTACAACGGTTATCTTGATACACCGGTCAAATTTATCAGTCCCGGCAACAACGCTATGCTGTGTAATGTTAAAGTGTGGTCTTACAACGGTCAATTTTACAACGGTCAACTTGATACACCGGTCAAAATCTATAGACCGTACAGTTCTTTTACCATTAGAATCATATTTGTTACAACGGTCTTTGGTTTTTCTTAGCAAGATCTCCATCTGTGATTCAAATGGAGTAGTAAAATAAGAAATAACTAGGCGGGTGGTTACGAAAGACACAAATTAGAATTAAGCTAACACAAAGAGTTACACTAGACTCTAAAAGTTAGCAATTTCGCTAGCTTCAAAATATTTTTTGTTAAAATTTTATCCTGTTTTTTATCAATTGAGTATGGCTGCACCTAGGAGAAGATGATCCTGATATTAAAAGACCTACTATCACTAGGGCGCGTCATACCGAAAATTCTGAATAAATCCGGAAACGCGTATGACATATTGACTTGCCACTAAAATATCTTTCTTAAAGTTAGTTAAGCTAGAAAATGAAAACAAAAATCGGAAATCCGGAATTCGCAAAACAAATCCCAAAAATTCAAAAATTAACATCTATGGGATTAATTTGATTATATTTTTCTAAGCGTAAAGCGCTGGTTCCCATTTACTTGAAATTAAAATGTGGATAATTGCAAAAAGGAGGTGAAGATGAATCGGTTTTTAAATGTGTGAGTGAAATTAAAAACTTATTGTCAAAACATAAGCTACACAATCTACGTCAAGCAAACTTGAACGAATATTTTGAGTCTTCGAACTTTTAATAACGATTTTTTATAACTAATGTAAGAACAAAAAATTAAATATACTTTCTGTTAAATTGAAACTTTTTTCGAAATAAAAGCAATGCAAAAATCATATGTTACCATACAACGGCCAAAGACCGTTGTAACGTTACAACGGACCTTTGATACACCGGCCAAAATGCATCACCCCCTTGAAATACCGTTGTAACGAGATTTTACTGTACAACTTCCCAGTAAAAAGTAGCGGCGTGTAAGGCATTGCTGTGGCCACCTTTGATGACTTCTTGAATCATGAACATCATTTTCACTAATTTTTATCCACATGAAAGTCCTCCATCCATACTACTTAACCCACGTTATTACAAACAGTTAACCGTGTTACTTTTTTCAGAATTAAGTGCATTCTTGCATGGCTAACAATTTAAATCATAAGACCTGCGGGGTTAATAGGGCTATGTAACGGGGCAATTTTTCCAGGCGCAATAAAAATGACTTCGAAATAATTATGGAGGTTATTATTTTACAGGTTTTGATTTAATAATGGCAAATTAAATACACACTGTAATAATTTAATACAAAGCGGAGCACTATGACAATTGGACTGGAGAACCCGGGCCCGAAAACAAATAATTATTGCTACATTTTTCAGGTTTAAACAGAGTATAAATAATGAAAAATTGAAAATTTTCATAATTTAAGGATATAATACGTCCAAATCCAAATTCCTTTCCAAACAAAACAGCAATTACATTACACCCAGTCAAAATGTGGTGTCTTTTCACAAATGTGTACGACTAAAAAATTGCCGCAGGGCATTACAAACTTATTTTTGTTACCCAAAGTAAAATAAATAAAAAATAAGTATAACTTCGGCAGTCAGTGAAGGATTAAATCTGTTTCCTTCCACTCTTTGCTAGAAGCAAATCCGCTTCCTTCCAATTTTCCCTAAAAGCAAAACCGTTTCCTTCCTTAACACTTCGATGGAACGATACGAATATGCTTGTAGCGAAATGTGGAAAGAAATGGATTTGATCCTTCCAATGACAATAAGCGATGCATGCAAAGTAATCATGTATTTACGTATATTAACAACTTGAGAGAGAACGAAAAAAATGTATTTACACTGGTACACAATTGTACTTACCTAAAAGACACAATAACAAAATATACATGGTTTTACAAAAAGTATTTACACATGAATGAACAACGTAATAAATTCATCAAGGGTTGAAAAAACTAATCGCAAGAAGGAGTTTGTTTACAGCACATGAATTATTATGTGCAATCGTATTCTATCCTCGAACTGCCGCTAAAATAACTTCAGTAAAGATACAATGTGGCAAATGTTTTGGGTTTTCTGATACAAACGTATAACTAAATTGCCTCTAAATATATTACTACAGGAAAAAATCGTATTTATCGCTGAAAGATAAAATTTAATTCCATGAATAAGCAATTAACGCCTCTGAAGATTTGAGCATACATCACTGTAGCACTAAAATACCACCAGAAACTTTGGATATCATTTGGATTTCACGGCAACCAACTTATAAGCAATGCGACGCAAGCATATTAATTTAACTGAGCTGTTTCTTTAGTAACACATCACCATTCTTGCAAACCTTAATATGATTTTCCTCTTCCGTAACCTTACCTTCTTCAGATTTCAAAAAAGCATGGGCTTCAAATTCAACTTAAAATTATTCCAATAGCGTGTATACGTGTACTATACTGACAACATTTACTTCAATTTACCCTCACTGCCAAACTTGCAACACTCATTCAAAATTACTAGCGCTAATTCATTCCATCTCCGTCACATAATGTTACATATTACTTAAATTCCTGTAAATTCAATGCGTAATACAATATCAGGGTACGATTTTGTTTGAGGAGGGAGGGAGGGGGGCACTATAGGTAGGGTACGAACGATACGGCGTCTGCCCACGCACAGTTTTTGCTACTACAACTCTTCAATTCACGATTCATAATATATTTTCAAATCACAAAGTGGAGGAAGTTGATCAGTATATTGCCATATAATAGAAAATCCTACGTTTAGTGCTGCTCCAATTTTTCTACGTGCCTCATTACAAAGTATGAAATGAATGAAACTTAAAAACTAGTTTAAAAATTGAAGTGAATTTATTTACATATTTCACGGACATTATCTATAACATATACATACATGAGATGTATTTATTTCTTAATGTAATTCACACAACATAACAACTCATTTTGAAATAGAAAGATTAGTAGACTATTTTGAGTATCGATCCCCACTTGGTATGTCTACTCTACAACTGGTGAGTTCATACAAAGCAATCTATTAATTTTTTCCATTGCATGAAAAAAAATGAAAGCAAAAATGGCAACTAAAGGGCAGCAGCTGCCGCAGCATTTATAGGATTTAAAATTAATTGTGACGATGTACAATTCTGTACATTCTCTGTTATGATGAATCTATGAAAGTTGGTTATATCATAGACCCAACTGTCCGTGTTGAACAAGGTCATGAGCAAGCTGAAGCTGTTCATCAGGAAAAATGTAAACATTATGAGACTTGCATTCCATATTTCTTGGAAAAATATAAACTTGACCATATCGAAGTTATTGGTCTGCTGTTTGGAGCCAGAGGAACTATAACATCTGCTGTGTTGGATTTCAAAAGGAAATTTATTTTACCGTATCAGATGCTTAAAGACATTATAATAGTAATCATTCGCGGATCTCATAGAATTGCTCACAATCATGTTTATAATAGTGATAGTTAAAACTAAATATAATACCTAATTATTTTATTAAAAACAAATTATAATTACTGTTAAAATTTCATTGTAAATTATAACATGTTTGTTTGTTACTGTGTCTCTTGGCAAGTACTATTGTAGTACCAGTGTAAATAAATGCATTTACTTTCCCTCTGATGTTTTTTAAATATTAATTTCAAAAGCTGTGATTTCTCAAGGTAGCGACTCCTTCGTCTGTTTTTCAAATCACAATTTATTAAAATGCCAAACAGCCAACAGTTTACATTCTGACTGAATCATTTCTAAAATGTGTGCAAAAACAGTCATACCGTATGCCGGTTATTACCTCATACCTGATTTCCCTCGTACTAGTGGTTTTTGCTATATGGCCAGAGGTTTTTAAGCATCTGAAAAAAATATTGGTTTTGTGAAGGATGCTACTGAACCAAACCTTTGCTGGAACCTATGTTTCCATCCTAAGGACTTACGGATCAAGTGATATGTACTTACATGAATACATTTTTCACATTTTATCAAATTCTACCTCTGTTTTGATTAAGATCTTTCTTTCAACAAAGGAATTATTGAACTATTGAATTGTCGATCTTGATGTGTAAATAATAAATCTTGTGGATGCAGATAGATACAGTAGTAACTAGCATTAATGCGATACCGTCATAAAAATTTACTCGATACGGCTACAACATTCCAAGTTACGAAGCAACGAAAATGAAACCCATGTTCTAGGGGCATAGTGCCTCGGCGCATTTGGCATAAGAACCCATGCTCAGTTTATAGCGCACTAGATTTGAAGGCCTCGGTATTGTTTTGTTGCATATTAGAATTGTAGCAAATGTAGTCTCACTAAACGAACTCGCGTTGTTTTAGTTGTTGAACGTGTAAATAATTTGTTATAGATCAAATAAATGTGGTTTAATATAATTTCCATATCTTTATCTTTCACTTTCAATTTCATTTAGTAACAAAACTTACTTTACTTTAAGGCAGATATGCAACACATCGATGTTATTTTTCTTATAATATATCATTAGGTATATTCCATTTTTTGAATATGGAGCGTTCAAACATTATATCATGTGAAAACCCCTAAATTTTAAATGACACACCCCTCCCCTTCGTCACATAAATCCGTATGTACATGACTAATATAAGAGGTAGTACGTCATTATTTTTTTGAATATCTTCTCCCCCTAAATACATGACGTAATTATTGCATGCCCCCATAGTAGCCCAGGCAACTGATTTCTTCAAACTAGTTTTTTTCTAATAACCCAGGTACACACGACTTTAACTCATTTATCATAAAATAACTAATTTCGATCCAAGTTAAGCAGGTTGATTTCCAATTGGATAATTGGCATAATTGAATTGCGATAGTGGGGTGGATGGTAATTGAATTGTTTGTTGTTGTACAGTTTGCATGGTAGGTGGTAGATGTAGCATAGCCCTCTCTATGTCTCTCAAGAGTCTGAACTGAAAAGAGATACACTACACTCAATACCCTCATCTCACATCTCAGCTTGTCTCAACTTATCTTTAAATAATACAATGCCGTCGAAACGACGTTACTAGTCTCAGGTCTCAGTGGGATAATGAGATAAATAAGATTGCTGAGTGTCATCAAAATTAATAATTCTATTTAGAGTACAGTAAATTTCAACAGTGCAAATCGGAGTGACGAATTGTGAACTTGGAAGTGAGGCAGTGCGCGATGCAAAGTTCTCTAAATCTGAATTGTCTTAAATGTAATGTGAATTCAGAATTGAACTCCTTCGCTGGACTTGTTAACATGGATAATGATATGATCCTATGGCAAGATGGAATAGGCTATCTTCCTGGATCTGATTTAAGGGTAAGGTTATTATTTTAGTGCAGCTCGAATAATTTTAAATTATATCAGCAACGCTTATAAAAAAAATCGAGGACGGGAATTTTATTATCACAGATTCATTGTCAGATTATTGTTATTATTATTATTTGTCAGATTATTGTCACATTTGGCAGTGTCACCTTAATTTGGAAGAAATTAAAATTCAACAATTAAAAACTGAAAATATATTATTATGTGTTAGCGAAGCCGAAGGAAATTTAATTCAATTAAATTTTTTCCGCCGATTCAAACAATTACTTTACAGCATGACTATACTACATGAGGAGTAATAAGTAGCTGTGTCCTGAAGAGCAAACATAATAATTTAATTGTATGCCAATGCTTTATTTGTTTTAATAATAATTTTCTTCTTCTTTTGCCTCTGCGGTATTTATTTATTTAAATTGGACGAACGGCATTAAACCAATAACGGCAGAATAAACAAATTCCCTGTTTAAATTACCTTTGCGTTTCATTTTCTTGC
The DNA here is from genome assembly GCA_949802685.1 of Dicyrtomina minuta. NCBI lineage: Eukaryota > Metazoa > Arthropoda > Collembola > Symphypleona > Dicyrtomidae > Dicyrtomina > Dicyrtomina minuta. The sequence continues at coordinate 39,175,690 of OX461812.1, forward strand.
TGAAAAATACTCCATTCGGAAATATTATTTTAATTTTCAAAAATTACATAATTTACAGCAAAAACCTCACTGTTCAACAAATGCAGTAGCCCAAAGTCCAAAGAACTCAGTATTAATTATAAATAATACATGTACTAAATCCTGAATTTTTAAAACTTTATTATCACATACATAATTGATTAACATACATTCAGTATTAAATAGTTCCCAATTAGCTAGAAGTATTCTTCATCAATATGTAAATGATAATTTTATATTATGGTTTGATGAGACGCCGCAACTCGTTGCTGGTGAATGTCATATTTCGAATTCGTACTTTTATTATCATTATCCTCATCATCGTAAATTGGCTAACTTAATTTATATAGATATATATAAAGTAATAATAATATAATAATGATTATTATAAAGTTAGTGATCTCAGTTCAGAGATTAATTTTTTGTGGAAGACTAGAGCAAGTAATTTCCTACATTATTTTCTATGACGACTGGATTAACGATTAAGTACTTAAGTACAATGTATTACTATCAATCAAGATTTTTATCCTTTACTTTCCCCTGTTACGTCCTGAAAAGGGGTACTCGGGGCTAATTTAAAAAATAAAATAATATAGCTACCCACCAGCTTTATTAATTTCTAAACAATACTACTGTCTACTTATGTATGTAACTGCATATTTACCGTGACAAGTCCTTTTTAAAACGATAGAAGGTTGTCATGCTATATACATATTGGTAAATCTGTTTCTAATTATGTTTTGTGTGCTTATCATCTTAATTCTAACTAGTACATGTTACGAGATTTTGAGGCAGGCAATATTTATCTTTTTACGTTCTGGGTGTCACAAAAGTGCGTGAAATAAGATTTAATAAAAGTTTGACTGCCGCCTTGGCAACAATATCATGTAGTAAAAGTGCTTGCATGGTACTACAATTCATAGCAAGGTAATGAAGAGGACCGGAATTTCGTTTATTCGGCGTCATTGCTTTTAAGTAAAATTTTAGTTTTTCGTTGGGAAAGAGAATGATCACAGTCTTGTAGAATAGTAGAATATGTATATCATAGAGCTCCTGCTGCCGTGCTGGAAGTAACATTGCGTAGTAAGAAAGTTGGAATATTAGAGAAATAAGAGGATCGAAAGAAAAAGGTAGGCAATTAATTACAAAGAAAGATACATAGCATGAATGTTTGTGGCTGCTATACTGCTACTATTATAGTACTATCATAGTACGACTGTCTATTAATAAGACCATCAGGGGAATCATGACGATAAAATAATTTACATTTCAGTCTGTGTTTCAGTTCAATTTCAATTCAGTTTCGTGCACGTGGGTAAAGTACATCTGCGGAAATTTATTGAAGTCGACAGCGAACAGCGTGACTGCGTCGGAATACAATCAGTTTATTTCCTTGTATGAAGTAGGCAAGAATCACAAGAATAATTATTTACAATTTGTGTTTCTTGATTGACAGTTTCGAGTCAACGAGTTTGGACTCACGGAGATCTTAGATGACGAAGTGTGGCAGCGGTCATTTGACCAGTCTGAGGCACTCACACAAGTAGTTGATTCTGCCGAAGTTGAAAGGTCTGAAGGTCCAGAAACTTGTGTGCAGCGCAAACGCTCTCCCTGCAGTCAAAGTATTCAGGTTGGCAGTGGCTCACAGAACCCAATACGAAAAGAAGTTAAGGCTCTGCAGCAGCCTTCTAAGGACGAAGGCAATGACTTAAAATGTGAAATTAAAGGAAGTTGTGAACAGGTATTGGATAATTATCCTGCGACGTCACATGAGATTGCCTTAGCAGATGAAAGGGATATCTTCAAGGTAGCAGGTAGTTGTCTGAAATTTGAAAATAAAAACAAATTCGTGAATTTGTCAAGCGAAGATCTTACAGGAACAGATCCAGGTTCACAGGTGGCCAATGTTGAATTTAAATTAAAAGCTCTAAGTGGATGTACTATTACGAGGCCTACTACAAAACACTTAGTACATGTCGAATTAGCTTCAGTTATGGATCCTGATATTGTCATAAAAAATGAAAAATCTACAATTCCAAGGAATGACCGTGCCCACGAAATTCCACTCTGGGATGAAACTACTATTTCTTCATGTGGCTTAAAGTCAGATGGCATCATCTTCTCAAAACCTGGTAATTACGGGGTTGATCTGAAATCCGAAAGTTCAGAAGTACCTAACAATAATGAAAACAGCCATGCCAAAAAAGTTGTATCAAAAATTAGAAAGCAGCTTCCGAATGGAGTAGATGATATTCAAGTTTCAACTGATTTGGCCATTCAATCATCATCGAAAGATAATCAGGACCAAAATTGGACGAAGAATATCAAGGCAAATGAAGATTTTCGGGTCTCCAATACAAGCTACAAAATGAAAGGTCAGACTCCAACTAAGGATGGTGCGGATAAATTTTGCATCAAAGATATTCAAAACCGAATTAAAGCTGTAGACCACTCTGAAGTTCAGAATAAATCACTAGAAGTGCCTAATACAACTAATGTAGATCTCAAACCTGATATGAAAATCAACACCTCTTCTGAGATCACGAAGATTCAAAATTATAGTCAAGAAACATTTAAAAGTGAAACGCAGATTAAATGTGAAAACACGGATTCGGACGATTCGGGCCCATCAAGTCCATTGTTAACAGAGGAAGAACTTCCAGATATTGAACCACTTCCACCAGTAGGAGGGTCTCGTATATCCATCTCTGCTGCGATCCCTATCCGTACTCGAAGTCGGAGTCGAAGCTTGAGCCCCATGTTTCATTTACCTCCCCCACCTCTGGAAAATAAGTCTCATGTACCAATTAATGAAAACTCAGATGGGATTCCAGTTTTGAAGGCTGAAACAGAATATTATCAGGATAAAGATATTGCTTTTTGTCAATGCTGTGGGTGTTTTGGTTTAGTTCAAGAATTTTATGAGTCAATATTTTGTACTAAGGCCTGTGGCGACAGCTATAAGTATCATTTGACGAGTCCTGACGGTAAATTTAAGAAGCCACCTGCAACCACACCGAAGAAGACCAAGTTTTCCCTGGGTGGGGATGGAATGTATACGAAAGGCGAAGTCAATGCTTATAACCGATCACTAGCCCTCGAACAGGGTATCTCAAATGACACAAGAGGAACTAATAAACTGCTCAAAAAGAAGTCTAGAAGTTCGCCTATGAAGAAAAACAAAGCTAAGCAAACCGTTGCTGCCACCCAAATGTTACAGTTAAAATCGTTGGAGAGAAGAGTAGAAGTAGGATCCAGCAAAAAGTCAAGAAGGGTTGGTGGTACCAAGAGCACTGCATTCCACTCAAAGGACAGAAAGCGGAATTTCCCCCTGGTTTTGAGTAAACGAATGCCTGTTAGCCCAGAGAGAAAAGGAGCTGAAAGCTTGTGCAAGGATGTTCAACTGTCTCCAGACATTACCTTGGGAAAAGCAAAACAAACACCTCCAAAAATGACGACGAGCAGCACAATGGACTTTGAATGGCAGAAATATTTATCGGAAACTAAATCCAAAACGGCTCCACATCGCTTGTTTCGTCAGCCTGCCATGCCTCCTGAAAATCCGTTTAGGTAAATTGTTTGATTATTTTTCAATATGAATCATAGTTATTATTTAATTGTTGAATTTACTAGTTAGTTATTACTACTTGATAATGGAATAATCATATTTGTTATTCGTATTTTATTCAGGCCGTGTATGTTTCTTGAATCAATTGACCCTCAACATCAGAGTCTTATCTGCGTTGCTTCCGTCATCGAAACTCAAGGATATCGTGTGAGATTAAGATTTGAAGGCTTCTCCGAAGCCTATGACTATTGGGTGAATGCAGATTCCTTGGATATATTTCCACCGGGATGGTAATTATTTATTTGACTTGTGCGTCAACTAACATTCGCCATGCTTACACATTTTTTTCCATTTTCTCGCAAGAAGACAACAGAAAAATTTTAAATTATTTTCTTAGAGACAGACCAATAAGGTTCAATCAATAGGATTTACAGAATATAACACAATGTAATTAACTACTTACTGGGAATATAATAATTGTGTAGAAAATTAGTAGAGGCATAATATAAAATAATATACTGGGGAGTAGTTTTCGGGATGCCTATACACTAATATCATGTAGTTCACTATTTACTATTTGTAATGTCAGATTTATTAAATATGCTGAGACTCGAGGCGTTAATGGTTTATTTGATCCCTAAGTAGGATTGAGCTAGAATATTTGAGTTGTGCATCATGATAATGATTGCGTTTCTTGAAGCAGCAATTCTGTTAAGCAAGGGATGTTTTGGCTTGTTTGCAAACGTCTGCGAGGTTCCTGATTCCATTATCAAGAAACATCTCCGTAGCACTGTAGTCCCTGTCCCTTCTATATCCGCACACAATCCGAAATGAGTCATTGCAGGCCACTTTTATGCGGTTTAGGTTTCTACCTCTTATGTTCCATAGGCTACAACAGTAAGTGCGAATTAGGTACGTTTTTATAGTTTTTATTTCTGAGTTGCACTTTTTAAATCTAGATTTGATCATATTCGCGCGTTTATATAGCTCTCTGATACTCCTTGTTATCTCCTCTTTATCGGAGTTGACAATATTTAATAACTTCCAAATTTAGAAATGCTCGTTCCGGACACGGCAAAGGAGCATAAAATCTGGCGATAAATGTTAGAAATTAATTATAGAAACTGTAGTGATTGTACAATTTTAGAATTTATGTTGTCGAAGTAAACCTTAATTTATGCCCTTGACTGCCAAAATAGTTGATCCTTATTATATATAACATAATTTAGAGCACATTCAGAGTTTCCGTTTATGCTCAAATGCTAGTTATAAGATTTTAAATCCACACCGTGTAATCCAAATTAATAATTATTGTAAAACTTTTTTGAATACCAAGGTGCGAAGAGAACAATCTGGAGCTTCAGCCACCTCCAGGAGCGCCTGACCCATTCAATTGGCACCAATATATTGTTGAAAACCGAGTGGAAGTTGCTCCACGGCATATATTTGCCGTCACAAAAGAAGATTTTACAATGGATTCTGGTGTGAAGCCTGGAATGAAAATGGAAGCTGTGGACATTCGGAATCAAAACTTAGTATGTGTTGCTACTGTAGCCAAGGTCATGGGAGAAAGAATTCTGGTACATTTTGATTCATGGGATTCTTTGTATGATTACTGGACGGATCTAACGTCGCCATATATACACCCCGTTGGATGGTGCGAAAAAAATAGTGTCAAGTTAACACCACCAAATTGTAAGCTGGTCATGCAAAATAGTTATTTTATCATATTTACAAAAGTACGTGTACGGCAGCTGCTAAACTAAGGTTATATTTACCATTCATCTTACACATTCGCAAATGTATGCATTGTTGATTGTGGTTCTGTTTTCCAATAATAGATTGTAAACCGGATTTCACGTGGGAGAAATACCTTCGTGACACCAATACTATTGCCATGCCCAGCCGTCTGTTTAGACCTTTACCTCCTGTTGGGTTTCGGAAGGGGTTCAAAATTGAATGTGTGGACAAGGTATGTACAATCTGTAAAATTAACTTTACGTTTTACGTTACTAATAGATGTTATTGTATTTTGTAATTCAGTAATACCTAAATACTGCGGCTGCAGGTTTATAATACTCTTTTACTAATTTCAGCGAAACCCTTTCCTGATACGAGTTGCGACGATTTCAGAAGTGGATCAGCATAATTTAGTGATTCATTTTGATAATTGGCCGTCGATATATGACTTCAAAGTGTATGAACTTTCGCCAGACATACATCCCGTAGGATGGTGCGCCCACACTGGACATCCATTACAGCCTCCACCTCCTGCGGATGGAAGTTGGAAAGGTCCATGCACAATTGTGGGATGTCTTGGCCTTGGTCACATTCGAGGTCCCAAGTTTTTAACGCACAACAGCGAAAAGAATTGTCCGTATGCATTGCATAATTACAAAAAGGATTGGATCTTGGCAGATAGAATCACGATTTTGGAAAGAAATTATGGTCAGGGGCACAATGACAATAGGTAAGTCACATTCCTAAGGATATAGGGATTACTAAGTTCTAGTTCTATTGGCTTTGGTTCTTCGTGTAGTTTCTACACAAGTCGTTTATATATAAAGTTATTACTTATTATTATTAAATTTTCTTCCAGTTCTAGTGTGGAATCAGCCCCAAAATCGGCGGATCTCAAACCACAGATTGTTCTTAATCTTAATCATTCGAAGAAAGAACTGAAGCCCTTGCAGCCGAATGCTGCAAAATTACCAGTTCTGCCTAAGTCAGCAACGATTAAGCGCAAGCGATCATCTGCTTCTTCAAGTAAGGATAAGGATGTTCAACAAAAAAAGTTGAAGGTGACTCCAATGACTTCGCCGCCACGGACGCCGTCTCCTACAATACCAGTCCTAGTGGCAATGCCAATTTCCGTCCAAGAACCCGCTGTAACAGTTTTTGCAAAGAAATCAGTACCTATTCCTATACTTTCACAGCTAGAACAGTTAAAGGTGAAAAGCAATGAAAATATCAGTTATGTATCTAAACTTAAACCGACTCCTGGCCCTTCTGTTCCTCATCAAGGACAAAATCCCTTTTCCCCAAAGACGGCAATCGTGACTCCTCCGGCTAGTTCAAATTTCATTAAGGTGGCAGGGAACATTTCAGAACAATCAAGATTCTCTCTCCCGTCCACTTCCTTAGCTAGTTTTCCCATTGGGGCCTCGGTAGAGACCGAAGGAGATCATCCTCCGAATTTAGCCTCGCATGCCGTACCATTAAAGACAGTTGTGGCTAACCTTCATGAAGCAACAGTTTCGTCCTGGAGGGTTGAGGAACTCGCTCGATTCATTTCAACTATTCCTGGTTGTGAACACACGGCAAATCGATTTTTAGATCAGGTAGGACGTCACTTCGACGAAATTACCAATTAAGTAGCATATTACAGGTGAAAGTTATCGTAACTATATTCATTGTATAATTTTTTTTCAGCTAATTGATGGGGAATCCTTCCTGATGCTTAGTCAGAATGATTTTATCAATGTGATGGGACTAAAGTTGGGACCTGCAATCAAATTGAGTAATGTTATTCGGATGATTAGTGTTAACAGCATTTCTACAAATTACAAGCCGAATTGAAATTGAATCGCATTCTCGAACCGTGTGCAAGCGTTTTCGGATAAGTAAGAATGTATTGTTATTTGCTTCTATTATACCTGTTCTTTTGTTTTATTTACTTTGTGTAGTTATAAATAAATAGATGTTTGTATTTAATGAAATATTAATAGCATAATATGTAGTAGCAAGGTATAAGAAATGGTTATGAGATGATATGGACAGATTTAGACTGAAATTAAGATGATTAGATGTTTACGAAATAATTTTGGGCCCTTCTCGTTTATTGAGACTATATTTACAGTAGTAACTTCGACTTATTTGACTTCAATAGGCTACAAAATTGTAATTGTATCAATATAATTATATGTACCTACGTGTTTCATTACAAGTCCTATTAAATAGCAATTTTACATATTTTATTAAAATTAAGTATAATGCAGTACGAAATTAATACGTAATACTTTTTCTTACTGTTTTATATGTGTAATATATTATCTAGTTTTTTAGAGCGTCTTGCATGTACTATGGATTTTAAGTTGTGTCGAATTAAGATCTTTGCCCTGATTAAGTAATCAATTCATGCTGACTACTATATTATTCTATACTGCTATTTTAACTGAATTTTGAGTATGGTATAATGTTTAGGGAGTAGCATATGACTGAACAGTGAGAGATAAATGTATCAAAGAAAACAACAACACAGGCCGGAGCATCAGAAAGAGATTAAAGGGTCAGCACACAGTCATACGTAAAGATTTATTTCTGCTCTACTGTATCTAAGAACTTAATTAATTTTACATGTTATTATCTTTTTTAAATATAACATTAAGTTTGAAATTTTATATAGCATTCAACCGATTGTTGTAGTTTTAGCTGTTTTATTTAAACGTATTTTTATGTTTACAACCAATGTGTACGGCTCATGAATTTAATTATAATAATATTCGTAAATCATTCTATTGCTGCTATAATTACCATTAAGTACTGTGTATGATTTTTTATATTAGTTTTTCCCTTTTGCTTAAGTTTATAATTTGAGCTCCGTATCCTAGATTAACGTTACAGTGGTAAAACAGGTACAAATATACTTTTTCTTATGTACACGTCGTACTTGTACGTATGGAAATGATTGCTGGGTGTTTTTGTAACGTCTACTAATGAAACATTTACTTGCACATTATTTTTATGAATAATAATAATAGAAATGATACAAAATAATAATAACATCAATAGTATTTACATTGTTAAACTTATTTGCATGCTCTAAACATGCATCCTTGATTACATACGAAACAATAATTATTATAGTCACTTTAATTTTTCAGTTTTTTCGCCTGAAATCCATAGCTCGTGAATTCGTATAGGTAATAGCAAATTCCATTTATATACCTACTTTACTTAGACTAAGCTTCATCACTAAATTACTTCTTGCTAGAGTTACTCGCTATAGTGTATGCACGTATTGCCTAAAAAACATGGCAAAAGTAAGGGTTGAAAGTACTTGACTACTAAACTATATATATAATAAAATGCTGCAATTTAGCATGCTCTGATTGGTAATCAATTTCAAACATTTCATTAATTGCACCAAAACTTTATGCTATCCGTGCTTTTATTCGGTATTCTCGTTGCAATAGGGCTATCTGCATCAATAAAGATACTAATTCTCACTCATTATATATTATCTTTAATTTTTCCAATCAATTCTACAAAAATTTAATGAAAAATTCAAATGTAAACTAGTATTAATAACGACGATCTACATTGTGTACCTACTTGCTTAATTAGTTTGTTACACATTTTTCTAACAATCGTGAAAATTCGATAATAAATAACTCATGTAACAATGGAATCGTCCTTTAACTTTGTCACACCTATCTAATTTATCTATCATTTTTTGGTCTTGCTCATTTATCAGTAAGGAATACCTATGCATAATACTAGTCTAAGATCTATAGTCAACACATATCAGATACTTACTTCTATTAGATTTACTTCTCACACTCTAATACATGTGATATTTAAATAACATACCAGCGCACATCGCCTGTGCACCTTGCTATTAATAACATAACACAAAATCATTAACATTTTCATCGTATAATTACACTGCACGAATTGCATGCATTCAATTTTATAACTAGGTATATGTACGTCCCAATCATTGTATGGAAACACTATTTAGACAATCCGTGTATGTACAAACCGAATTTTAAACGTCACTGTAACTAATATCTTATGGAGACATCCAAAATGGATATCCTTTTCATGTTTTTCTTTTCCATGGACAAAATGTCCCGTGTGTCGTTTTTGTGTTATTAAGCACGTTTCTTACGAATATTTAGTTTCTGTTTCTTAACCCTGCGTAATATACAATTTGCAATCAACTCAATTAAAATAATGTCGTGATCATAACATTCGCGGAACATTCAGCAATCTTCTCGAAGTTGACAAAGAAGTAACAAATTGCCTAATTAATAATCATTATTATTTTGCATATTACAATCCTCAACTAGTTTTATCGTTAGTAAAAGATGCATTGGAAACTGACTTGGCTGTTTACCCACTAGAACACGTATTTTATCTTACACATTTAGTTCGCTAAAACTATAAGTTTACTTCCCCATTCAACTATTCAACTAATCGTTTATAACTGAGCTTATCATCACTCTAGAAAGAGTAATATGTAACCTCATGTAATAAACGATTATATCTCATAGTGTCATACAATTTTAAATGGGCAAACTTCATGTTGTAATATTTATAAATTTTAATTTACACATTTTGTATGAAAATCCCAGAGAAAAGAGACTGACAGCAAAATAGTATAACATACACACTAGACTAGTCCTTGTAGTAAATTAATTATTTATCGCTTTGACGCTGGTGTATTTATTTAAAACTACACGAGTTATATGTATTATGTTCACTTCGGAAGTAAATGTGTAAATATAATTACGTATAGCAAGATTTGTGTCCAGGTTTAGCTTTGCTACACCTAAATTTGAGTAATAATCATAATTAATTATGTACATAAGTTGAGCTTGTATAAGTATAATACATATTATAAATGGCATTACTTAATTCATCAATTATTTGCATGTTGCGACAAGTTCCACAATTCATGCTACCCTATCTGGTTCAAATGGGGAGATCGTTGCTGAAATAATTCCAATATCAATACTACTCTTAAATATCCGGAATGTTGAAATGATGAAGGTTCGATCAACATTTCGACTAACGAACCAATTGTCTCTACCATACATAATTAAATTACGTCTTATTTTATTTTAATATTTCGCTACAAATCGACACAATTAATTATAATAATGTTATGTACAACTTCAACTATTGTTAGTTCAATGGATAAAATTATTTCAAGTTTCTTAATGGCTACCCTGAAGCATGGCTATCTTCTCTTTTTTTATCTTACTTACTTTACATTTAACTGTAACAATTCTAACGTCTAAAAATATTGTAGGGAAAAGAACTAGGAGCGATCAATAGTTTACTTATGGACGACAAACTGACGGTTCAAGACAAGAGGAGTAGTTTTTTTTTAGTATTTACATCGAATGATGATGGTTCATGGGTCAAATGGGCGTAGGAAGAACAGTAAAATCCTGAAGAGCATTCCTCACAGTTTCATACAATGGCTTATTCATCTGAGGATTATTTTCATTGGCAGACTCGAGTGTGGAGGGGTCATTAGGATTATTACCATGAGTACCAGGATTATTGTTCCCGCAGAGAGTCTGCAATTTGGTCAGATATGAGTCAAAATTTTCTGAGGAGATCCTGTCTCCAAATCCTGATGCTTCTCCATAGTTGGCGTAGTAGTGTGGGGGAGCATACTGCTGAGCATGGGGATGTGGTGGGTATTGTTGGGAGGGATGATGAACGTTGGGCGTCGCCCCGTATTGTTGCCCATGATGAGGAATTCTGACATTTTCAAGGAGAGTAATCACATTATTACGTAAGCTTTGGTAGTATGTATTTAGATGTGAGCTCCGCTCCGCCATATGCTGTGTATCCTTATGGTCTGGTCGGATTTGGGAATCTAAGGAATTTACTTGCGACCGGATTCGTCCTAATTCCGACTCCGCTCTTAGATTCTCCTTGTGCAGCTCGGAGATCGACAGTGATTGCAATTGGGCTTCATCGTACGGAGTATTGTTATTATCCGCCTAACAGAAAATTAACATTATATAGGAGGGAATCGTGTCATCAAAATTAAATGAAATAGTAAATTAAATTAGCATTTAAATTACTGCAGATAATTGTAAATTAAACGAACACAGGAATTATGAATTAAAGTTTTTTTTATATACTTAAAAACATGTTTGTATGTATCCGTGTCTTACTGAATGTTGGATCGGTCTTATGTACTTATTCCTACCTTAATGTGATGATACATGGATTCGCCGTTAGAATGTTCACCGGGAGAGTACGCTCCTTCGATGGTTGTTTTTCCTCCTGGACTATCGAGAACCCTCACTTTGGATCTGTTGGCCATGGGGCAGCCAGACGCACTCCGATGCGATAGGAATTTACCGGTTGCATGACCAGAGCCATCACAACCAGGAACTGGACACCGTAGGGGCTCTGCCTCAGGACCTTCCCTTGGTTTGCTCTTCGGTTTATTCGCTCGTGGACATCCAGACAAACTGTATACGTATCCGCTTTGTCAGTCACCAAATCATATTATGCAAACAAAAATATCTTCCACATTGAGAATTTCGATAGCCACTAGCCACTATAATTATACGGGAAGAAAAAACTCGAGAACAACAAAAAGCCAAGAGGAGAAGAGAGACAGAGAGAGAAAAACTAATCAAGCTGGAAACCTTCTATGTGTTGCGTAGTTGCCGGAAACGTGACCCATTCCATCACAGCCCGGTGTGGGACACTGAATGAGGTCCTTCCCATCTCGTCCTCGTCCACTTCGGGAGCCAGGTGTACTTGGAACACTGTAGCCCATCAATCGGGGTGTTCGACTTGGATCTCCTTTTCCGTCCATATATTGGCCCGATGGGTTGCTGCCGCCGTTACTCCCTGGTGGATTCCCCACATTTGGATTCGGAGGAGAGCCACTTTGTTGGTAAGATAAGTAGTAGGAAGATGGCGGAGGCTGAGGCCAACCATTATTGTAGTGGTATCCGTTCGTCATGTACTCGTTGTTGTAGTAGCCTGCAACGAATTAATTAGGAGAAAAAACAATCAGAAACGAATGTATTAAATAAATCCACGTTTCCGTGCGCTTTTTACATCTCAAGCTCGTGTATATTAAACACTGGAAATGAACGAGCATTTTGAGAGAATTGGAATTCCAATTGCTTCGTATTTCAGTTTGAGTCTTGATTGGAAATGCGAAAATGGGAGAGGAGTTGGAACAATTATTGGGGGTAGTGACGGCTACACATACTGATAATTATGGGAGCACTGTACTTGAGAGAATAATTAAAAGTGTATTGGGATGGTTGGGAGTTGGGAGTAATGCTGGCAAGGAAAGTGTTTCGGAAATATTACAAGTTATAAATAAGTGGGAAGAGAGGCTTACCTTCTCTGGGATATCCATAGGCGGAAGTATTATCTGGAGAGTGACGACCGAAACCTGGGGGGAACCTGCAATTGAGATGTGTTGAGTTGAGTGAGTGAGCATTTATGAAAGTCCCCCACAACGTAGAATTAATTGAGTGGAACAGCAGGAAAATTAGAAGCCATGCCGTAAGTACTTAAAACGTAGAAAATGAGCAGCACATGTAATAATGTGTAATAATTAGTAAGGTAGGTAGTGAGGTATATGTAATAACCGTATACCTGGGTTGATCTGTGGAAAAGTCAACGGGCTCGGTTTGCTCGTCCGGATTCCCATAATTAGCCATTTCACTCGAGTATGGACTACTTCCACTGGACAATCGTAATAATGACAAGTTGTAGTTTTTGGAGTTTGAACACGAATGTAAAATATGAATGCATCATACCAGAACGAGACTATTGAACGATACTGTGACTACCGGGTATGTCACTTTCTATATGTCTACTACGTCTACACGTTACGAGACCAACAGTCACGAGAACGAGAACGAACGAAACAATTTACTGTACATATAAAAACAACGAAAACACTATATAGATTTCTACAGTCAACTCAACTGTCTACGGTCAACTCAACTCAACTCAACGATTACACAGCTTTAAATATACCGCTTGCAGCTCACAAATTTTTAGCTGGAATGATAGGGAAATGAGAGAACGGAAAGTAAGTAAAATAAAATATATTTTGTGTTTTTTTTTATTGTGGGGGAAACTTTTGACTGATTGTGTCTAGTGCAGGAGAGAGAAAGACAGAGAATAGAGAGAACAGACAGACAGACAGAGTACAAGTAGAATTTAAAATGTCGATGCAGAGTAGCTTACTTGTGTGTGACCCCAGCACGGGTTAGACTCAAATCCTGTGGACTGGGCATGGCAGGACTGGCTGGAACTCGACCTCCAAACTGCATGTGATGATGGAAAGGCGACATTCCCACAGCTGAGGCAGCAGACAAATCCATCACTGCAGGTGATGGAGGCTCCTTTAATCCACATTTCACCGACAGATTTATCGCTGAAGGGAATGTTCCCAAGTGGTGAGCAACATTCGCGTCATAGCCGTAGATTGGTCTGAGAAATAATCGAAACCAAGGGATTTTCTTGATTACATCAATCTCAATACCAAAAGGACTATCATGGATTACTCGATTACTCCTTACTTTTCATGAGACTATCAACCCATTCCAACCATTCCACCAGCCACCATCTCAAACTATTCCCTCCTTTCCCCCCTTCCCCACCAACCAACCCCCAGCCATACATACTACTTTCCCTTCCCTCCCAGTCCTGCCATCCACACAACCACATCTCCGGAGCGCGCCTCTCATTTTGCACTCGTCTATCACTTCTACTCTATCTGTCCTCCGCCCTACATTTATAATTTTCTACACTCTCGACACTCCACTGCTCCCTAACTACGCTCCTCAGCATCTCCGTCCCTTACTTCTATCTCAGTGCACCATTCATCTCGGGCTCATCTCGAGCCCGCACTCAATCAACAGATAACCTTATTTATCATCTCATTTTCTCAATTCTCAAATTATATTACAGGCGCTCCTATCAACACTCTCATCCTCATATGATCCATCCATACATACCATCAGAGAGAAATTCAGTGACTATGTATATACGTAAATCTAATCTTTTCATCTCTGCTTACCTGGGATACACCGCACAGGAATTCCCTTCCTCCTCTTGTTTCACTGGCTGTGGAGCTCCTACTTGATTATGATATAATCCGTTCATTTCGCTCCGACCTTCGTCCCCAGCTGAATTACCATTTCCTCCACTGTTTGTCTCTCCACCGCCAGCATTCGAGCCGTTATTACTATTTGTATTATTCCCTTCCCCGTTTGATTGCATTCCGTGATGGTGTTGTTGTTGCTGCTGTTGTTGTTGTTGTTGTTGCTGCTGTTGTTGTTGCTGCTGCTGTTGTTGCTGCTGTTGTTGTTGTTGCTGCTGCTGTTGGGTTACCTGGTGGTATTCATGACTGTACACGGGGCGGTGGTGGTGGTAGCCAGCGTGATTGCTCTGACTAGAACTATGATGGTAGCGGTAGGATGTCATGTCATCGTACACGGAGTGAGGCTGGGGTTGGATGGGTGGTCGATTATTAGCTTGGTTCGAGTATTGCGGTGGTGGAAGTGGAGGGGGTGGAGGTGGTGGTTGTTGTGGTGGTGGTGCTCCACCACCACCAGCACTCGGGCCACCCTGTCCAGGTGGAATTGCCGACGATGTTGAGGATGCGGAGGAGCTGGTGGACTCACAACAGTAAGGATCGTAGCCGTGACCGTTGGCAGTGATGGGCTCTGGAGTAGAAACTCGACTATTCAGTTGGGTAATCCCACCAAGAGTGAGGGAAGGGGACGAGCAGGACACAAGCCTATGACTCGGTGATTTACCTTTATCCACGGATGACGGTGACGTACTCGTTGACCCAAAATGGAATGTCTTTGAACCCGAGTCTTCCTTCCCACCTAGAAATTTCAATTATAATATCCCATGTTTCACTGAGTCGTGGTCAGGCCTCTCTCACTCTCTACAAAAAATACGCTTCATCCACTTTCACTCTATGATTGATACTCCCCGCCGCTACCCTCCCAATGAACGTCTATAGTCTCAACTCAATTTTACATAACAGTGTATTACGTAGGGAAATATCATCACAAGTACCATACTGTAAGTATTTACTTTTTTTTGTCTACATAACAGAGTTGAAACAAAAAAAAAATTATTATTTGGTTCAATATTAACATACCATGCGATTTTTGTCTCGAGTCCCGTCCTGAATGCCTACTGGCTGCGGCGATAGGACAACCTGACAGGCTGCGGTGAGTATTTCTGTTGCTGTTGACATGGCCTCGACCACTACAGCCCGGTGTAGGACATTTCAAGATTGTCTCATGCATTGCCAAAACTGTCAACAACAAAAAGTTTTACTGTCAACCCATATAGAATATATATATATACTTTTGAGAACAAAAAACCAGAAAATAATTATTATGAGTCAAAGTCAAGCTCTCTAAAAAAGAGTTGACATTTTCATTTATAAATTAAATTACACCATCCATGATAGCATATTAAAATATAATAATTGCTACATGACGTACACAGCGGACGTGTACAATGCAAAATACATATACAAAATACAAACTGTGCATAATTTTTCTAGTACAATATATATATGTAGGTATAGGGTGTATATATATAAGAAGAAGAGTCAACGGAAAACCTCTCAAACCAAAAACTCAATACATAAATTAATTTTAATGTTAATTATCTTTCCCCTCCCCAGAAAAAAACAAAACTTACAAAACTTGACAACTTTGTTCCAGGGTCCTTCAGCCTCAAGCAAATTAAAAACGGAATCGAGATTTGAACCACAAGCAGTATGCGATATGGAACCAAAATAATCAAACTTTTTTGTTTTTTGAAAAAAATAAATAAATATATATTTTTATTATTAGTATTATTATTATTCCAATGACGAAAGGGAAAGACGACGACGTGTGTGATGCCAAACATATTTTTAGCTCACGCTCTCAGCCGCCGTCCAAAATTCTTTCACAAAAACTTGTTAACTCAGCCAGTCAAAACCCAAATAGAAAAAAATTGTCATTGGAAGAATTAATTGATGCATCGAATTTTACTTGTTTACTTTCTCCTACTCACTTTCACTTCACTGAAACTGGAATGCATGCTCACTCTAATAATTATACGTATATATACTGATATAATAATGATGCTTTTATAATGATAATGATATGATACTGACGCTGCACATACTAGAAGTAAACTTTATCACGCACGTAATTACTATTATTATGCGTAACTAAAACTGCATTCCAACATAACTTAGCCTAAGCTCTCGTGTCTCACAAAATCTTGAACTTAAAAAAAACAAAACAAAAAATACGCACATCGATCGAACAATGGGGAGAACAAAGGACAATAATGATAAAAATAAAAATAATCGTAATAATAATAAAAAAAAAAAGAAAAAGAAAAGTGGTGTGAATATGAGAGTGAGAGGGGACAAGGTCCCCCAGAAAAAAAATATTTATATTTACTATAAAGATATTTTTATACAATGAGGTAGTCATATTTATACTTACTTTCAGGAGTCAACTTATCTTTGCGAGGGCATCCTGAGAGGCTATAATAATATGAGTCAAGTATTAAGAAAGATACTGAACAATAAGTAGTATATGAGAAGAGGACGGAGGAGACAAAAGAAAAGAGAAGAATTTTTTTGCAACTCAACTCTTTCTCTTGTGTTAAAACTTTCATCATGTTCATAAGTTTCTCTCTAATCGTAAGATTACTTTCCTACTTTAGTTTAGTTTTAGCCTAGTTTTTTTCTCTCACTCACTCCCTCCCTCCTCCCCTCCCTCCCTTTCATTCTTTCTCTCTGCTTTCCTCTGCTGGTGGCTCAAACAACAACGAAAACGACCACGTTGGAAACAAGTACAAAGTTTCGTTTTTTTAACTCAACTCACACTATTATACAAGTATGTAGTGCTCGCTCTATAACTCCTTTCCTACCCAGTGGGTTTCCTCATGTTAGACCAACAATAACAAAACCCAGAGAAATCTATAAGTAAGACAAAAACAGAACTAGCCATCCCCTACATCCGACGGACGCCGTACACAGACTACAGACAGGACGTGGCTCCCTATCCCCTACCTACTAGGCAGTGCGATATGTACTGTGAGGGTGGTAAGAAAGACGAGAGTTGGAGTCTTATTTCTACTACGACGAGGACGAGGACGACGGGGTCGGGACTAAATGAGTAAAAGTACCTAAGTTCCTCTTCCTCACCCTAGGCCTATAGGGTACGAGAGCGTGAGTAGGAATACAAACAGGAAAGCCAGGACAATACAATCAACCATTGCACTGTACAGAGTACATAACTGCATTAGTTTATTATGTTGCATTCCATTATCTCTTTCTCCAAAGTACATGGTGTGGTATGTGTTTAAATAGTGCAATGGTATCTAATCGTAAAAGTAAAAGTAAAAGGACCTTTAGCAACTTTCCCTTTCTCTTTCTTCCACACACACACACAAACACACACACACTGTCCTATTGTAGCCGTGGCTGTAGTTGTAGTTGTAGTGCGTGCGTGTCTGTGTCGTCATTGCAGAATGTGTGAACTCTGAATACAGAATTATTTGACCTAATGAAACTTCTACTTTTACGAGTTTTACTTCTTTCTTAAGATCTCCCTCTTTCTCTCTCTCACTTCTTTAGTTTCTGCAAAAAAATTTATACTTTCAATCTGCTCTCTAGCAGTAAGAATCTTGTGGATCTTTTGGGCCTTAGTTTTGGTTTTGGAACCGATACACACTGTATACATACAACTCACCCACCTACCCACCTAAAACTACTTCCAAGTCCAACTCTATGTGTGTGTGTGTGTGTGCTCCAAGTCCAAGTCCAAAGTCTGAACTTTATAGTAGACGTAGTCGTAGTAGTAGTAGTAACTATCAAAAACTCTATCAACTTGAACTATTTTAATGTACATACCAGTGGGATGCACAATGGTGCATTGTGGAAATAACTGCATTAAGTTAAAAACTTGAGAGAGAAAATCTATAGAGTTGGAAGGCTATATTATAGTAGTAGGTTCTGGAGGAGTTGTACTGTTTTACTCCAAACCCCAACTCCTTTTACCCGACCAGACCACCCTCACATACACACAAACTTCTGTAGAATGCAAATTTTTTTTCTTCTTGTTTTTACTTTTGGAAATATGAATACGAATACGCGAAGATGAGGAGGAAGACGGAGACGAAAAAGTAGAAGAAGACGACCTAGGAAATTTTTATAGGTATTCTTTAAAAAGTCTAAAATAGAACGCAGGAGCGTCGTAAACGTAAAAGGAGAGAACTTTCATGAAAATGAAAGTATATATAGAAGTAATTTAGTAATGCAGGAGAAAAGTGTCTTTAACTTTTTAGTTTTTTCTTTTTTACTTTTTGAGTTTAGTTTTTTCTTTTCTTTTCTTTGTTTTGTTATTTTTGTTGTTGTTTTGGTTTTGGTTTTAAAGGCAAGATAATTTTACCTTCTATGATGAGAGTAGAGACCAGTGATATGACCCTGTCCATTACAACCAGGCGTCGGACACTTGGATGGGTCTGTAAAAGAAACATTTTTTGAATAGGAAACTAATATAGAAATAAATTTGATTTGTTACTACTAAAAAATACGTATCTAAATAATAATCACCATTAGACTAATAATTACGTACTATTAAAATTAAATACTGATTTACGTATTATTATGAAAAAAAAACAAGAAAAAAGTAGAAAAATCAGCTAGTTAGATTTTATTTTATTCCTCTGTTCTTGTTCCTTCGGTTTTGGTTTGATATAAAAAAATATATTTTAATTTATTTTGTAACCTTCTCCCTATAAGTTTCCTATTATTACAAATACTGCAAAAACTACATGGACAAGACAAGGGTATAATATATAAGTAGGCAGTTCCACTCAGAGTTACCGTCACTAGTCACGACTACATAACATACGCTATTGTAAAGAAAAAATACAACAAACAAAATTGGAAATGGAACAATGAATCAGAGAAATAGAGAAAATACAAGCAGACAAGGTAAAGTTATGTAGGAGTTTTTTTTTGAGAGAGTTTATTAGTTAATTTGATTACAGGAGAAAAGGACGTTGAACGTTGTTCACAAGGGAAGACGAAGACGAAGGAGGCTGTGAGGGAATTCTAAAAGCTGGGAAAGAAATACGGTGTGTCTCTATTTCTTTCCACTTCGAGACTTGAACAATCGACACCAATTATTATGATCGTATGTTCTTCTCTTTTTTTTCTCATCAATTACTTTCACTCCCTATTAATTTCCCTTAGTCTGTCTTTTCTTGAGCTCCTGGTGTACTTTTCAATTGGAGCAGGAGAGGCATGCAGTAGTAGTAGTAGCAGTAGTAGTAGTAGACACACAAATAGTCGTTGCAACAATAGCAATTAGTTAATCATAGTCTCTCCAAAAGATTTACAGGTTACAGTCCTCAGAGTGAGACTCTCAAAAGAGTTCTTTCTCTCTACTATTTCTTCCTTCCCCTTAGAAAAAAAATATATGTGTACTTTTATTTCTGGAAAAAAACATTTCTGAACAGGTTTACGTCTTTCCTCTCGTTCCCGTTCTCCTTGTAATTATTTATCTCAACACTTATTTTCCGCTTCCAGAAATGAAATGAAAATGAAATACGGGCAGGTAATTCTGAAGGAAGCGTGCGGGGCGCGGGGAGCACTACAGACTCAACTAACTACCCTCACATTCCATTCCTCAGCTGTCTATTAATCAATATCAATACACCATATAGGTAGAAGAAACAGGAGTTTCCGAGAGTGTGTTGCCGTTGCCATATGTACAAGACTTATGGACTAGAGGACCGTATGATATGACATACTAATGTATTTCTTATTATATTTCTTTTTTAGTGAGCGGAGAAAACTTTACAGCTGAGGGTTTCTTTTTTTAGGAATCATAATTTTTATGTTCAATCGATATAATTGTATATGATAATAATAATAATGTGATCTATGTATCAGGAGGTAAAAAGAAACAGTGTTATGTATATTACATGGTGGTATGGTATAATACATCCAATGTATCATTTCCGCTCTCTCTAGGAATTTATGACTTTATTGGCTTATTCGCTCGTGCTCCCAACCCACTTATCCATGTTCACTCCCAGGTTTTCTCTTGTGCTAAATGTCATAGTCCTCCACGTAGGTACATAAATACCCTGTTTTTTCCCCTGCGCTCCTTTCCTTGTTTTTTAGCTGAGAGGGGTGTCAAAATTAATTTGTCTCAGAGAAATGATTTATGTCATAATTTGGCCAATACAAAGTACTCAGCAACTCTTGGGCTAAAGTTTCTTACTCTGGGCTCACATCACTTACTTATCGTTATCGTTATATCGTTAGACGGGCACTGGCCTCGACGCCCCGGCCCCGGCTCCGGCTCTACGACTCTACGACTCTATGAGTGAGTAGATGAGTATTAGTAGTAGTGGATCTACTCTGCTTTAACTTGACTTCACCGAGATTGATTCCTCGACGAATCCATTTATGAGTAGCCGTACTTTGTATTTTAACTCTAATTAAATGAACTAAAGATAGAAATAGTTAGCCTCTCTCCAGCTACAGTGTAGTATTTTCCCCGTGCCGTGTGTAGTGAAAACGATCTGCCATTAATTTAATTGCATACTTCTATAGACTCTCCTACGTCTACGTCTAGCACCACGACCACGGGAGAGCCGTGGAGGCAAGTCTATTTTTTTTATAGTCTGGCAGTAGTCAAGGAAACTATTTTCTCTAGTACTATATAGTACTAGAGCACAGTACAGCTAGCAGGATGAAGATATACCCCTATGATATATAGCCTATGATATACAACACCACCTCAGAATCAGTGAGAGTGTCAGTGTGCCTAACAATAAGTTAGAAAGAAGCACGACACGTAAGAATATATAAATACGAGAAAAAAAAATTTAGGTAGAATTCCACGGAATAGAAAAGAAAGAGGCGTAGGGCAGACCAGAGCAGAGCAGAAAACGAAACGAAAAATGAAAAAGAATGGAAAGCGGATGCATAAAAAAGGAGAGAAGAAATACTGAGAATACTGTGAGCAGGGGGAAAAAAATATAAGAGAAAGGATAGAAAAAAGACGAGAAATATAGCAGAATATAGTGTCTACAGAGTACCGCTAAAGTTAGTCGTATATATATATGTGTATAAACAATCTGGGAAAATCGACTCTGCACAGGTAGCTCATACAAAATATGTGTAATGTGGAAGAAGAAAAAAAAAGCGAAAAGTTTTTTGTGTGCTGCGTAGTTTGGATTTGGAATGCGAGAGAGAGACGGGACTGTGTAGGTGCGTACCTTTGGCAGTTCCACCTGGAGTGGCTGGAGACATGGTTCCGCTGCGCGATGACTCGGATCCCACCTTTCCAGGATGATCCACAGGCGTCATTGGCTGCAGAATGGTGTACTGCTTGGGCGTCAATGGTGAGCTGGCAGGGCTATGATTGTCGACAAAGTCGAATGAACTCCTCTGATGCTGTTGACTCTCCAAGTTATAGTAGACTGATGCTGAAGCGGCCGCCGCGGTAGTCGTCGTACTCACAGATGCTGCTCCACTTCCAGATGCTACACTTACATTTCCTCCACCAGCCAGGACCGTCGAGGCGGAGGATGCGGAGGAGGACACGCTCGTCGTCGTGGAAGATGAGAAAGATGAGCCACCGCCAACGCCGACACCACTCGATTTAAATTCATAGTATGACGGAGTCGATGAACTTTTTTTCATTGGTGTATTAATATTTAGATTGAGATTTAAGTTTGGATTAGAATTCTGTTCTTTATGACTCCCAACTCCAACAACACCCACAAGGCTGTGCTGTTGGCTCCCGCTCTGGTGCTGCTGTTGTTGTTGGTGAGAATGATGATGATGCTGTTGTTGTTGTTGCTGCTGATGCTGCTGCTGCTGCTGCTGGTGGTGATGGTGGTGTTTTTCGTCTTCATCAATGGAGATTTCCATATCAGCGGAATTCGAGTCATCCACTAATTCATGGAAGTCAGGAGCGTAGGATTTGACGGTCACAGGGAGGGCCACATGAGACTTGTGCTCTAATTTTTCCCGTTCCCGATTCTCCTTGTCGGGGTGTGCGGTGATAATTTCCTCTCCCGGGAGTTTCCCCGCATCACCAGGCCCAAGACAGAGCCTCCCTTCATTACGACCGTCACCATCATTAGGATGATGATGATTGTTGTGGAGGCTCGTGATGTTGGAATGACTCGAGGCCCCGATACAAGCACCCACACTCATTTTGTTATTGTTTGGTGGGAGTGCGGAGGAGCCGACTAGGAAATGATGTCCAGTCCCTGCCTTCTCAAGATTTGTTCCAGGATTTGTATTCGCCATTGACATGGTCATGGTCCTACTACTGCCACTACTCTCCTTACTGGACTGACTGTCATTACAAGTTTGGTGCGGCATCTCTCTCTCCCCCGCTCCTATCTGCATTTGTTGTTTCTTAGTTTGAGGACACAAATGGTCCTCATGCTGCTCGTGCTTCATCACTCGCCCTGACAGACTTTCACTACTTTTCCCACCACCACCACCAGTCGTGATCGTCGAGGACGTTGTTGATGATGCTGAAGTATTCGAATTTGGATTTGGATTTGGAGTCGAACTCGTGGTCGTGTGGTTGAATTTCGATGTAGAGGTGGAAGTGGCGTTGTTATGAAAGTCGGGAGAGCTATGATCCATATCCACTTTGATATTAGTCGGCGTGTTGTGGTGGGTGGGTGCTGCTGTTTTTGTGGCGGATGTTGGAGCGGACGCCGCTGGCCCTGAGATGGTACTTGAGGCGGAAGAAGACAGAGTGGAAGTGACGGAGGTGGCTCCGTTGGAGGTGCCTCCACCGTTCCCAGCTCCAGCTCCAGTCCCGGGACCCGTCACAGCCCCACCCCCTGTCCCCCCTCCTGCTGGACAAGACGCTATGTTATTGTCCTGGTGATGAGACGTGATCTCCGCTGAGAGGCTTCGGAGGGCGGCTTGAGTCTCCAGAACACACTTGTGATACTCCTCCTCAGCATTCGCGCTCACTGTCATCGGACCATTGACGACCACGACGGCGTTTGGAGTGCAGTTCAAATTGACATTCACAGCCGACGACAACATCTCATGAGCCCCAGTCATCGGCCCCGCTTTCCCTTTACAGCTCGCAATGGCATTAGGGATGGACGAGTGCGACGACGGCGGCAACTTTAAGCTCCAATTCGAATTATTTGCATTTAAGTTTCCACTCGCTCCACTCCCTCCCCCACCGCTACTGGATGTGGTAGTGGTTGTTGTCGTGGAGGCGGGTGGGGCCGTGTTGGTGGTGGCGTGAGAGGTGAGTCCGGAAGTGGGGTAAAGACAATTGTTATTGTTGATGCTCAGTGGAGGGTTGACGCTGGATTTGCTCGAGCCGCTCGAGCCGAGACTACTGCTCGTGCAATTATTATTATTATTATGATTGTTATTATTGTTACTACTCGCACTATTGTTATTATTATTCGTGGCTGTCGTCGTGGAGGAGACACGTCGTCGTTTATGGTGTGGAGGCTCCACTCCTCCACCACTCCCACTCCCACCACCACTCCCCCCACCACTACCACCACTACCACCACTACACGGTAAGGATCCAAGGGAAGATCCGGGTGAGGAAGAGGACGTATTGTTGTGATCTGGGCTCTTCCGGTGGTTCCGCGTCATGGCCCGAGTTCCCATCACAATCAAACAGCCTGGAAAATCATAGAAAGCATTATAGTTACCATTCAAAATTCAAAGTCAAACCTTAAAACCCAACCCACAGCTCAGTCTACGTCTACATAGCCTCAACTTTCATTTGAACTTGAAGAGCGATGGGACAGAGAATGAGCCGCAATTCAAATCCTATGAAATACTGGAGCTGATTGTGAGTGAGAAGGAAAAGTTTTCTCTCTCTCTCTCTCTCTCTCTCTCTCTCAACTCCTTTCATAATTTCAACTCTCGCCATCCCTATGTCATTGTCATTACCTTCCACACAAACTATACATCAACTGACAAGAGACCTTTACGCTCTCTTCCCATCCACATCCAAATATAATTATACACGCATAGAGGAATTGCATTGTAATTGTTATTGTAATTTCCCACACTGTAGTCCCTATAGCAATATCTATCAGATTCTGATAGGGCTACAGACAGTCATATGCACACATTATCATTAATGTAAGCTTAAGTAAGAATCTATATATAGAAACTCTCACCCCCGAAAATTCAAAATTGAGAATCGTTTTAATTTGTTATATTGTACTCATAGGATTCTCAAGAAGATATACTCTACTACTCACAACCTAACAGCTGGCTCCAATGTAATCGCAATAGTAATCCTAATCGCAATCATATCACCATGGACGCAATACATCAAACAAGTAAAATACAAACTAATCTAAAAACAAGCCCCAAATCCCAGGTTAACAATGAAAAGTTCCACTTTTAGAACAGAACAGTGTGGGTATAGGTACATACATGCACGTCGGTCTCCACCTCCACCTATACCTATATGTGACACGTATAAACCAAACCGCGAGCCCGCTCCATCATGGAGCACACCGAGAAGAACGAGACCAAACGAAAAACAACGGAAACCCAGTCAAATCGATTTTTAAAGTAATAAAACTCTGATCAACATTTGGGCCAAGAAAAGTTTTCACTTTTCATTCAATTGATCGTTATTGGCCCTGATTGGGATTGTATTTTTTTTCTATATATTTTTCCAGTTTATCTCCGCAAAACGTTCTTTTATTACTATAATGGGAACAATGGGACGAGAAAAAAAACACAATGTCATCGCTTATCCTCATGCATCCTTATCCCTTCTTATCTTCCACTGGGCTGAACACCAGTACGCAAAAAAATAAAATGAAAAGGTTATTTGAATTATTGTTTCTTTTATTTTGTGATATATGATTAAGTAATTGGAAATTGGAAGGTAGTTTGATGAGGGAGTTAATCCTGGTCCTGGCCCAGCCCTATTGAATGACTGATTCCAAGTTGCAAGTCCATGTCCATGATGACGACGATGTGGATGTGGAAATTGCTATCATATCGAAAAAATCAAGCAAAGCCTATATATACGGTGGACGGTGGAGCTACCTTTATAGATGGGAGTGGAGAGGCGCGGGGAGCTGTACAAGGCGCATTATGTACACGTGTATAGTGGAGACAAGACAGGAAATGATGTTGAGGGAATCATGTGAAAAGTGAAAACACTGTCGATATGATCAAGTTAGGAGGTAAGATGTGAACATTAAAGGAATTTATTTTCCGGTAAAGTCAAGAGGGTTAGTCACGCAGGGTGAAGTGAGGAATACACAAGAGGAGAGACGGTGGTGTGAGCCGAATAAAAAATGAGCTTCACTTATACATACAACATTCCCGACTCGTAACGTCCTAAGGCTCATCTTCGTCTTCATCCCGATCCCAAGTAGATCTCTGTCGACAAGCCCAAAAGCAAAGCATGAGACGGAAAAAACATGACGAAGCTCAGCTTAAGCTCTCTTTCTCTCTCTCTCCAGCTACTCTGTAGGCAGAAGGAGGAATGAATGAATGCACTAAACTCAACTAAAAGCAGAACCAGATCTTAACAGCCACCCTCTAAACACGTAGGTACATACAGCTCTCTCCGCAGAACAGAGGAGACCCATTCCCGTTTCCATTGTGTGTAGGTACATAGCTCCGTATGTACGCACATGTCTAATTCGCTTTTATTTTCTCTCTCTCTGAATGCTGCTTATTCTTCTTCTGTTCCTGACTCGCGTCTGTAAGAGGCGAGGGAGCTGCAGCTTTTTAGTCGTGAGCAAGAGAAGGAGTCTTCTAACGCAGGAAGACAGAAAGCTAAAGTCAAAGCCACGATAATATTCCCTCACTCACATCCCTATTTTTCTCCCAATGTTATTTCTGTCTTTTTTCTTCATTCCAGTCTTAAATTCCCGTCAATCATCTCACTCAAGCTCTACACTTCTCCTTCTTTATGTACAAACGCTTTCCTCGATCCTCGTTCTCGAAACCCTGGGTGGTTGTGTGCTTAGAGGAACAGTAACAGACACACTATATCACTGCGCCCACGTCCAACAAGTGTTTCCCCCTTTTTTCTTTCTCTCTCTCTTTCTCCTTCTTCTTCTTCTTCTTATTCGTCTTTTTCTTCGTCTTTCCTATTTCTATCTAAACGGAGTGAGTGACTGAGTGAGTGAGTTGCATTCACGTTAAGTCATATGTCTCATCTTTTTTCACTAGAAACTCACTTCGTCTTTCTCATGTCACTATATTTCCCTCTTCCACATTTCACATCTTAGCTCACTTTCCACGGCTCACTTGATACACTTACCAACAGACAGAGTGGGAGAAAGTATATCCATGGCCATTAGCATTAGGAGTGCCATATGTAGAGCATTATTGTATATGTAGCCATGTTGATGTATGGGGTTGTCGGGATGAGTGAAGAAACACGGGACTTTCTCCGCTGTTCTCCTCGATGACTCTCACCATTTGTTCCCTGTCTGCGGTTGAGTCTCCGCTTGTCCTCCCGCGTCTCCTCGCCTCTTTTTCTCCTTGTCAAAACTCATGAGGCACTCCGCCCAGGACTGATGGTGATGCGAGATGGTGGTGGGACCGGGACCGGGACCGGGAGCGGGAGCGGGACGTTTGTATGTACGCGACACGGTGAAGTCAACGTGTGGACTTTGGATATTTACATGGGACACATTCCATCTCCCTCCTACTTTTTTCACTCGCTCTCATCCTCCACATGACATATTCTTCCAAGAGCAATTCTTATTAATTTATTTCCTTAATATTCTTTATTTTATTCAAGTCTATCTATGCCATGTCTTCCCTCACCCCCCCCCCATCTTTTTTTTACCTCCCTCCACTTCCCCGCCCATTCATAATCCTTATGACATAATATATACAGATCTTATTTATTTTGTAAATTGGTTTCCATTTAGACTCTGCATCCTTCTCCCCGTTTATTTCTTTCAGTGAGATTTTTGGAAATGGCTTTGACTTTTATTATTTTACTGTACACTGGTCTAAATTCGAATTCGAATTCGAATTTGGAATTCTCCGTATTGAAATCGAAATATGTGCTGAAAAATATTCGGCGCATAATTTATGTGCTTGTGCTGGCTTCGCATTGTCACTGTATTACTTGGGAAAAGGCTTGGTTGGAGTGGAGTGCAATGCCATTAACATTATTGCACGGTTTGGAAAACCTCAAAGAAGATGCATTTTATTATTATTATTGTTATTACAATCCCCATTATTATTATTATTACTACTACTACTACTACTAGTATTTGCGCAGATACTATTGTGACTGCTATTCTCTATTCCAAGGCATGTAATACCATGTAGGAAATGAAGCCAAGTGGAATGTATTGTGGAAGTGGTCTTGCTCATTCTGTGAAGAGGGTCAGAGACCCTTTCGAATTCGGATTCGACTTTGGAGAGAGAAGAAAAAAAAAATGAAAATGAAGGCATCTGACGATGAGTGGACTTGTGCAAACAGTACAGAACGAGAGAGAGAGAGAGTGATGTACAGTGATGGTGTAATAGTCATAGTGATAGTAAATAGGACGTGAGTAAGGAAATTGAATTCTCAATAAATTGTCTCCCTTGTCCGAATATGGGACGACTAATGGACAAGTTCTTGGCTTGAGCTGTATAAAAGTGGCTAATGGAGAATAGAGTTGAAGGAAGCAATTGAACGCAGCAGACCAAACCAATGGAGAAGAGTACAAGAGACCACTCTCTCTCTGTATAGTCTGTACAAGGCACAGTCTCAAGCTCCACATTTCCTTCCCCGACACAACCACCACGAGCCCCAATACGACAGCCAAGTCATGTATGGAAAGAAAGAAAGAAAGAAAGAAAGAAAGAAGTACCGCAATTGCAGAAGACATATCCACAAGTTTATATGATGGACTACACGTATAGCTATATCTATAGTTTTGTAGATAAGGGGTATACTGTGATGTTAATGTAGAAAGGGTAGTGGTGGTGGTGGTGGAAGGAGCAGGCCATGGATTTAAGAATTGAGCCGGGCTGAAAGAGAGGGTAAGTGAATCGTCCCATCTTTATTCATAAATTTTACGAGAAGAGAATCTTCCTATTCTTCCTCTCAAAATATTGGACGGCCTACATATATGGCCGTAGTATCTGTAATAGAATTAGGGCTATAGGAAAGCTCTCACTCCATACATACGACACGAAGGAAGCTAAATACATGCTATTCAGAGTACTGTGTGGATTGTGGATGCAGTGAGTAAAAGTGAGTGTGTGGGATATAAAAGGATTATATGACTACTACAACCGCCGATTTGTCCAGGAAAGCATGTCTTCACATTGTCCACATTTTTCTTCACACTAGACTAACATGAATGAGTGCATTAGATGGAACTCTTTTTGCTTTGCTGGTTCTGTATGGCTTGGCCATGATTGTCGTCGTCGTCGTCCTCGTCGTTGTCGTTTTCGTCGTGGAGGCATGGCATTGTATGTTGTGCATGTAATATTTGTGTGGCATCCGCCTTGGATTTGAACTGTTTGAAGCTAAGAGAGAGGACCAAGGAGAAGGAGCTATGTATGCACACCCATGTCATCATCATCCTTTCCTTAAGTACAGATAAAATACTCAAGTGCTCCTCAACTCCAACTCCTCACCCACTCCCAGTCCCTACACACAATAAAATCAGCTCGAACTTGTACACATAAAATATCGGATCAACTTTCACCCTCACAAATCATTTTGAATTGAAAAGGATACAGAGAGAGAGAGAGAGAGGATCCAAGCAGTCAGAGTCCAGCCCGTGTCTAAATATATGACTTGTAAACTTTCTTCCCAGCACATAAATACGACAAGCCGAGCTGCCCCAAACCAACACTCCTTCTATCATCCTACTTCCTAACACACTCGCTCTCCATTTCCAGCCCTTCACTTCGACCCGGCCCCGCTCCCATATCCCATATTATCAGCATACAGGCTCAAGACGGAACGAGACATTACGGTATATTTTACGTCTTCATTGCATGGGATTCTACGGATATGCTTTGCATTGGTAAGTCTTGGTATTTGCATTTGTACTTGGACTGTCCTCTCCTCATAACCTGACTCACTCGAAAACTATAAACAATCCATGTCTGAGACATTTCTGTGTAAATAGTAAAGGCTGTGTAGCCCCTACTTTTAGTTTAGTAGTGTGGTCAAATAAGCTAGAGCTACAAATAGCTTAATATTGCGCCCTTTTTAGGAGACTATGGCACGGGACTGTTCCGCTCTTCTGTGGTTCCTCTGCATATAAATCTCGTCCGTCCCTATTTCCTTCTACATATTCCTAAGGAATGTCCCTACCTACCTACTGATATCTCCGAGCGCTAAAACTAAAACTCCCAAGACATGTTCCTTCGCCCGTCCACCACCAACACCACGCACATGTGCATATTTCCTTCTTCCCAATCCCCGGTCGGAGTACACACGAGGAGAAAGCTCTTTGGGAGTGTGAGAGGGAGTAGTCGGAGAGGAGAGGAGAGCATAGTGCTTTTCCCATCAGTTACAATTACGCAGTATAAATTAAAATAGTGAATCGAGAAGAGATAGTTCTGAAATCTAGAAATTTTCACTTATGTATAAATGTGGATGTCTACGGAGGAGCTTAAGGAAGAGTATAGTGGAGTATATCATGGTAAGATTATGATACTTGATATCTCCTATATATATAAAGTGTGAATTTAGAGACTATAGATTATAGGTGGATGGGGCCAAATACAAATAGAAGATGTTGTCTGTCAAAAGATGACGACCAGAGGGAACTTGGTCTTTTCATTAAGACGGGTTGAGTGCTAGAGTGAGAGAGAGAGAGAGAGATGGAAGAAGAATGATTAGAAATTGCAATTAAGAATGAATTTTTGCATGGGAAAGGATGGTTGAGGCGAAGTGAGGGAAAAGGAGGGAGAGAGAGAGGAGAAGAAGGATATGAATCTCCGTCTCGTTCATCTGTATACTTTGATCTCTTCATTTGCACTGGAGAGAGTGCTAGAGACGATTTTTATTAATTGGGCCGCTCGTCTCTTTTTCCCAGCTCTCTTTCTCTCACTAATCGCCTTTTTATGTCGTGTGCGTGCAGGCAGGGAAGCAGAGGTAACGCACCCAATCTGATACTGATGAGCAGCCTATATAAGTAGAGTGTGTTTATCCAACCTCTCTGTATGCATTTATATAGGGAGGAGGGGACTATGTAGTTGGCCCTTGTGTACACTGCTATACACTCGAGTCTCGCACTCCAGACATGTACTACGCTCTAATGTTAATGGTCTTGAACAACCCCTCAATATCAGCATCCGTTCTTTTCCCGTTTCTATACACGTACAAACTTCATATTAGAGGTTTTCATTGGCTTTTGATATATCTTTACTGCAGGAGTAGTTCAACTGGAGGACAGTAGTAGTAGTAGAATAGCAACAGCACCCTTTCCATTTTTCAAGTTACGCTGTACTCCCATTCCATTTGAGTCCGAATTCAGTCAGAGCCACGTATATATATTGTCATTGAAGATCCAAAACGAGCCTTATTGTTTGAGTTTAGAAAAATAATTGCTTATTTTCCGAACTGAATACGGATATAATAGAATTTATAATCCTGTATGGAGGACTTACAATACACGTAGCATCTCATCAGATGAAAGTTGGTGCCTAATTTTTTAAAATCGTTTTTTGTTAAAGTTATACAAAAACTCACATCCTAATCCGATTCATCTTAAAAGATGTCTGACATGTGAGTGATTTATTTATTCATTCATTTTAAAAAGTTCAAAAGGCTCAATTTGACATAATTTTGAAGCTCTAAACACTTGAAAAATAAAAACTAAGAAATTCTCGTTCAAAGTTGAAATTCATTTTACCCACTGTTATTTTAGTTTTTTTTTGAAAAAAAAGTCAGTTTTTTATTGAAAAATTATTGCATTATTAAGTTTATTATTAGGAGAATTTAAATGTCATCTTTCATTTATGAATTATTATAAAAATTTATTATTGTTAGTTGATAAAGTGCCATGCGCTCTGTATTAGCACACACTATAAATACATATTATGGAAGTCTTGTATTACCTCTTCTTACAACAATATGCCTAGTTGCCTAGTTAGTACTGATGCTGATATTAATATGAAAGGGGTTAATGTTAATACTGTGGTGTGCTTGAAGGGCAGAGTGAGGCTCAGAATTAGGGAATGAGGATAAAATAAAAGGCGGCTGTTGTCCCTCATCCGCCAATGCAATGTTCGGTACCGTACCATAATATGGAGATACCTATATACCTACTCAGAGTATGCACAGTCGCTCGAACACCATTGAATGTGTCGGAATTTGGTTTGTCTCAAAGAGTTGTTGAGGGGAAAGTGTGGGAAAAGATGGGCAGACAGAAAGAAAGAAAGAAGAAGAAGGAGGACAGAGGGGCAAAATGAAAATGAAAATAAACTTGATCCAATCCAGAATCCAGGGCCATGTGAATGGAAATGGGAATCTCCGTCCTTGAGTGGAAGTGCTATGAAGTCCCTCTCTCTCTCACTCTCAGTCTCTTTCTCCGACTCTTACCCTGATCGATATATTTCAGAGACTTTATCAAAACACTGGCTGGCAATGCAAGGAGCATGAGGGAATGCAAAGAAGATTCATGAGAGCTAATTTAAATCTCCATCGATTCCAGTCTTTTTCTTAATTTCCCTTCCCAACTTGGCTCCTGCCTTTCCTTTCTATTTGGATTTTCTCTTAACATTATTATACGTATAGTTTCTCTGCACCACCACCGCAGTCAACTCACAAGGAAAAGAAGCCACGTTATTACCTCTCACCTTACATTATGTACACTACCGTACGTCTTACGTTCTCTTAGGCTGCAAAGAAAGCAACCCTATGACCCTATGGTCTTGCCTCTACTACTACTACTACTACTACTAATACTACATAGATATCTGTGTACTATTAAGTACACTGCTACATATAGTCTTATAGAGCCACAGGAAAGCCACATAAGAGCATAATAAAATTGCTTGTATTTTTTCCAATAATTCCCAAAACAAGAACCTACCTAAGGCCTATCTGTAATCGTAAGTAGAGCGCAGTGGTACAATACTATGTGTATAAAATACACGGGGCCGCTACTTTGGCTTGATCTACTTTAATCTACTGTTAAATCATATTTTTAAAATAATATTAATTGGTTTAGTTCAAACTGGAAACCCAGGGCCGGACGAAGGAATTACTTTTAGGCAGCAATTTGATTCCATACAAAAACCCACATTTTGGTTTTATTGATTTGATGGTTTTCTTTGGTAAAACAAAATGTTGTATTTACATGTTTTAGAAAAGTGCTCAATGTTCTTTTTACTTGATTCAGAAAAGTGCTCAATGTTGTATTTACATGTTTTGAGAAAAGTGGAAAATGTTTTATTTCCATGTTTTTGAAAAGTTCAAATATTCTTTTCAAGTATTTTTGAAAACTGCAAAATGTTCCATTTACACGGGGTTTGAAAATTCAAGCAGCGGGGGCTGCTTGCACTGGCCACATTATCCGGCCCTGTGGAAACCAGATACATAGTTAGTGGATCTGTTTTTAGGTGAGTATTGGTTTCCATTTCCATCGCTACTTCTTGTTGTAGCGTTTGTACTGTCTGTTACTGTATGATTGCACATTGTCTACTTAACTTGCCATTCACGGTGTTTGTACGCAAATCTTTCAACAGAACCAGGAAAAATCTTTAAAATTGGAGTAGTAATAATTATTATATCTGTAATATAATTATTGTATTGATATACAAACTGCTTTGAAATTCCCATCGTCAGTCGCACTCTGCACATAAGCATCACAGCGTGTACATAAGTATGTAGGGACAGGCTTTGAAAGAAAGCAAATACTGATACAGTTGTAAGGAGACATATACGTGTACTTAATAGTGCGGAGGTATAGGTATAAAACTAAGGATGGATTTAATTTTAATAGACGAGCTTCTCCCGCGTAATCACGCCAGAGACAGAAATAGAGAGAGAGAGAGATAGGAGCCTTGGAGAGACAGACAAAATGAGAAGTTAACATGAGGATAAGCATAATTTAAGAATAAATGCAAAGAAATGGAAGTGGAAGACGGAGGGAAGGGACATAGTGAGCCAGACGGGGTGCAATAATTACAATTCCTTTGATTTGATCGACTAAATGAGTGCTCCGCTCTCCCATCATATTCATTATTATTACATATCAACTCCGGCTCCCTATTTCCTTCTATTATCTCGTCTCCACCGCACTCCACGGCTACGGCTCATACCTACACTCTCTCCTATGCCTATACATCCCCATCCACAAAGATATCACATTATACTCTGCTCAGTTTTGGCCAGCATAAAATGGAGGATGATGTGAGATGATATGAAATCATATATATATAATGTCTGTAGCTTACAGTTTTAGTGGGAGCGTCACGTGGAGGGGTAAGCTAAGCTAGGGAAAGCCCATAGACCAGCAGCGTGGATTTGGTTCGGAGAATGAGAGTAAAATGGGCTCTTTCGGTTAGTATGTTATCTTACTCGGCCTATTCCATTTTGAACTTTTACTCTGCACTTTTCCCAGTGACTACGTCACTTATGTACGATATGAGCATGTCCATTCATGTGATGACTTGAATAAACAGAGATGAAAGTCAAGAAAACGAAAATGAAATTTTTCTACACACAAATCGACGAATTCCCCTGCCCCAACGCAACGTACTGCCCATACCCCATTCATAATACAAGGATGTGAGCAGTTTGGTTATGAGTGCAATTATATTATTAGAGGTAGGTACTGATATTACATGAGTATGAGTAGTGAGCGGCGGATGGGAGTGAGTAAGTGAGTGAGCGGGAATGGAATAAGTAGCCCCAGTAAAAGTGAGTCCACTGCCGAAGCCGAAGCCGAAGCCGATGTCAATGTCGGCGTCGGCTGACTCACTGTGTGTCATACCTCTGTCCTCATCTCATCCTCATCCTCCTCTTCTTCTTTTTCGTCCCTAGTCCCTGAGTCTCGGTTCATCTTCCGTAATGCTCAATAATAATATTAGCCTATCCTCCACAGATATTCAGCTCCAAGTGGCTCGTCTTAATCGATTAAGCATAAAAACGACGAGGGAACTCATCTTGTATAATTACCTTCATAAAGATAAGAAAGAAGTCTCCTTCAGAAGGAATCACATTTAAATTGAACAGAAGATCCCAGCCTTTTATGCACTCTCACCATTCCCTTCCATACTTTTGGATATATCTATCTATCTATATTTCTATCCCAGCCCATTCTCTCTCTCTCTATATCTCTTTCCACTGTTCTCAAAGAAAGACCAAGAAGAACGACAACGATAACCAAACCAAGCCAGGAGCTACACACAACTATATAGATCCCTATCCCTACTCCACCCAACTCCACGGACTACTCATGCATGTACGCGCCTATGTACGATGCGGTGGTGAGATTGATACCTACATAGTGAGTATCATGAAATTATGAGGGGGTGGATATATCCCATTCCAACTGACAGCCCACCAGGACAAGGACGAGGAGAACTGCTGGGGCTAATAGCACGGAAATCAAGTCACCCTCTTCCATTCACATCAAACAATCCCAACCTAACCCAGTCCTACAAACAGCGGGAAGGATACCATGGCTTTCCGTAGATACATACGTATGCACTCTCCCATGTTTTGTTGCGACTACATCTTCCAGTATGAAAGTGAACGTAAAGATTATTAGTAGAATTGTGATTGTGGGGCGATGAAAGAATAAGAATTAGTACGCTAGGTAGGTAGGTACATAACTATTAGTAGGTAGTTCGTATTTTGGCCATTCAGTTGGACTGAATGATCAGTATCATAATGTAGCAGAAGAATTTGGGAAGAATGACAAGTGCGAAATGAATTAATGGATATAATCACAATTTCTGTAGCATTACATGAATAGTATATAATCTCACACTATAATGACGCCTCTTGTAAGTTTTTATAGGGAAGGGCTCAGTGTGTATGTAAACTGTAGTAGTACTGTAGTCGGATTCAGGACCTAAAAGTGCGGCTCTGGCGCTGGCCTCTCTAGCTCCTCCTGATAGTAATAGTAATACAGATAATATATGGGCTGATGGGAGATAGGTTTATTGAGAAGGAAATCTGTGTGCGTCTCATATCTCTAATTACTCCAAGGCTCATAGTAACAAGTATAAAATTCCGAGTATGTTCCCTACACAATTCCCACTTAATACAATCCCATGATTATCTCCATTATCTTTCATATTATCATCCACATCCACTACGAGAAGGGAGTTGGGACCGGGACCTATTAATATCTACATACTACCTACTACCATTACTACACATAACAGAGAACAGTACATAGCCCTTATTAGGTACCTACATCCTGAGTCGTCCCCGTATATAAATACTACCATCTCTCTTTTTGTATATGTTTTCCAAGAACTTTATTCCCACTTGAGATTCGACCAGAAACAGAACTTAAACCTTTTCATTTTCAGGCGGAATAAGCACAAGTTCAAGCACCAGAAAAAGTACAACGGCACGGAAAGAAAAGGAAAGAAATAGTCTATGCAGTGCTCAAGGGCTACGACCAACCTACAATCACAATCGATCATCGGCTCAGTCCAATGAGTGGAGACGAACACGGCCGCAAAAATATTTTTATACATTTTTATACGACTCACAATTATATTTTATTACACAGTATAGATCATTCGTATGTCTGCATTTCACTCTGGATGCATGCCTTTTTTTATGGATTTCAATTTGGCCTCGCTTGCAATTAGTCAGAGTCGGAATATTTATAGACATTTCATAAATCCTGTCACTATATTAGGTGGATCTTTGGGTTGTACCGTTATATGGTAATATACATACTATATAGGACTAGGACGTGCACAATTGAGCCTTCTAAGGGGTACTATAACTCAACTATAGGGTTTACTTATAGAATTTCACTCCCAGTCTCATACATACATTAGTATTCATACTCTAGAATTTCGAACCCACTCACCAGTCACCAGTACCAGTCGAGCCGAGAGTGGAAGCCACTGAGCTAGTGCAAAATTGTTACATGCTAAATTCTGTAGCCATAAAAACTGTTTAATTTCATAGATGCATATACTCATTTTTGAAAGGCCCGTTGATATTGATAGTGTTGGTGGAGGGTGTGGGTGTGGATTGTGGGTGTAATGTAGTAGGTAGGTAGGTAGGTACGTGGAAATAATACTAATATAAAATCAGAGCTAAAATTGAAATGGATTTGTAATTTGGAGGTTGGATTATGATTTGGAAAGATGCTGCCTTTCTCTCTCTCTCTGTGTCTGCCCTGCATTTCCCTTAGTCTGAGTGTATAGGTGAGAGGGAGAGTTTTAAGGTCTTAAGTTGGGTTAAAGATGTTGGAATTCAACTAATGCTAATAGTAAAGTGATGTGTATAGATATTTGTATTATTGCTGCCGGAGCTTTGAGTGTTGTAGAATGCAAAGTGGAGTGTATGTAGTAGTAGACACTTTGCATGCTCGATGCTGGGCTACTCCCTTCGTTCGTTCGTTCGTGGAGCGGAGAGTGGACGGAGAAGAGCACATGTCACAAATAAAGTGAGAAGCGATGTCTGACGTCCTCAAGAGTCGCCCAAGGAATACGATAAAGGAAAGGATACGATAGAGAAAAGTAAAAGATTCTTCGCCTTCTTCGTCCTCGTCATCCCTAGGAAATGAGTCGGCAAACGGGAAACTTACCATTTCAGAATTTCCGTCCACATGTAGTCCCTATATAGTTGTGGAGTGGGAGTTCTAGTTGTAATTCTAAATCTATACTGGGCCCCGAACCGGGACCGGTACCGGTACCGGGAGCATAAGAGAGGACTATGCACTCATGACAATATTAGACAGTGCCCAAGAACAAGGTTGATAGCATTCATAGAAATAGAGATATACTGATAGAAGTATCTGGAGTATCTGAGTATCTGGTTGGGCTATATCTGTAAGAATTGGTGAGTATTTTGGATATATGTAGATGGGTACTTGTGCATAGGAAGAAATGAGAAAAGGGGGAGGTCGGCAGACCCCAAAAGTTTTAATTAGATAGAAGAGTGCCAAGATTTATAGGAATAATAATAATGAGTCGCTTTCTCTCTCTCTCTCTCTTTCTCTCTCGTCTTCGCTTTTGCAACTCAACTGCCTGCCTGCCTGCCCCGCATTGCATTGGAATGAAATGAAATGAAATGCAAGGCAATGTTCGGGCTACACAGCTCTACAGATAGACACTGGATATTTTGCTGTATAACTCACTTCATTCAGACTCCTCAGTCTGAGAGTCTTTTTTGGCTACAACTACACTCCCCACACTACACACCCAGTCCCTACATCTACATTGCATTGAATTGGACGAGGAGACGGAGAGATACAGACATCTTCTCTGAGTATACTGATAGACATGGAACTGTCGCGACCAATACCAAAGCCAACACCAACACCAACACCACTCATCCCTCTCTCGTCTTCAGTCTCCTTCTCTTCCCGTCTGTCGAATTAAAAATCCTTTTTCTTCGAATTAAAACTAAGCCAAAAAACTTCATTTTTGTTCATTTGTATATGTGGAGACGAGGGAGTGCGTACATACCAGCAGGCTGTGCCCACCCCATCCATAGTTCAATTTCATGAGACATCCACATTTCTCGTCCACAGCTCTCTGAGTGAGAGTGGGAGCTGTCAGTGTGGAGATGAAGATGGAGACAAAATGTATCTCAATTCCAATTCCAAACAAAATTAGTGGAGCCTGTCTTTTCTCTGCTCTGTGTCTTGTCGTCCCTCAGCCATGAGGTAATCGGCGTCGGTAATCGTAATAAGAACCATGAAAAGAAGGGTGGTGATGGTGGTGCATTAAGCCCTGCTCATTGTTCCATTTTTTCAAAATTTTAATTTTGAGATTGATTCGTTTGGTTTTTGAAGATTTAATTTGGAAAAATTTCATGAATATGGATATAGATGATTATTATTTGGAAGCCGTTGCTTGTGGTTGTTGAGATGGAGCCTCGTTGATATTTGTATTTTGAATGCATAATGGTATAGAAGCACAGGCCGAGGCCGAGAAGAAAGTCGGAAGCCTTCACAAAGAAAGGGAATCCCAAGTGAATCGAATAATTGATAAGGAGTAAAAGAGAGAGTGTGTGTGGGTGTGTGTGTGTATGTGTCTTGTTTTTGTTCGTTCATAGTTCATAGAAGCATAGGAGTCCTTTGTACTTGTGCTCTACCCGATCCATGTGACTGGAGAACTGTAGTAAGCTCAACCTGTCAACGTCAATGTCCTATTGATGGCTAAAATAATTATCGATAAATGATAAAGTTGCGGCTGTTTGGTTTCTTGGTTTGGTTTTAGTGATTTGATTTGATTTCTATCTCTCTCTCTATACTCTATATAGCACCTACCAAACGAGCAATGTTCCTGCCAGATTCGTTTTCGCCTTTATCATAAACGTGAGTGGTACTACACATAATTCCCTGAAATGGCTGTTTGTATTTGTGTGTTTGCATTAGCATCGTCCTGGATATTTGTTGACATTGAAGGGGATAAACTACACAAGATACGTTAAATATGGGGTTTCCCTTTCATTCACCTGCAGCACTACACTACACCACACCAAAACCAAAGTCAGTGCACCGTCAATACCCACCCACCTCAGGACCAAAGCTAACAATAACAAATTACTGCTTTGAAGCTTTTCGTTGTCGTTCTATTATTTATCCCTAAATCAAATTGCCACCTTGATTACCTTTGATCATGTCAGTATAAGCATCTACTGGTAGAATCTATGTAGTGAGTAGTAACACACAGTTTGGTGTGGTGATATAATTATATTAGCACCTACAATATTTCCGTATCGTTATACTCCTGACAAATGACAAAACCACCATGGAAGCCAAAGTGAAGCTATAACATTCGTTCTGGTTTGTTGTCAGGGCATTCAGGAGACAGAAGAGGAGTGAGGAGGGGACAGGTGGTTTAGGCTACACCAGCACTATGTGCATTGATACAGGGCCGACGTCGGCTGGGTTGTGGGTAAGGTAGCCGTGACATCTCGATTCCTACTCAGCTATATAATTAAATTTATATGTTGTAATCTCGAATTTATATGGGCTACTACTACTCTCAATCTCAACGTGTATGGAGCTCTTCGCCAATAAAGGGGTTAACCCCTCGCCTGGGTATCGCGGTATTTGATCAGATTAACCGCCGGTCTCATCGTTTAAATCAACATATTAAACAGGGATAGCTACACACACCTTCCAGTTTCCAGTACTCCCACTACATTAACAGTACTAATACTAAAACACCCAACCCAAAAGTGGAGTGACTGTGGCTAACCTCTGAGTAGTACACAGATTTCACGCTGTCATTGTCTCAAAGGAATCTTGCCGCCTCTGCCTCGGTCATAAATGAATTTCAGCTGTTAGCTTAGCACCTTTATAGCTGTAAGTGCCGTTTGATCATTCAGCATGGGGATAACAAAGAAGCGTGTAGGTAGGTGCTTGAGTGAGGAGTGTATATAATATTATGGGCATTAGGAGTGAATGAAAGCGTAATCTTTCCCATCAAAACCAAATATTTTTTCTCTTTTCCTTTCTAGTCTACGGTACAGAGATATATGTATATCCTCGTGTGGTAAGTGGTAAGTATATATGTGTGGGTAAGAAACTACGTATAGAGGAGGGGTAGCGGGAGAAAATGAAATGAATGGAGATGGAAGTAAAGCTTGTCAACATGAATCGAGTCCAGCTATTAAGAGACGGGCCACATAAACTGCGGCTAAGCTCGTAGAGAAATCGTGGAGCTTCTTCTTGTATCGTAACTCTTGATTCAAGCTGGACTGGGACTGGGAGAGGAGAATGGCTAAGAGATATGGCTTAGCTCTTTGTGAGCTAAAATGCAATACTCGGATGGCCATGGGCGAGGGAAGGGAGGGAAGGAAAGTGAGGGTTGAGCATTGAGCACTGTGGTCGTAGTGGTAGTTGTACTTGTACAAGATAGACGGGCACAATATGTTCTATGTGAGTTCGGCTCTCGACTCTACAGTTATATAATCCTTACTATGTGCCTAAATAGTTTAGTGCACTGTGAGAAGGAGTAGGGACAAGATACGTTGTAAATGTAGAGCTTGTAACATGTGTAAGTTTAGTTTTAGTAATACTCCGGAGACATAAAGGTGAATTAACGATCACCTTTAAACCCTGCAACTCATTCTTATTACGACTTGTTATTATAGTGGCCTTTTAATGTCCTCTCCTCACTACTCACCATTACACATACACTTCCTCCCGCCAACTCCAACTCCAACACCAACACCCACCCAATCCCAACTAAATCCTCGCCTCTCAGCTCTCAGTGTCAACTCAACTGTGGAGGGAAGTAATCGAGACGACGACGACGACGACCAAGATGGCAATGAAGTGCTTCGTAAAACACTTTAACGAACACAACATAAATTAAAGTGAAAGGCTGGAGCTTAAATCTGCAACATTTTAATCATTTTAACTGTACCAGTAATTAATTAGTCATTCAAAACGTCGATGTAGTTTTACGGTTACGACGTAGATGACATGGCATAGTGTCAGTGGAGAGTGGGTTAGGGAATGGTCTATTTGTATAATACAGGGGGATTATAAAGCTGATTTTACATCCCTTCCTTCTTCTTTACTCGCTGCATTAAAATTAAAAAACATTTATGAAAAATCTGCTAGATGAAAAATGTTATTTTGGGTCTCCTATGCTATGTCACTCACTACACTACGATCTTTCTTTCTGATTGTGAGTTATGAAGGAGATGAGATGAGATCAGAGAGAGAGATGAGTATCTGAGGAGGTCCTCAGGTTATTATGCTTGACTTGAGAGGTGACGTGTCAAAGGAAACTGTTGCCGATGCTCATGTAGAATGTAGATGGGGATCGGATGGGAAGGAAAAAGATATTCGTGTAAAGGAGGAGGAAGGTTGGAAGATATCACCTCTCTGTCTGTTTGTTTGTCAGTATGTAAAAGAGTGAGTGGGTTGAATGAGTGAGTGAATGAATTAAAGTATATGCATATGCAAATGCGTATGTATGTTGGATTGTGCAATGCTATTTGTGTGGACGGAGCGGGAGAGATAGAGACATGAAAGAGTGGTGGTGGTGGTGCTTGGCAGTGGAATGGGGGAAAGAATGAAGGGAGTTTTGGAGCCGGAAACATGAAGAGTCTTCAAGGTACATAATGTGACATTAAGTGGGCTTATCGTCGTCCTAAAATTGAGAGGATGAATGGGGACGGATGATTTTTCACTGATAGGGAGCCCATATAGTGGAAGGCAAAAGTCGACTTCGACTTCGACTTCGAACCATTTCACAGAAGCTCCCCAGTGGAGCGGCTACCCCGGTCCCGGCTAGTGCCAGTGCGAGTGCCAGTGCTTTACCTCTCCATCAGGAGTGAAAGAGGATGGAGAGCGTTAGTTAACATGGAGGGTTAACACACACACACACACACACACGCAGAGCGGCTAGCGGGCCATGATAAATGATACGGCTCTCCACCCCTGGATTCATACGTCAAATACGCTATTAATTACAAGGTAGCCGCACATCAATTATACAGCCAACAAGCCCAAGCCCTCCAGCACTCTCCGTTCCCGGTCCTGGTCCCGGTAACAGCACCGGTACCGGCACAGACCCCGGTCGGTCCCGTCCACCAACTCTCACACATATCAATCTAGGCAAACGAAACCGACACTCAAAGCCTTATTTCCTCCTCTCCCATTTCCTCACAGCAGCCATGTCACACCTTCCGTGAACAAAGCCTTCTCATTTCCCCAAAGCAAACTGCGAGCCGTCCCACCTCGAACCTCGAACCGTGTAACTCCTACAGATAAAACACTTTGCCTGTCGAGGTCGACATATTACTTCCATGTCATTCCCCATTCTTCCTCTCCGCGGAGGGTCAACAACAGGTGTGAGGTGGCTCGTCAAGGGAAGGAGAGTCAAGTGAGGAGTGAGTGGGGATGAGGACGTGAATGGAAGGAATTTTAATTGACTCAGCTCCGCTTCTCACGTCCGCCACAGTCAATTCCCACGTCTCCCTTTTGAATGTCATTATTATCTCCAGTGTATCTCCTCTCTATACATTTCTATTTTCGCCTATCATCCTTTTTAATGTCTCCATTAGCTCCTTCATAATAACAGACATGATCCTTATTTCGTCCAAAGTATAATTGTCCAATTGTGTCCCACCTTTTCCTAATAAAATCATGCCCTTTCACCTTCCCCGTCATTATCACAGTATTTAATAGCGTCGCTGTCATCAAGACGTCATAGCTATGTGATCGTTATTGAACATGATGGCTAAACTAATGATGTCAAATGAAAAATATACAATCAAAATATGTTGTCATAAATGTGAGCATTTTAAATTAGATATTCGATTCGTAGGTACTTTCCTCAAGCTTAAGACGTTTTTTAAAAATCTGTAGTAGGATTTTTTCATCAAACTTTTAAAATGTCTTTTTTTGCAGGGCCGGACGAAGGAATTACTTATACAGGGACGGACTGGCCATAAGCAATTTCGGGCAATGCCCGATGGGCCCCCAATTCCTTATACATTACGTAAACGGGAGCTCTGGGCCCCTTGGCTCGTCGTGGGCCCCTTAATCGCCAACCCTTGTCATTAAAAATTCCTGGGCCCCATAGACCACCCAGTCCGTCCCTGTACTTATAGGCAACAATTGGTTTCCATAGAAAAACCACCATTTTGATTTTATTGATGGTTTTCTTTGGTAAAGCAAAATAATGTATTTACACGTTTTAGAAAAGTGTAAATTGTTCTTTTTACTTGATTCAGAAAAGTGCAAAATGTTCTATTTACTTGATTCAGAAAAGTGGAAAATGTTTTATAAACTTGATTCAGAAAAGTGCAAAATGTTCTATTTACTTGATTCAGAAAAGTGCAAAATTTTCTACTTACATGTTTTTTGAAAAGCGTTAAATGTTTTATTTCCATGTTTTTTAAATGTACAACAAAATTTATTTGCCTGTTTTTGAAAAGTGTAAAATATTTTATTTAAATGATATTTAAATTTATATGTTTTTTGAAAATTCAGGCAGCGGGGGCTGCCTGCGCTGGCAGCATTATCCGGCCCTGTTTTATTTTGTAAAATAATAAGAACTCATTACGAATCTTTGAAGAAATATACAACGCACCTATGAAATGAAGATCACGTTGGATCCTACCTGCGAATGTGAAGACGGTGATACAGCCTCCCTTCCGTACTTACTAATGTAGTAGTTTTCATTGTAGTTTTCATTCCATTTGACTGACTCCGTCTCCGTCATCTAAATTTGCATCTTACACCCTGCATAGGGTTGCCTTGACATTTTTTATATTCCTTCCTCCTTCCCAACTACAACTACTACTACAAACTACAACACAACAACCCAACAACTAAATTTTTCTCTCCATCGAATTCAACCCCTTTAAGTGGAACGGTGGCTCTTGTATTTCTATGGCTGCTCTTTCTGAATTCTGCACGCTACTTACAAGTTACAAGAGCATCGACATTGTACGTACCTAACCATTCATGTACCTACCTAGGTACATAAAATAAATATGCAGAAGTGAGGAGAAGCTGAAGGAGGATAAGAAAAAAAATTATTGTGAGGATTTATATGGCTCCCCATTGAAATCCAGAATCCAGCAGAATCCAGTGTGTAGGAGGTACTTTACGAATGCCCCCGTGTTTTATTATTACTATTGCCATTACCATCGCTACACACACATACACACCCATACATTTTCTCTCTGTTTCTGCATCCCTCTTTACTCATGCACTCACACTCACTGTGCTTGCACTTGATACT
The DNA here is from genome assembly GCA_949802685.1 of Dicyrtomina minuta. Taxonomy (NCBI): domain Eukaryota; kingdom Metazoa; phylum Arthropoda; class Collembola; order Symphypleona; family Dicyrtomidae; genus Dicyrtomina; species Dicyrtomina minuta. Next base: position 39,219,966 of record OX461812.1, read on the forward strand.
TGCCCGCTTGGTCTTAATAATTCCTCCACTCTCCAAATCCAAATCCAAATCCAAGCTACCAAGGAAAACAAATTATATATTGGTAGGTATGCATTTTAGACAGTCACAGTGGATGGCTCCACACAACAGAATATGCACACAAGGAAAGGAGCGAGAGAACATAGAGAGAAAAAAAAGCGGAGTACAGAAAGAAAGGACGAAGAAAAAAAAAGTTGTTGGTCTATTGATATGAAGAACTTTTGAGGGGTTAGCGTAAAGAATCCATTATGCGGAAAGTTTATGTAGTTTACACCCATAACAACTAGGTGCTAAGTAGAGTGTCAAAAAGTAGGTGAATGATGCATTCTCCCCTCAAACTTTTCTCATATGGGGAGTAATAATATGAGTGAGAGAGAGAAACAGGGAGAAAATACGAGTTCAAGATTGAAACTACGATGAGAATTTTGGAATTTGAGAGTTTTTCAGATTTTCCCTATTTATTTTTCTACATGTCAACCTATATGACGGCAACTACAATATTATTTTATTTTGCATACATTTTTTCAAGAGTGTATAAAAATACGGCGTTGTATTGAGTATTACATTGGAATCCCATGAATGACTGCCGATCGGAGTACACATACAGGTACTATAGTTACATGAGGAGACATATCGCATTGTGGTTTTGGCCTTGGCTTCGTACCCTGCGATCCTGTGCGTCAACAGGATTGTAGAAATGAAGTGATTGTAAAGTCAAGAGGAATAAAGGAGACTCAGAAAAATAGGTATGAGTGTGAGATGGAGAATCGTCGTGGGTAATTGTCATCATGGTGCTGCTCACTCTGCTGCTGCTCTTGGCAGGCTGATTCTGATTCCGTCCTCACTGAATTTTCCAGTGTGAGAGGGAAAACCGTCAACTTTGAGTATATATAAAATTAGTAGGAGCCAAGTCGAGGTGTGATAGATGTATGTCAATGTAATAAGTGAAGAGATTTCCATTCTACACACTCGACAGAACTATGACGACATGAAATGACGTGTCCAACTCCAAAGGAGGAGAATTTTACAAAGTGACTTCATCTCTATATGTACGTAAATGGAGTCTATAAGATAACCTATTACTGCCTACTACACAAACATGGAGTCCTGGCTCTCAAAATATTCAGCAGTTATATTAAATTTTACAGTGATTGTGAGGTGAAGATGAGGCTACAGTTACGGTAGTATAGACTGTATGCAAAGTCCTTCCTGGTCCTGGTTACTCGCACCGAGGAACGTAATAACATATGTATGGATAGCAATCGAATGAATTGGATGGAAGGAATATAGTGGAGACAGAGACAGTGAGAGAGCGAGAGAGAGAGCAATGTTTATTACAAGAGCGAGTGGAGAAAGAGGGAAATAGTGAAAGGAGTGAAAGCACGCTTTTACCTTTGAAATTAGCCTCATAAGAGAAGGAGTAGAATCGGAACATTGTGTGGGCTGAAGGGAAGGCATGTGAATATGAAGAGGAGTCCAATTAACATTTTAATCCATGCTCCAACAACACCAACACATATGCAAAATAAATCAGTTCCCCTCTTCATATTCAAATTTCACATTTCAAATGGCACTGATCTTTGGGCTTCACAAATTTACTCGTCAACAATCCCTTCACCATTTTGACTCGCAATTACAACTACACATATCCAGTCCCAGCCCAGCCCAGGCCTTGCCCTCCTTCACTCACACACACATTCACCCACACACACACACGTTTTAAAATACTCTTCACATACACACATGAGTTAACTATATCCCATTCAATCCACCACTACCAAGACCAGGACCAGAAGCACTAAGCACTTCACACGTGGCTTCCTAAGCCCACAACATCAACATCACACTACACACACACACGTAAAGCCTCTCTAAATGTGAGATGGGTAATTGGGAATCTTGTAAAAACAGGTATGTACGCCCGACAACGTACACATTGTACTTTTAGGATATTACATACTGCTCAAGCTGTACACTAGACTACTTGGGGACAGAGGCACTGAGGTAGGAAGCAGCCACCACACTACAGAATTTTAGTATTATATCAGTAGCTGTAGCTCTCTATGGCCGTTGCCACTGCGATTACCATTGTCATGGAATGGGGTTAAACCCCTTCTCTCCCAGATATGTGCGCTTATGTGCTTGAGCTCAAAAGATGTTTGTCAATTCACAATTAAATTCTGGGCTAGTGATCGCTGAATGCATCTACGCATCCTTATCCTTCTGGATCTATTGTTCTGGAAAACGCATGCATTCACTCTTCCCATGAACCGTCAACCGCAAAATGTGCACTTTAACTCCACTCCAAATCCTATTCAGCAGCAAGGATTCAATCCAACTTCTCTCCTTACTTCAAATACATACTGGGGCTTCAGTTTAGTTAACTTGCAAGTTCTATTTCAACAATATCACACGCAGTATAACAAGCCAACGACAAAACCTAACTATTTATAATCTATTCTACGGATATTGGCTCTCGTAGTTCTTATCCTATTGCCCTTGTTAGTTTTGTTGGTTTTACGGATTTTCCTATATTCTTTTTACTCGGTTTGAATTGGTTTTGATTTAGTGGGGAGTATATATTGAAAAATTTAACTTTTTTTACTTTGTAAGATCTGGTCTTAATCTTAACTACTTGATACACATTTTACGATTTTACCTGTCTAAAATTAAAAGCGACGAAGTTTAATTCAAAATACAAAAATACCAGTCTTTACTATAAAAGTATTAGTGCGGTAGGTGTATCTAAATTAGAGTCTAATCATATCATTAAAGTACCTAATATATCATGAAAAATTATTGAGCCAATTCAAATAGAAAAATGTCGACGCTGATTTGGAATTGTGAATTTTCGGGGGTATAAAAGCTCAAATCCCCAATTGACTCAACCCTTAGTTTTTTTATCTTCTCCAGTTCTATTCAAGTATCTACTTAGGTAGGTATCTACGAAGGATAAGACTCCAACATCAACACCCACTTCGATATTCCCTTAAAACCTAGGTACTGGTGTGGAGCTTCAACTTGCGTATAGAGACAATAGGCACGTACATTATACATTGTACTCGTAAGGTTTGAAATCAAAATCAAAATCAGCTCAGGATTCAAATTAGAACAAGAAAGCCATTATGATTACATCAACTAGGGAATTTTCGAAAATGTCCTATATGTATTAAACCTTGAGTAATAAATATGGTAAGATGTTGTCTTTGTGAATAGTATAGGGAGTGTGTTCCCTCGGCTCCGGCTTTGAGTCGGGGAGTAGGGATGTGGAATGTGGAGAAAGAATATCCAGTGTATAATAACAAGAGAGCAGTGGAGAGAGAGAGAGAGAGAGAAAGTGGTAGAATACAAAGATTGATTGCTTTTCACAGCGTCACCAATATTAGCCTATATTCATTTATTTCCCTAATCAAATCATCCAGGAGAAAGGGGCTCCACAATTATCATCACATCCACATCTCTCTCCACCCGCAACAACCAATAGAAACAGAAGCAGCCACAAAAGCAGACCATTTCTCCATGCATCAAACTAACTCATCGTCAGACCAAAATTAACCCACACACACCAAATTTAGATAGATTGACTTTTTGTATTAAAATACATTTATGTAGGTCTACAATATATTCTATTTAAATTTGTAATATTTTCTTTTTTCAATTACTATGACACTATTATTATTTAATAATAAAAATTGTAGCGGGTGCTGCGACATTACTACAAAACAAAAGTCTCATCGATTTTGGCCCAACATTTATGTACCTACCTATTTTGTATACCGTATAACTTTCCTTTGTAAAAAATTTCTATCATTATTGTACAAATAAAATGCAATGAAATGCATTCCTTCGATTTTACAAGAGAGTTTGTATAACGTACAAAGTTGGCTCGTCAAGTTCTTAAAGTCTGTATGGGTATAATATATAACGAAGTTATGGAATCAAGTGCAATGTAATATACTTGTGCCCCTATTGCCGGCTGCCGCTATAGGCATATGTATGTAACTATATCATCTACACGCTGACTCTTCTTTCTGGTTTAGTTATGCGAGAATTTAGTTATTAGGCATAGAGCCAATGTCAGAATGCGAATACGAATGAGAGTATGCGTGTAAATAGTGGATTGTTATGTAGGTATATGTATATGCGGAATTGAAGGGAAGTTGGGGAGTTATGCGTATACCTATATAGCATGGGATAAGTTGAATGGAATATGAATATGACTCTGAAGACCTGAAGCGGAGCTTTCATAATACTTCCCTCGGTAATTTGTGACTGAGTGTCAGAAAACGTGTCGTTGGCTTTGGCTACCCTTATTTGGCTCATCGACCGTCTTGCGCTTATTCGATAAATTAAAACCATTTTAAAATGAACCCTTGCTCTTCTCTCTCTCTCTCACACACACACACACACACACTAACACTTCTTACAATATTATGTACTTGAGACAACACTTGAGAGGGAAGCCATGCCAACTCAAATTCATTCAGTTTTACGGGTTGCATAGTAAACGAGGAATGTATAGTAAGTCCCGTCTACCAAAAACGAAAACTTGTTCTGTATTATTTTTACTCTACATACTGCACTGCTATAAGTTTAGCCTGCAGCTACTTGATCTTTAACTGTACCTCAGTTCAATTTTAGTTCTCAGTCCTATCTAACCACACACACACATAGTAAATTTGCATGCGTCGAAAATAGTCAACGCACTAGTGTAGTCGCATGCTCAATAATTATTTTTGTAAAATTCATTATATCAATTTTTAAAAAATAAAATTTTTCCGAAGAAGAATTTGAAAGGGCAAAATTAAAGGAGGAGAAATAAGCGGCTGGATTCATAATGAAAACGAGAGCTTGCAGTGGGGCTAATGGTAATTGTAATGTAGTAAATGTAATTTTGAAGGAGGTGATTTAATTGGTTGGATATGGTATGGATGACTGAAGGGATGAATAAACGTGAGAGTAAATGAGTGGAAGGGGAAGGTGTAGGAGTAAGAGGGAAAGATGATGATGGTGGCTAAGTGTAAGTGGTGGTCTGTAGGTAGTTTTGGGATTGTACTCTGGAAAATGGAAAGAATGACATCTCATTAGAGACGTTTCACAACTAACGCATAGAATTGGACGGAGATTGAGGATTGTGGGAAGTTGTTAAAGAACAATAAGGATTCATACAAGAAGACGAAGACGAAGACGAAGAAGAAGAAGATTCATATCCAGAGCATTAGATTAGTGCTCTGCTTTGGCGTAGAATGTAGAACATGTAATGCACCAGGCGAAGGATGAGACAGCAAGAAAGACACTCTCGCCTGCTCCTTCATTATGGAGAAGGAAATTCAAGTTAGAATGACGAAGGAGATGGAGATGGACGCTGCGTTGATTTGTTAACGTTGGTTGAATCTGGTCTGGCTCTGGCGCTGTATATGTCGGGTTCAAATGTAAAGTGAAAAGAACGTAACGGTGAGGGTGCGGCGGTGAGTGTCTATGGTAGGAGTTAGTGAAGTGAGAGTGCGACTTTGAGTGGATGCCTATGTAGTGTGGGTCTCTCGCCACGGAGCATAGACGTGTAGGTACTTACATTGGATTATATAGGAGAAAATAAAGAGAGATTAGTGCAGACGAAATGAAGGGTGGAGGAAGGAATGTATGGAATTGCAAAGAAGAACTCAGCATAGTTCTTTGTTGTTCCAAGACGATAGCTAATTGAATGCATTTTGAGAGAGAGAGAGGGAGAGTGTCGGGATAGGTGGTTCTGAGTTCTGGTTCTCCATTCATTTCCGCATTGACAAGTCTTTTAGCCCTGTTCCTCTTTCTCACTCGCCGTCTCCTTCTACGTGTGAATTAAGACTTGCCAGTATTAAAGTGCCAACCAACGAGCCAGCCAGCCAAAAGAAAGAATGAGAAGAAAGAAAGAAAGAAAGAGAAAGCACACCAAGAAGAACAAGAAGGGAAAAGCGTCATCCATGAGCAAGAAGATATGCCTCCTCCTTTATAGCCCGAGATGTGTAAATATACATGCGTCTCCTACATTTATAAGAACGCATAGGAACATGTATGTTGGATAGTATATAATATGATTTCATCAGCCCGTCTGTCTGTGGGTTCGTACGTACGCCCGTCCGTCCGTCCGTCTGTCCGTCTGTCTGTCTCTTAGCTTTGAATTGCTTTGGTCTCGTTTTCGTTTTGGTTTTCGCTTTGGTTGTTGGAATAGTTGTAGTTGTAGGAGTCGTATTCGTATTCGTATTCGTAGTCCTAGAGAGTGTATAGTAGAAGTGGAGTAAATGTAGTCGTTGCTGAGTACGTGTGTGGTGTGATGGGATGTGTGTGTGAAAAGAAAGCGTGAGTTTGAAAGGACGAAAGAAGGACGACGATGGGAGAAAGAAAGAAGAAAATGGGAAGGAGGTGGAAAGGAAAAGAAAATGCGGAACCAGTGAGTGAGAGAGAGAGAGAATGAGAGGCTCTGTGGGTTACAGAAATGTATTCCAAGATTTCCACTTAATTTAGCAGAGAGAGACGGCCTGCTAATGAGTTTTGTGCAATCTAACAGAAAAAGGAACCCCAGCCCAGCCAACATTCACTACACTACATCACCACACAAACATACCATAGCAGAGTCCATATATGACTGACTATATACACCACCCTCTCAGTATCTATACCACTATCTCCACCGCACTCTCTCCAGTCTCCAGTCTCTCCCTTCCTTACATACACATATCCAGTCAACCCATAGACGACCACTAAGCACAAGAGTAAACCTGTATAAGGACGTGTGTATAGATAAACATGACATGGCCATAAGACCCTCGTCTTTTCTCTTTATTTCTTTCTCTCTGCTCCACGTCATGACATGACATGCCCCACCCCACACCACACCATCGCCCTGTCCTTATCCCATCATCCATGGGATGATCATACAGAATGGGGAATAGTGAGAAATACCCCTCCAACCCCACCACCATCCCCACCACCAACAACACTACCGCGTCTATCCCTTATTACGAGTATACTAAAACCAAAACCAAACCAAACCAAGCAATTATATAAGTTCCTATACAGAGAGAGATGTAGTCAGGGTAGGGATTTAAATGGGGAGCGACCAGGAGGCGGAGACTGACAGCACATGGACATACATATTATAAATATGTACAGGCTGATGAGGAAACCCCCGTACGTGCAGTTCGGTTCTCCTTCCTACATTTATAATTAATCCTGTACGCTGTCCCATCTTAATATGGCCAATCATGTACGTAGTAAAGTAAGTGTGACTTTAGGAGAAAGTAAAACCAACTCAGCTCTGCTGCACTTGAAATTTACGATGGCATAAATAAATTTTTAGAATCACGCTCCTCCACTCACATTCAGATTGACTATGACAACGACTCCTTGAGAAGACACTCCTCCGCTCCGTTCTATCCTCAAGTCCTCACATTAATTTTATTCTTCCCTCTCATTCTATCCTTTCCCGTCTTTACAACTGATTTCCAAATTTCCAAATCTTCTTCGTCTCAATTTCCAATTTCATTTGATTTTCTTAATGCCCATCCCTAGTTAAGTTTCATTAGTGTAAATGTGCCCCACTGACGTGGAATGTAATCAGGAAAAAATTTTAAATCCAGAAAAACATGTCTAAATAGTACGAATACCCTTTGGCTAACTCTTGTCAGTAATGGCTATAGACTTTGTTTGTTTTTTGAAAAAGAAAGAAAATATAGCTAATCGTAGGGGTACAAAAATAACATCAAAATACATAAATCAAGTGCATGATGTGTGTAAGGGGAGTTGCAAACGGGGACGTTTCGTATTGAACTGTACCGAACCGTGCCACACCGTATCAGTTAAGTAAACGACCCAGTGGAAGCATATGTTGAAAATGAGAAAGAAGGCGAAGGCAGAGATATATGTGAAGATGGATCTGGAGAGCACGCTGTTTAGTTGTGTACACGTTTGGTTGGAACTGGGAGTTGTAGTAACTAGGTACCTACATGGATACAGAGGAGGATGGGGGAAGGGTGAGTGATATATACGGGGAGTAAATAAGAAATATGGTTAGAGAGATAAGACATGAGAGAAAGTGACAGAAATTTGAGGAGAGGAAATGACCCTCACATCTTCATAAGTATGAGATTATTACAAGTAGCTCCTGGAGATGAATGGAGGATACAAGCGGAGAATGGGAGAAGAATGCCAACAATTGATCAAGTTATGGAAGTACAACCGATGCTATAGATTGCATTATTTCCACAAAGCCATGACCATCCCACACCACACCACGACTCGATACGACCACGACCAAGCGAACCGCCCTAGAATAATGGAATGTAGTGTAATGACTCTGGGTGAGTCTTGTTAGGAGAGGAAGAGAGGAGAGCGTCCAAGGTTCCTTTTCCTATTTTCCTTGTCGTTATTCGATTGTTTGTGAAAAAGGAAAGAGGATAAACCTGGGAGGATGAGTGAGAGAGAGAGAGGAAAAAAAGTGAAGTAAAACTAAAACTAAAGTCTCAACTGATGGTGATGGCTTCGTCCCGTTCTCCGTTCTCCGTTCTCCAGTGGCAACGGCAACGGCAGCCAAAGGTAATATTGAGGAGAGAGAGAGATAGAAAAGAGGAGCTGGAGCAATCAAGTGAAGATATATGTAGTTTTGGAATGGGCCAAAATAGGGAAGTGGCGAAGCAAACGGAATGCCTGGAATAGCGACAAAGGAGAGAGCAACTGGAGTCAAACTTAAGCAAACCAAAGCTGGCCATGGTCATGACTATGAGTATGACTATGACTATCCAAGGATGCGGCTGATACGGATACGGGAACGGTTTACGGTAACGGTGCGGTGCGGTGCGGTGGGAAGGATATATTTACCCACGTATAGTCATATCCTCGAAGAAGACACTCACTCATCCCTGTACTCATACACACGCTAATCTCTTTTTCTAGGGAATTCTCCAGACAAAAATGATCCTTCCATAAGGCAGCGAGGCGTTTTATGAGAGTGCAGGATGCTGTGCTCATAAAAGTGCTCTACCACCAACCATTCCTTCAATTAATATATTTTTGGGGCATCTCACTCCTCCAAAGCCGCCGAGCCAGCGCCAACAACATGCACATCCAACAATCCACCATCCACAATCCATTCAAAGGACAAAAGACTTACACACGTTTACAGTTTTGGTTTTGGTTACAGGGCACATCTCACTATAGCCATGATATCTAATATTATATATAAGATTATATGATATCCACTCATATTATTACCTCACATTGGCTAAAATTCAACCTTACCCCTATTACTGTCTTATCTCTTTTACTTAATACTCCCGGGCTCTCGTGTAGCAGAATAGCACCCAACCAGACCAGACCAGTCACTGTTTTATACTCACTTTCCCAGTATACTTATATATAGACCACCCTATCTAACCATATACGTTCCTACATACTCCCCTCGCTTTCATTTATGCTCATAATATTTGGGTGAAGGCTGTGAAAGTGAGAGCCAGTAGGCAAAATAAAGTACCCATCGATCCAATTTCATTGCAATCGCAATCCTCAGGGAACGCAGCGCTCAATTTCCTACCTCGCTGGTCAAAACAATAGTTAAAACTCAAATCAAAATCAGCAACTTTCGTTAGCCAAACAGTTATTTTACAATTATGCGAAGCCATCCATCCATTTTCTACCGTCCTGCTCATACATAGCTCCGTGTGTCGGTATCAAAAAACTTATAGTTTTATTTAATAAATAATAGCAATAAAAATCCAAGCAACTAGCGATTATTTAACACAGTTAAAGTATTGCGTGCTTAATGAATAAATGGAGGTACGAGTTACGAGTTAACTAAAATAAAAAAAATACTGGAAGACCTATTACTAGAAATATTACAACACACAATGCAAATTACTGTCGACTCGTAGGTACAACTTTAGATTTAAACTTATTTCATTAATCTGTACTTGTGACTTGACTACGACCCTTGGCGATGGGCATATGCATGTGTCTCACTGAATCTTTAAACCAAGCGTAGAAATCTAATGGTGATGGGAAGGACTGTAGTTTAAAGGAAATACCTATACATACATAAAAATTCAGAATAAATTCGGAATACTGGATATACGGAGTCATGCATAGGGGTAGATGAGCCTGACGATGAGAACATGGCGATTGAGAAGAAGACACTTTTGCCTTTTGTAATTCTTGAATCACATAGTTGAAATTACAATGTGTACTGATTCTGGTTCTATGAGCGTGTTGTAGCAGAGTAGAGTACAGTGGAGAACATTGGTTGGCTGGTCCTGAGTTCCTGAGACTGAGATCTGGTACTGGTCCTGGTCCTGGTTGGTCCTGCATGGAGTTAGTTGAGTCTAATGGATGCCCTGAAGAATTGCCGAGGCAGAGAACTTTATCATATTAATCGTATCATCGTGTATCAGTCATTCAGAATGGTTTGCGGAAAAAACCAGTGGGAAGTCGGCTTTTCATTAAACTTTTAAAAAGTCTTCGGGGCTGATAAAGTTTAAAACGTGTCTAATTTCGTTGGCGTCTTTTCTCTCTTCTCTTCTCTCTCTCTGTCCGTCCGTAGGAGCTTAAACTTTGTCGAGACTCCCAATTAATACGTGTCCATGCCTATATCTGTATCAAATATACATATGGAAGCGCTCATACTCGGATTCTCGGAGAGAAAGGAGCCCTTTATACAGAGTAGAATAGAAGTGGCAACTCAATAGAAATGGATGATAGAGACTACACACAGAGACTCGAGTCTCTTCTTCATCATCTTCTTCTTCTTTCCGAGAAGAGGAGAGAGATCAGTTGAAGAAAATATCTTGGTTTTAATTTTCATTATGCATATCTGTGGTTTGATGTGGCGTGGTGCACTTGGGTCGTTCATGTAACCGGGGATATTAGTGCTTCATTTTACAGTGTAAGTAACAACTAAAAACTGTAGACATGATTTGAAAACACAAGGGCTTCCACTAAATCCACTACCATCCCCATCTCGAGTCCCTCACTCTGTCTATGATGCATATACGTCTCCACTTATACGTTTAGTTACATCCATCTACATGGCAATCCAGATTCCAGATCCAGCCCCTCAGTGGATCTTAACCTCATTCCTCTCCCAGTTACGCTTCCCTATCAAATCTGCTTAATATGCATCCTACCCTACCACTACTACTACCGCTACCGCTACCGCTGCTACGGTTGGGGCCAGGACCAGGGAGTTAGGCACACAATGGGTGTATAGCTGAGCTTGTACTTGTAGTGAGTGATACTTATCCAACCGTGCTCTCGATCTCGTCTTCGTCTAATGCTACCAAGGTACGTCTTGTACGTACGTACGTCCTTAGAAAAGATCCTGCTCAACTCTTTCTCTCTCTCGTACTTCTTTTCCCCTTGCAGGCTCATACATTTCTCAATTATTTAAAACTTTATTAAAGCAACTCCTTGCCAGTGCCCTCAAAAAATTAACTATGCTCTTAATGAAGCTCATCGAATGCAGTCACCGCACCCGTCAAACAAAAAAGAGCAATACTGAGAATTTCCTTCCAGATATTACATCATGTATGTACCTACTGTAGGCCTCGGTTCCAGTTCCAGCTTACAGAGTGGCTCATCTATATGATCCACATGTATACTTTCAAACTCGACTCTTCCAAGTGCATACCTACCACCTACCTAGAGCAGTCAAAATCAGGATCCAAATCAGCAAGGAACGAACCTACAACCTACCACAATCACTGCCACTACCACTGCCACTCAGTTTGTAGCTGAACATGATAGTAGGTAGATATAGTTTCTGCCGAACAACTTGCTAGGTGAATGTTTAGTTTAGACTTTATGTAGGTAGTGTGTAGTAGATGGGATGGGTATGGGTGGATACACATGGCTGGAAAGAACCGAGAAAATTCCAAATTTTTTATTTTTTTTTTCCAATGAATTTTCTTATGCTTCTTCTGTTCCTTGTTCAGTTCTATGTTCTATTATTATGCATCTATAGCTGCTTATGGTTCTGTAAGACGGAGCCTAATAGTAGGCACTTACCTATATATAAAACCGAGAACCAACGAAGGATTTACAGTTGAACCATAGAATTTTGAGAGTTACATATTATTATGTACCGCATTGCGTGGTCATCCGTGGATTTTAATGCTTTCGGGATCCATACTTGTAATATGGAGATGGGTAATAATGTCGGCGTCGGCAGGTATGTTGAGTAGTAAGGAAGGGATGTACCTAGCTGTAGGTGGTGGATGTGTGTATGTATGAATTGAACGAGATAATGCAAACGGTTATTCGTGAGTAAAATTTCTACACCCGTCTGTTCACCCAACCAACCGCCACCGCCGCTCTCACTTATTTCCAAGCAGGTTCCTTCGCCCTGCACTACCAACCAGGTCTCTGTCTATTCTTGGGAGTGTAAAATACTCCTCCAAGTAGGTAGGTAGATAGCTCCCTACTATGTATGTGTGGAGGGAGTGGGAGTGGAGAGATATAGGCAGTTTTCGGGGAATCGAAACGGGAAACTTAATTGAGATTCGAGGTTTTTATCCCGTTTCCAGCCTCTACTAACTTGATTAACCCTACAATTTAATTTTGCACACAAAGTGCTTAACATTCCTCCGCCGGGCATCTCTATTTCATACTTACGAACCTCCTCCTCCTCCTTTCTCCATATTCCACGCTGCATACCCGTACAAATACGACAAGCAACATCGCCCTGGTCTGGTGCTGGTGCTGGTGCTGGTCATAGAAATCTCTGAGCAACCCAACAACAACTTAACAGTAGCAGTAGCAGCAGTCGTGTACACAAAACAAACTACAATGCGAACACAAAATAACCGTACAACTCCCTATCAGTATTCCTCTTTTCTTTTCCTTAGGTTGTCTGTATATAGTAATAAAAGCTTTTACTTTCTCTCTCTGGAGTACATTGTAATAGTTTAGTGGAGGAAGCAGAGAGGAAAATACTAATGCCCATCTTATGTAGTCTATTCTACTATCATCATATCCGATCCACATCCTTGCGTTTCTCTCACAAAAATTCTCCACTTTCTCCGTTCCCTCACCTACCCCTCATCTATGCATCTAATATTGCAATACATAATGAGGGACCTATGACATGGCTCTAGGATACCCCCCCCCCCCACACATTAAAATTATTATTAATAATTTCAAAAAAAAAATTTAGTTCGCAGAATTATCTAACGTGGATATTTTTAATTTAAAAATAATAACACTATTAATAAAAATATGGAGCTATGTAATAATTATATACAGAAATACTGTAGACGGTTCAAAAGAAGTTTATTTGTCTTGTTTAGATTTAGAATTTGGAATATGAGAGCAGTAGCAGTAGTTGTGCTTGGCTGAGGCTCTGAAGAGAGTGTTTATGTTGGGCAAGTTGAATAAAATTAGTTCAAGTGATTCTTTGTAGTAAGAATGAAAGGGAGAAAAGAAGATGTGAAAGAAAGAATAGAACAAAACTAACGTATACAAACCTCCCTCTCCATCATTTGACAAAACTAACTAACTCCCGGTCCCGGCACTCACCGAATTACACCCATACACACTTCTCCTAATAAGTGCATAATACCCCGCCTAATACCATTATGCTCTCTACAAGCCTTGCCCTGATTTATACATGCAGTGGTGGTAGTAGTAGAAGTAGTTAACCCTCCGTGATGGAACTGGGATACCAAACCAAACTCCAAAGGAAGGAGCACGAGGAGAGGAAAAAACTATATATACATGTACAAGTGAGAGAAAGCGAACGGGAAGAGACACGTAGAAAAAACCACAAGGGCGTGAAAGAATGAGGGAAAAGAGCGGCTTTGGCTTTTTTTCTTTATTCTCTGTGATATGTTGTGAGAAGATCGAGTCTCTTCATTTACAGATATTTTTTTAGGGTTCTATAGTTTCCACTCACAATATACATGTCTCTCATCCTCATCCCCATTGTCATTACATGTCATGCGTATACATATTTGAACCTATGTATATATTTACATTTGCATATCCTCGTGTATGTACCTACACAATGAGGTTATTCCTATTCTAATTCTCATTGTAATCTTGATGCGTAAAATGCTCAAGCTTCTTGCCATTGCCATTGCCATGCCATGCAGCTCCAAAAGACATAATATCCTTATAATGATATGATGAGACTTTTCAAGATCGAGGCTTTTCCGTTTCATCTTCACTTGTAACTCCCCGTACTGTCAGTATATAACACAGTTTTTTTCTCCCTTTTAGATTTTAGTGAGAGCTTGAGAAGCTATTTACATCCGTCTTATCTAAAGTCTAATCGTAAGTATATACATATTTGAGAGGCAGCAGGCTGTGCTAGAAATCTACGCATATGTTGAGTGCTATATGCCTAGGTAGGTTCTTCTTTTTTTTAGTATGTATGCGTCTTTAAAAATCATTGGATGTGGCTGTTGGTGGTGAAAGACGGCGAAGAAGAAGAAGAATAGAAAAGTGTCACTTCTGATAAATCGGCTACTTATGCTCATTCTCACCGCTTTCACCCACACCCACATACTCTTTTCTTCTTCCAGCTTCTTACCACCACCCCACAATTCAATTCAATTCACTATTCACTATTCACCCCTCATCCTCATCTTTGCATCCTCGTAGTAGTCATTCCGAGTATAACTGCACAACTTACAGCTCTTCCCAAAGTACTTCGTATGCACGGCTCAACCTTGATGGGGAAGGAGGAGGAGGTGTAGTTTGAATGTTGAGTTTTGGATCACAAGGAAATCACTGTGTGGGGAAAAAATTACTTTATCATAATGCTCAAAATTATCTGTTGCTCTTGAAAAATGTGGCAGAAGCTTTCTCCAAAATGTAAAGAGAGAAAGGAATGCAACTGTCAATAGGACTCGTATGGGGTAGGTCAGTTTAATGAAATGGTCCTTATTTTTTTCGTTAATTCAAATGCCTTTAATCGTTTAGTTATGGTTTTTGATGTGGGTTTATATAATCTTAATTCGTAAGTATGACCTTAATGCTGAAAATTGGTGGTACGAATAATACAATTGTTTTAGCTCTAACAATATTTTTGAGCAGTACATATCAAACCTGTCCATTCCCAGTTATGTAAAATCTCATAATTATATATGTCCTGTGATTTTGGCTTTCACTTGGAAGACCCACCTCTGAGTAATTTGAAAATATCGTCTGTCAAGAACCAAAATGACCCATATCCAATTTAAGATCGGTTTAAAATGAGCTATGTCATAAAAACAAAATGAGAAACATGCGTAAAATGTTATTTAGGAGTTTTTGAAAAGTGCAAAATGTTCTATTTTCATGTTCATGAAAAGTGTAAAATGTTCTATACATGTTTTTGAAAAGTGTAAAATTTTCTGTTTACATATTTTTGAAAAGTGTAAAATGTTCTATTTACATGTTTTTGAAAAGTGTAAAATTTTCTGTTTACATATTTTTAAAAAGTGTAAAATGTTCTATTTACATGTTTTCTAAAAGTGTAAGATGTTCTATTTACATATTTTTGAAAAGGGCAAAATATTCTATTTAAATTCTTTCAAGACATGTTTCAATATTTTTGTAGATAGTGGATAATGTTTTTAGCTACAAATGGACATGGGTCATTTTGGTTCTTTACAGATGATATGTATGTATCTCCATTATTACAGATGATTCGAAATAATTAATTCGAGTAAATTACCTGTGCTATATCATAAAGATAAAAAATGACTGCGTCGTCTACAATTTTTACTACGCGGTAATGGTAAGCATTAGAGGAGAGATTGACAAAGAAAGTGTCATTTTACGCATAAAAAAAACTTTATGTTGATATTAATCATAAAAAACCATGTTGTAGTTCATCTTTTGAAATGACAGACAAAAAAAAGAAGGGGAAAGGATCGGTTGAGTTCATTCATGAGGTTTCATAAATTTGTCTTTCCCCCTATAGTTGTCATTAATTGTTTGGATGCGTATCATATCACCATCGTACCTATAAGCGGAGAAAATAAAAATATAAGATGTAAAGCGACCAGCAACTCAGTTATAATAAAAATCAAATGCAAAACCTTATGCAAACTTTCTCCCTTGAAATCCCTATACAAGTATTTCCATTGTTATTTCTTCTACTCTATATACTATTTTTACTGCATATTATAGTATATGTAGAGACTTTATTTTTACTTGAATTCAAAAATACGTATTGTGCATTCAGTAAAGGAGCTTCGTGTAATTAATATATTTTTACTGGCACTGGTGCTATCGAGTCAGAATTCGGATTCAGGCTCGGATCACCATAGCGATGATGGGAGACTAAACGATCCTCGCATGTCTACAAAAAGTTTAATATTGATAATTGTTCCCTTTTCTGTAGACTGTAGACTGTAGAGGGACATATCATTCTATGCTCTTCATTTTCATCAAAGCTAACTACATTATGTGTCTATTGTCTCTCGGTGTGTGGCATGGCTTGGAAGCGCTTTTTTTGTTTCCTTCTCAAAAAAAATAATGAAGGGAAATTAGCTTCGTCGAAAAAAAGTTATCACTAATTTCTTACTGCTCATGTATGGATTCCTTCTTCTTTCTCTTTCATTTTCTCCATCTCTAAGACAAGATACATATCGACTTTTGGATATTACACTGTATTATTTTTTTCTGTTTTCATTTGATCAAGATGAGGGAAGCAATTGTTGATTAATATTGTTAACTCTGTGTAGATACATACTACATACGTAGGTAGTACCATCCTATTTTTAGTGATTATATATTTTCCTTGGTTTGGTACTGGTACTGGTACTGCGGTGCTGGCAAGGTGACTGTTCATATGGGTAAAAGTACAAATTAGCTCATTTGACTTGAACTCCACTTAAATACTTGTAAGTATTTTTGAGTCATCATTACCGGGTAACCTAGGGAATGAAAATTGTGACTAAACTACAAAGTAATACACCAGTACAGCGTACAGAGCTCTGCTATAGTTAACAATACATCATATCTACATGCTCGCTCGGATGGGGAGAAGAATAAATGCTGATGGAAAAAGTAGTAGAAGTAAAAGTTTGGATTTGGAAACGTGGAACTGATTTGGATAAAAAGTAAAAAGGTGTTCTGTCGTCTGAGTTTCTATTGCCTCTGTCGAGAGAGAGAGAGAGAGTTGTCGACTGTCGACTGACGCTTGGATGGGAATATTGGAATGACTCAAGTTTTAAAATCCTAAATGCAAGCCTCTGCATGACTGTGCACATAGGCCTAGTAAATAGAAGATAGATACTAAAAAAAATCAACTTTTGAAAATGACTTCATCAGAAGTGGGAAACTATTAAAGAGGAAGAGTTGAGTTCAAGGAAGCAGAATATATCGCTACTAATACTTTCTCCTAATATATTGTATATAAGTATAATTATATTACCCGTAACATTCCACAAGTACCAGCATACTCGCCATCATAGGAGCCCAGTGTTAAAATCTAAAGTCTAGAATTTCAGATTCCAGAATTGTGTGAGGAATTGAGTGAAGCCAGTCGAAAAGCTTCACTTACGTAAGGTACCTCTCTGGAAAAAAGTGAAAATGTGTACAAGGCTCACTAATAGGAATCAAACTTTCTCTATCCCTCACTTTCTGTGTCATGATGGAAGAGACGAGAGGCAAGGCAAGACGAAATCCGGACGTCAACACAGAATAGAGTAGAGAGAGAAAAAACGAAGAGTAGTAACTAAATGAAATGAGACTATCGTACACCCTTTTTCGGTTAATAGTACTAGTACTCCTCCTACTATACTACTGCTACTGGGACGGGTGCAAAATGAATATTAACTAAATACCATCCTAAGATCACTGTGGGTTTATATTTCACATATAGTAATGGTAAGTACTTATCTATATGGAATGATTGTACCTGTATCTATTATACCTTACTTATACAACTTAAATAAGAATTTTTGCATGCGTCCGAGAGCGGAGAAAGTTGGCCCTCGTACTCTAACTAAGGGTATAGTTATAGTTTTAAGCAGAGCGTATAATATGTAAGGGCGTGCATGGTAGGGTGCCTACATGTTCATGTTGACAGACTAGGTTGAGATCCTTTCTTACTCGTGCTGGATCTGGATCTGGGTCTTATGTACGTGTAATGCGCTGGGCTCGGTAGTCAAGTATGCATGGTGTGTACATTAGTAGGAGTAAAAGTTTCACTTTAGTTTTCTCGGTGACTGACTATTCTGTTCTGTATGGATGGAGATGAGGAGAGCTGAACTGACGAAGGACGACAAGGAAACGACGATGACGACGACGACGACTACAACTATGGAGAAGAGAGAAGATGAAGAATATGACGACTGACACTGAGTAAAGTCAAAATGAACTATAGAACTCTGTGCTGTATGCACGTCCGTACATGTCGTCGAATTTAGTATCCAGTGCAATTTAGACTCTACAACTGGAACTCTATAGATATACACGCTCTAGGCTGGAGTACTACCAGGATTTGAACAGGATGGGTTGGATTGAAGTAGTTTAAGTCAGAAGGACTGAGTGAAGCTCTGTAGCAGATGAAGACGGTGAGATCCAGATGAAGATGGTGAAAAAAGTCCGCTTGTTTCTCTGCCTACCATCCCGTAGGACGGCATACCATAGCATGGGCTCTTGTTCTGAGAAAGGGAAAGGAAAGTAAAGACAGGCATATGGATGCCGATGTGTGGATAGTGAAGCGGCAGAAAAAGTTTCATCCCTTCAACTTTTGCATTAATTTTTTCCCGAACCACACACAGGGAGAGTGAAGACGAGTAGAAGAGACTAGCACTAGCTACGGTAGAGAAAGTGAGAGAGAGAGGGCTGAGGAGAGTAGAGTGAAATACATGGTCTGGTATTTTCTAAAAGGGGAACGAGGCTCATCAGTTACCTTCTAAAGTTTGTCATTATCGAGTCTTTAATCTCGTATTAATATTTTAATGGGGAAAAAAGAAGAGAAGAGTCTGACGGAATTAGTCTCCTCTAGGTGACTGTGATGATCGATGACGCTGCATTAGCATCTCCTTTCACGTCCATCAAATTTCATCCTTCTCCTGGTTCTCTCTCTGTGTCTCGCTCTCTGACTTACTCTTTTCCGTCTTTCTCCCACTTTTTTCCTCCTCTCTCTCTCACTCTTAAAATTCCTCATCCAGCGTCAGCGCAGCCTTTTGGTGTACCATAGTGCCATACCACACCATATTATACCATACCATAAGATTAATCAACTTAATAATTCTTATCATATCATTTGAATATGCTCTGTATATTATTTATTATTATTATAACAGAGTATTTTCAAGCATGTATAGCATATTGAATGCACAGCTGCTACAGTCCGCAAGAACTTACTACCCCTCCTATCCACTAATAAACAAAGCTAATTTCCCCTGCTAATTTCTTTACATCTACATAGGTATGCTACTACTATTTTCAATTTTACTCCAGCATCACTGTAACTTCATCGGGGGCTGGGACTATTATGAAAATTATTGTCTGTAGTAACAGGGGAAGAGAGAGGTATAGTTTGGGCTCCTCCGCATTCAATTATGTAGGATGATTACGTTAGTGGGATACTTTTCTTTTTACTATCTTATCATAGAAGCAAGGGTTACTTTAAAAAGCTGAAGCTGGTGGTGGTACTGGTACTGGAGCTGGTGATCTAGATCCTTTTTTTCCTTTTTTCCTAGAGGCAAAGTGTATTTGTTTCACATATGATCCCATACTTTGGAAAGAATAGAAACAAGGCATAGTCTGGATCTCAAGTTTTTAGCAGTTTATAAATCGAATAGTAGGTGCGTGACTGGCCAGTTCTACAAGTGTAACATGCGTCGTTGGTCTCGTCTCTGAGTTAAAGTAACGTGCGGTTTCAATATCTCAAATGTAGAAAGCACTACGCGTGTAATAGCAATGTGCACACGTGTATTGCCGTGTCTGACTCTAAATTGTTGGTGATACTATGTGGTTTCTAATACTTCTGGAGGAGAATCAATTATGTATCTGGTAGCTAAAGACAATGTTAAGTTGTGCAATAGGATGAAAAGTGGTATATTTATTTGAGGGCCTCTTTCTACTACTTCTTACAGGGCCGGATAATATGGCCAGCGTAGGCAGCCCTCGCTGCTTGAATTTTCAAAAAACATGTCAATGGAACATTTTGCACTTTCCAAAAGTATGTAAAAAGAATATTTTGACTTTTCAAAAACATGCAAATAAATTTTTTTACACATTTCAAAAACATGGAAATAAAACATTTTCCACTTTTATCAAAACATGTAAATAGAACATTTTCCACTTTTTTCAAAACATGTATATAGAACATTTTGCCCTTTCTGAATCAATTAAAATTTTTGGCTTTTCTAAAACATGTAAATGCAACATTTTGCTTAACCAAAGAAAACCATCAATAGAATCGAAATGGTAGTTTTTGCATGGAATCAAATTGCTGTCTAAAAGCAATACCTTCTTCCGGCTCTGACTTTTTACGTCTCAGTTTATATAATTACATAGACAATTGATGGTGGTATACGGGGGAAGCCTTGTAAATTTATTACACATGTTGTAGCATGCTGTAGCATACTTTAGTGTAAATAGGCAAGGATTTAACAGGATGAAAATCTACGATTGCTTCACTGAAGATTCAACGATGTGGATAGTAAGTAGGAAGTGGGAAGGATTGAACATTGCTCTCTGAAAGAGAGAGAGTATTGAGTTAGCTGTTGTAGAGGTATGCTGTTTCTTTTTTGGAGAGGAACTATCCTACTACCCTGTATACATTCTTAACCTGGGCCGACGGGAGCGTAACCATTCCCTTCAGTTATATTTTTGAAGGGCGTGAATGTACGGAAATAACTTGATTTTATTTCATTATTTTCGGTCCGGATTTTATCCTGTCGGTCTACTCAACGTAATGTCCATGGACTCTCATGCTACTCCCGTGTTTGGATTGATCCAAGTTCCACCATGCGTTCTATCCCCATGCACATTTTGTTTTCTCTCCCGGCTCGGCTTTCCCTGTCCCTCAACTTCCTCTTCTTCTGTCTTGTCTTTCAAACAGCGCCGGCACTATGAAGAACTCACTTGGATCTTTGTTCCTACAGGCTCTATGTTGGTTTTGATATAAAAAAAATATTATGTAAGTCCCATGTCAGTGGGGCTGTATAGCGTCTAATCTATCTACAGTGCACACATGTTGATAGTTTTAGGGCTGATACACAGGTAGAGGAGAGTGAAGAGATACATGTGCTGTCATGAATTGGTATCTTTCTCAGCGGTACTGGGTTAGTGTTGTATGGGTACATGTATTAGAGCATAGACTTGACTTGTACAATATATATATGAATGATACGGACTGCATGTGTGCATGTGGAGAGCTGGGGGGAATAGAAGAGGCAAGTCTTGTGTAATTGATCCATCCTAATCAATGGGTCACAATGGAAAAAAACTAACATATTCCCATTCCCATATTTTCAGCTTCTACTATTCTATTTCCCCTTACGTCCTTTTCCTTGCCCCTTGCCTCGCGTGGAGCATGTACAGTGCACAGTTATGATAAGACAAAACCTTTCAGGTTAGCTTAGCTGGAGCTGAAGCGAAGGTCTCCCAAGTACACACAGACATACCAATCGTCCAACGCCAACAACTCCTTTCACTCCATGAACAAATTCATCATCTTTGAGACTAAGAGCCGACGAGAGGAGAAGCATCCCTCTTTATTTCTCCTTCTTTATTTTTTCCCTTCCTTTTTCTTTTCCACCCTTCACTGGCTTTACTTTTACTCTCTTGAGATACAATGCCATTCCGCAAAATATCCTGTACTCTGTACACTGGCCATATCTAGACATATATATATATATACATATGAGTTCATTTATATGTATATATATGTAGCAGGATTTATATGAGGAAAATAATACTTTGCTTTCTCCTTTCGCCTTTCACATTGTTGTCCAGCCCAAAGCCAAGATGAAGCATACATCATATTATGTACTCAATACATGCCCTCAGAGACTATGCTGTCTATAATTTTCTATTTTGTCACTCTAACTCGACTCTTTCGTCGTCCATTTCATCTGAGTCCATTCCATACAGTGTACAGTATTTATCCTTGACTACAAACGAGACGAATGTTCGACAAGATTTGAGGAAAAGTAGACTTCTCTTGGGATGACAATGGTTAGGTCGGATGTGGACTAACGTAACGTAATGCAAGGGATATGTTTCTTCTTGTAGCTGTATACACTTCCTGCGTCTATTTTTCCGCTTTCTGTCTCCTTTCCTTTTGCTTGTTCTCTCTCTGTCTTTCTCTCTACTCTCTCTCTGTCGTCCTCCACCGTTTCTCTCTGTACTTGGGTCTGATGCGTCGGTAAACTATAGAGATCAGGACCAGATCAGTACGGATCTAGTGAGTGGATCGACAGGACCATAGTTTTCAAAACGATTGAGTTGCAAAACTTCCGGAAACAATAGATGGGCATCTCCCCAAAAAAACCTTATTTTATTGTTTTCTCCAACTTTTTTTTCCTGTACCACGACATTTTCTAAATCTCTCCTTCTTTTGGCTTCCTCTGCTACATTAACAACCAATTGCTGCTGTAGCTGTACAAGTAGGAGCATAAGTGCAAGCACAAGCGGGATGGAGATGGCGATGACGATAGATGACTATATGATCAAATTCAATTGGACTCAGATCCATAGTAGAATACAATAGGGAACCAAGACTAGAGCAGTTCTGTCTTTCACTGGTCCTGGTCTAAAAAAAAATATACATGAGAGTGCGGCTTGGCATGGTCAAAACATGAACATCCTGGTATGCACAAAATAAAGCTTTTTATTTGTAGTTGATGGAAAGTAGAAAGGAGAAGACTGGAGGAATGTGAATGTTATGCTGAGCATTTTCTAGAGTTTGAAGAGTGACTTGGTTGAAGATTTGGGGAGTACGTGAGAGAAGGACCACCAGCTCCAGCTAAAGTACAGATAACAGCCGTTGAGCCATTCAAGGAAGACTCCGACTCCGGACAGGGGCAGCATATAGAGCTTGGAAGGGACGGAGAGAAATTCCAAGTCGAAGTCGAAATAGAAGCCACGTGAAAAAAAAGGGTTATCTAGATTTCGATTATATATTTAGTTGTAATGTAAGTGGAACATTGTACGAGTGTACTTTGTATGACAATAATAGTGAGTAGAATAGTGGAGCGCAATAGAGAAAATAGAGACAGATGAATTGAGAGAAAGAGAAGAAAGGAGAAAGCATGTAGGATAAATTGAGAGAAAGTAGGACCATCGACCTTGTCTGTCTTTATACTTATGTATTGGTGAGGATAAAAGGAATGGGCAGAAGAAAAACTTTTTCGGGGTGTATAAAACGGAAATTTCTCAATATCTCTTCAATACAGACAAAGTGGATTGAAAGAAGTGGAAGAAGAATAACTAGTTCTCTCTCTCTCTCTCTCTCTCTCTCTGTCTCAACCAAAATTTTCTCCTGTTTTTTTACTTTCGATTTCGACTCATAGACTTGTACTTCATCGACATCTATGTCTTCTCCTATTTTTTGTGTCTCTCCTCTCTCTCTCTCTCTCTCTCTTATGCAACCAAAAACCAAATCGGCCAGAAAATTTTCAGCACCAAAAAACCGTTCCATTTCGTTAAAAGACAAACTTTTGTTGGAATGGAGATTGGTCCCTGTACACCCAAAAAACCATCACACCACTTCTTCAGGCCAGATGACTTGGCTTTCTCTCCTAGCTTCTTATTCTATATACTTACTATACTTATTCTACACGATTCATTGAGCCAATTTCCAATAAAGCTACTTACCCCTTTCCATCCGCTCTTTCCTTTCACTCTTCATGTTGTCTCAAAAAAATTCATTCCCCGTCATGTGAGGTATTTTACGTATTACGAATCAGACTATTTTTGCACTTTTGAGTTTTACACTCTATCCCTTCTATTTCATCCCTTCCTATAGACCATCATAGATCTGTGTTGAGCCACTCTCAAACACTACTTATGTCAATTTTTATTTGCATGGGCGGAGTAAATGTGAAAGCTCTTGTCATTCTATCAGGACCCATACCAACACTTTTCTCGTCTTTACCTTTACTTTCTTCTTTTAAAAAATGATGTTGCTCTGCGGATCAAGGAGAAATAGAAGATTACACTTAGTCTCTCTCTCTCTCTCTCTCGACCTCCACGCATCTAATACATACACATTTAAAGTTGACATGATGGCAATCATTTAGACTTCTATGTTATACATTATTCTGGAACCCTACCGTCCTTTCTCTCTTCTTTACTGAGCTTATGGGCTTCCATCTCCATTCACGTTTTCTATACTTCAAATTTGTTTTACTTTCTCCATCTTAAACACTTAACCTTTCGCATTAAATTTCTCATTGAGTTTAGAAACTAGCTTTACAGTGTTTGTTGTTTCAATTTAAATTCATTCAAGTATTTACACAGATACGTGAGCTCTAATTTCTAATCCAAAGCCCTACAGTACATGGGATATTTCATGATATAAATAGTAAACTTAATTAAGCTGAACTTTACAAACAACTTACTTTGCTCTCTGCTTATACTTTTTGAGTTGGATAATTGACAGTAAATGAATGTATGGGACAAGACGGGAATTTTATGCTTTTGTAAGTTAACTGGAAATAGAAAAAAGGACCTTGCGTTTTTACGCATGTACAATGACATGAAATTATAGCTTGAGCTCTTGATAAACTATTGAAACTCTATACTATTGTTACTATGATGACTACAGTGGACTTATGTCACTCTAATATGTAGAGTAAGTAGTTTTTAATTTTTTAAGTAGTTAACTTCATGTATATAGTAAACAGTTGTTATCACAATTCACTCGTCGTACGCATACCCAATGTTTTCCTTTCTGAAATTAGGTGAAATACACGGAATTGAGAAAGTCTGGAGGGAATTTCCTCTCCATTCATTGTATGTACGGAAAGGTGTAAGCGCATGCATGCAATTCTAGCTTCCATCACCCATAAACACAACTTAGGATTACATGGAAGACAAAGTAAGGGGATTTTGTTTATCAACGGATGTTGGACTCAATTGAAATGGGTCGATGATATGTCGATAGTTGGAGACATGAACGGACTTGAGGCTACAAAGGGGAAGCCAGTCACATGTTTCACGTGATTTCCACTAGCTTTCTCCTCACTACCAACCTCCCTGCACACATGGGTTGTCTACCACCATTGCACCAAATGCTCTAACTCATGAGCTGTAACTACTGACTACAGTACTGCGAGGGTACGAACGTGGACTAAACATAGGTAGGTACATGTAGCTCTGGCTCTGGGATACTCTCAGCCTGTAAGATGAATTGTTCCATTGGTTTCTCTTGATTTTACTTTAGAGAATTCTATTGATACGGATAACTTGCATCACACCGCAGCCACAACTCACTAAAAGCGAAAGTAAGCCTTGTAGTGACTCGTCACAGCCCATTCCTATGAGAAGGGAAAGGTATACCATAGAAACGGGAGACATAGGAGAGAACATAGCATCACATGAATACAACCAGCAATCTTATTGAAGTAAGTAAACGAGTTCAACATGGACAAGACCAACAAAGATTGCATGTTAGTCAAGCATAGAATTAGCAGAGAACCGTTTTTCGCCCTGTACAACCCAACAGTAGTAGGTATCATGTGCAGTACAAGGCTGAATGAACCCTCAACGTTAGTTACGGCTTCTGCTGGAGACGAAAAAATTACGAGCGGTACGAAAATAATTTTTTTTTGTTCTCGTTGTAGTTTTTGGTCGCGTGTCTTTAGGTCGAAAGGGACTAAATTACACACACTAAAACCTATAATTTCCCCGCACCAACCAACTTCTCATCGTCTCTCTGTGCTCTCTATAGATACTTCCTTCGCCCTACTACCTATTTGTGCATGCTCTCAAATCTTGTGGTGTATTTCTTACGCTGGTATTTCCTATACTATCTCCAGCTGTACTACAAGCTTCCGCACCCTTCATTTCCAACAATGAGTAGAGCGAATAGGGAATACCGTCACCGTCACAGTTCAGCATATAGGTACATACATATATATAGTTTGTATATATCAATGTACGAATTTAATTGTTGATTGATTGTATATTGTGGATTTAGTACAAGATATAGCATAGCAACCGCAATAATACATAAAATTAAGTATTTTTACTTTAACTAGGTTCTGTTGGATCTTTTGTAATCATAATTAAATCTAGCATCAGAATATGCACGATTTCCACGAGTTTTTTTAAGATCCGAGCATATTTACAATTTTAGCTTAGAATACTCCTGCACCTAAAATATTGTATGTAATGGTACCAAGGTGTGCGGATTCTATTCCAGTATCTTCGAAGACGAGATTACTTTGTGAGAAAATACGATACTTACCAACGTACAGAAACTGATAAATGTAACTACACTAGTGAAAATATATTATTGTAAAAGTGGAAATGCGGATAGGAATATGGTTGTGACCAGACCGGGAGCTTTGTCGCACGTACGAATCCTCAACTTGAGGTTTGTGAGGTGAATTAAAATGTTCTGACACTGTCGTCAGAGACTTTACTTGGGTTAGGCCTATCACTATCCAAGTCTCCATGTGCATACGACATACACTGCCACTTACATATACATAGTTATTAGGTTGGCACGTTACTGGGTGTATGCATGTATATTGATTGGGGTATGCTTAAGCTATGTAATATGGAAAAGGAAAACCAATAGTGAGCCCAAGACAAACCAAGTCAAAGCAGGACAAGAACAACAGACAAGGAAGGCTGGGGAAGGCATGAGAATGTGTGGATGGAAAAGGTGTTTAGTGTTTCTGACCTGTTCATGTTCAGATGGTTTCCTTTCCTTTGTCTCTTCCCGTCCACCTTATGACAGTATGCAGGACCCCCTCTCCCCACCATTACCTTAGTCGCCTTCTCTGTATGCACGTAGGGAGAGGTAGACTGTGGGAGATTGAGTAGACGGGAAGGAGGGAGAGAGAAAAATACAGTGTGTTTTTGGTTTTGAGAAAGGTACAAGTAGGAAAAAATGCTCTGAGAACATGAACAACTCATAAAACCACCACCCTGAGATGGAAAAATTAACTCTCACGAAGGTGGTGAATGGTACCGCTCAGATAAATTAAGACACGTACTTTCTCCTTCCTCCATTTCTTCTCCAGTTTTCCTCTCCTCTACATTATCCCATCAGCACGTTGGGAGCTCTACCTTGTTCTTGTTCTACCTACTTGTATCTTTCACATGTGTGTACTCATACGCCACACACCCACAGTACAGGACATGCATACCTACCTCCGATACGGGATGTGATGGGTGGAACTGTAATATATAGAGACGCTTAGAGGAATCACATAGCCGTCGCTACCACTTCCGTCCCACCGCAATCACTCCACATTTTTCCATGTTCTCATCAGCTCCTCGCAAAGCTTTCTTTTTCGATTTTTTTCTTCGTCAGATTCTTTACGGATCTTACGTGCGAGCTGAGATAAATTCCAAAGTAGAGTCTAGACAGTCAACGTCAACCTCAACGTCCACCTTTCTCAACTTCGACTCAGCCATGGGAGATTCAGAGTTGAGCCGCACACACACACACATACCAAAAGAACACTCGAAGATTCCGAATCGGATTCATTTCCCCTTGTGCCCTTCATGCGGTTAATCCACACATATTCATTTAACGTTAGTTGTAGTAACTGTAGTGCGTTTGACAGTACGCAGAGTCACAGCTGTGGGGACTAGAAAAATTTCTGACGATGAGATGCATAGCATTAGGAATTTTTACAGTAATGCTCATAATTATAATAATAATTATGGTAGTAGTAACCATGTGTATAGGAATGGCTGTGTGAATGGTAAAGGGTGTACATAGGGAGAAGCATGTCATGGAGTTGGAGTGGTCGTAGAATTTAATGAGTTAGATAGATATGGAAAAGTTAACGTCTCGGTTCTGTTTCGGTATATGGCTTATGTATACATCTGGCTTGAAGGAAGGGTCATCGAATTCGTTGTCGGAATCCTATGATTACTACAGAGCATTACTTTGCCGCAAAGAATTCCTCCGGTCATTATTATGCAATGGATTCTCTCATGACTTTCTAAGGCTTTCCCCAATACCAGTATCAACGAGGACTGGGATAGTGGTTGTCAATCGTTCATTTAATGTAAGAGGAGGGGATGATGCCGGATTTTTGGATCTAGCTACATTCGTCTGCTCTTTTACTACAGTGAAACACAAAAGGGATGAACTTATCAATAAAAAAGCGTTCATCTACATACATATGGGTAGTACAGACAGCAGTGGTGTGCTGCCTGCGTAGATACATAGCATGTACTCATGTAGACATTTTTTTTCGTACAGGGAGCTGAATGGGGATAAGAATTAGGAGGGACGATGAAATTTACGGAAGTGCGGTGTAGGATTGAATGATAGGAAAGTCATGAATACAGAATAGATGACCAGAAGCTACCTAGAGTTGTAGACGTAGACGGTAACGGTGACGGTAGTCGGGATTTGTACAGTAGATAGTAATTCAAGTCAGAAAACTTTCCTTTTGGACTTTTTTGATGTGAGCGTGGATGTGGAGTGGATGTGTACGTACATAGGGTGGTGGATGGGAGGGAAAGTCAAAGTAGGTATCTATTTAGTTATCAGAGCATAATCAGATTCAATACTCAATACTCAATGCCTAACTAGCTTATTGCTTGCATTTCAATTGCCATCTAGATTTCACTCGTACTTTTAAAACATGTTCCAGATTTATTTGATTTCTTTGAGTTTCACTTTCCACTTGAAACCATGTGTGTACATACGCACTCAACATACCAATCCAGATCATCCTGGTCCTTCCGTCTCCGTCCTCCCTATCTATGTTGTATGTAGCAGAATATAATTGTGGTTGGCTGGAGGCAGCGGGCGCTCTCCGTCTACACTCAACATTATTCCAAATACATTGCCACTATTACATCACTGTGAATGATTATATTAGGGATGGAGAGGACGGGGAAAATTCGGAAAGTACGTGATAAGATAGAGGAGAGGGCAGAGAAAGGGGATGGTGGACAGTGGTAATAGTGGTAGGGACTCGTTGTACGGAGTAAAAAGAGAGAAAGAGTCCGTTTTTTAGACTCCAAGAATAGAGGTGAAAGTTTGTCTGGTTTTTGTGAAAAGAAGTAGAGAATTTTTTCGCAAGTCTTGCACAAAATTTGAATTGGAATCATTTCATTGCTTTTGCCTACAAAGAGAGAAAGAAAGAAAGAAAGTCTTTTCCTGTGGGACGACCACTGAGCGGGAGTTGAGCTGAGTCCGATGGAGATGGAGATCCATATATAAGAATGGTCCGAGTGCCCGTACACCATCCACCATGCCCATCCCAAAGCACCACCAACATCCCACATCTCATGGAAAAGGTCATCCGTGGAGACCGCGTCATCACCAGTCACGCTGACCGTCCCAAACCACCCGATCCTCTTTGAATGCAAATATTTTCACATCGAATTGTGTTTGCTGTCTTTCACGAGAAAAACTTTTCCCAACAGCTTCCTCCCAACTTATCATTTCCTCAAACTTTATTCACTAAACCCACATGGATAGCTATACGTATGGATCCTGGTCCTGGTCCTCGTCGAGTTCGAGTCTCATACGGCCAAAGTCACAAGTCCTGGTTGGTCCCGTATTCTTATTCGCTTTCCTATTCTATTCCCCCCACCACCAAGCCCACTACCCACTCCATCCAACAACCCCAAACCTATTATAAAATACATCACATCCCTCGTCAACATAGTAAACAGACAGAGCATAGAAAGTGAAGGTACCTATATAATCTATATATGGATATGGATATGGACGGAATGAAGTCCCTTGGCTCCACAGTCAAATTATGTCCACTCCTGACAAGCCTCCATCCCAAATCGAGACGTATACACGAAACCTATCGATGCATCTCAATGAGCTTCTCATATATTCTCACTTACTTTTTTTTAGACCATCTCATAACTACGTTTCCAGACTTGACGTGACAACGACAGCAGCAGCAGAGCAGAAAACTTCACTCTTCCAAAATATCATAGAGTGGAATCCAAATAATGCAAATATACTTCTCGTAATCGAAATCCCAAAAAGGACACATTCTTACATTTCTATATATCAATACTTTTTACTAATAGTGTATTCCAAATTGTCCTTATCTCAATCAGATTAACTTTCACTTTGGATTTTTCAAGTGTTTCGTAGACAAATTGTATTTTGAACTCTCGACATTATGACATGACGCGACGATCATGTAGGATCAGAGGAGTTAGGATGAAAGTAAAAGGAAAATAGGACATTGGATGTAATAAGCAGAACCGTGAAGCATGTTGTTCCATGACATGGTAGTAGTAGTAGTAGTTTCCCTGTTTTTGAGTAGCTCCTACACGGTACAACTCAAGGCTCAAGGATCCACAAGATAGACGGGAAGAAGCTGAGTGTGAATGTTTTGCGTCGTTTACGATGCCATATGACATTACATGAAGGAAAGGTGGAATGAAGAAAAAAACGAGAAAGAAAAGGAACATTGGATCATTTTTGAGAAGCCAAAAAGCTTCTTAAGGTCTGTATGATGTGCTCATTCCGAGTCGTATATGAAGCGGAAATTCCCTTGATGGCCCTTTCTCTCTTGGAGCCGACTGAAAGCATTGGAACGGGATTGAAGAACGTCAACGGAGAGAGAGCGTGGGGTTTTAGGTAGGAGAGGAGAATGATGGTGCTCCGAGTCCAGCTCCTCCAGCATCCAACACTCAAGATCATATGCTGGAAGCAAAAAATTTTTACTCTACGTACACACACATGTAGGTAGAGGTAGATCTGTTCCTCATATATAACATACCTCCTCTATGCACATTCCTATTTCCCCTGAAACGGAAAAAATTCTGTCCATTTTCCTCACTCTTTCCCACTGCCACCAAAATTAATTTTTCCCTCTGCTTTTTTTTCCCTTCCAAACCCGAACAACTCCAGGACTCCAGTATCCTGCATTTGAGCAGGAACATCCCTACAACTCATAGTGTAATCCAAGTAGCTCGAGAGCCGTTCCCTACTCGTTACCACCGTTTGTCAGCCCTAACCCTTCCCTGCCTCTTACTCCTCCAAATCTCATCTGTACATTGACATGTGCTGTTCATATAGTCAGCTCTGTACTGCGTGGGTCTAGAACTCATATGTGAGGGAGGGAAAGTGCAATGTATCGGTCTGGGCCTCGGCTTTGGCAGTCGAAAGAGTTTACCTTCAATTATATCATCCATCCAACAATCTAACCTCTCACATGGTTATTGCTTGTTACGAAAAAATAGACACATTTCTATGCTTGGTATATGTACACCTTCCAACCTTCCTCCCTCGGTTGACGTTAAGACTCCTACCCTTCATCCTCGTTCTCGTTCCGGTTATAAACAGAAGACATTCCGGAATGAAGTAGAAAGCTACGTGTATGAGCACATAACAAACGTCCTTTCTCTTTTTTTTTGTAGAAAGGTTGTAGTTGTAGGGAAGTAGTAGGTTAGGTAGGTATTTCTCTTTTATAACTACCTAGTTGGGTTTGGGTCATTGTGCTTGTATGTAGGTTCTGTGTAGGACTGTAGACACGACATGATTTTGAGTTGATCTCAATTGGAGAAATGGGTGATATATGCTTTTTATAGTTCATATATATGAGAACGAATTACAAAGCCATGGGCCAGTTGTTGGATGAATACTGTGAGCTTTCATTGTGTCATTCCCAGAACTAAAAATAGACATATAGAGCTGTAAGGAGATGGACAGAGACATTCTTTCATGACTATCCCTATTATTACAGATCCGTTTTTTATAACCCATCATCTTTATTCTCCTCTCTGTTCTTTTCTATTCCATTTCAATTCTACTCCTGACCCCAGAGAGACTATATAGATTCTAGGGGTTTGCCTTCTTAGCTTATGGATTTTATTTGACCGTTTTTACGTTTCTCTCACAAGGACTCTTTTCCCTGGTCTGCCTTTCTAACATTCAAATATGATGTGTGCACATACTGACAATCCATATCGAAAATACCGACAAGTATGACATGGAGTCCATTATATGAATTGTCCATCTTCCATCCCTCTCCTTGCTTCAAGTATTACAATTACTGCAGCCATCACTATAATTATGATACCCATTGCTATTCGACAGCACCACCACCACCACCAAGCATCATATACAGTTCCAGTGACTTGTTGAAAAAATGATGAAAATGTATGAAAAGTGAAAACGTGAGAAAGGACGAAAAAACTTTGTACTCTTCACTCTGAGTCAATTGAGATGTCCAAGTCTTCCATTCGACTTCAGTTGAATTTCATGTTTCTTGAGATAGGGATGAGGTACACATGGTAAGTAGTAAAATCGTAACTCTAAAACACATACATTTTCAGAACTTTCTTTTGTAGAAATTGTAGACAGGGGTGGGTTTCCCAGTTGATTACAAGATAATGCAAGAGAAAGGCAACTTTCTCCAAATCACATTTGTATATTATATATTTTTGTTATTCTCGTAAGCTGAGGGCTTTGACTGTGGGAAGCTGGGATATGTGAACAGTGAATGTATGAGTTGGAAATGGAGACATAGAATGAAATGAGAGTTAAAAGAGTAGACTGTAGAATTTACTGTAGTGCTGTCCGCCGCCTCTGTCTCTGTGTTGTGACTGAATTGAGTGAGTGGTGTTGGTCCATGTATTAATTAGGTAATTGGAATCACACACTTGAAAAGATCTATTCAGAGGGGACAAGATGTGGAAGTCCAGTGTCATTTGGACACATTTCCACATTCCTCCCTATAGCAGCGGCCAGAGTTGTAGGAGGAGAAAAAGAGTGAGAGAGAGTAGCATGGATTAAACGATGAAAGGACACTTTTGTTCAAACTATGTAACCACCAGTCCCAGTCCCAGCACCAGTCAGAGTCAAAGTCAAAGCCGAAGCAAGGACCATCTCTCATCATCCAAACCAACACATCTCTTCCCTCCAATTTCAATTACAAAATAAACACTCCTATATATTTACCTAGGTGGACTGGTGGACATATAAAACATAGTGAGTAGGACTGGACTCACAAGAATCAATATCAACACCTCAAAAAACGTAGACCATCAACATCTCTCTTGTCTTCCCCACCACACCACTGTCGACTGTGGAACTGACACATTGACGAAAATTTAAGCCAAGGCTTTTAGACATACACTCACCCCATATGTGTTACCCCTTCTTCCCTTGGCCCTCCTCACAATGATCATACCATGTACATATTTATTTGTGTGTAGCATGACATGCCATCCAAAATATTTCCCTGTTTCTAGTATTTTTTTTTTATATATTTAGGATTGGAAGCAAAGGGGAAAGCCTAAATTGAGTGATTTTTGTTCTGTCCAAAAAAAATCGTTCTCTCAATAAAAGTCCCGTCCCCGTCTTGGGTTTTTCTTAAATTCCTCCCAGGTTTCGTTAGTTTGTAGGTATAAAGATATTTTCACAATGTCTCGGAAAATGACAAAAAAAAATACAGATATCTTTATAGAAACTAGTTGTTGGGAATACAGGAGAAAACATGGGAAAGTCTAGAGTCTAGAATGAAAGGAGGTAAGATATCCGTGGGTTTTGTGCTGTTGGTAGTATTGGTATTGGTATTGGTATAGCTAAACTTACATACATATCCATGAAGGTTGTTATACATTGGTAAGGTATGCCATAGCCATAGAAATAGAAAACCACTGACACATTACACATATGGCATCTAA
This sequence comes from Dicyrtomina minuta, assembly GCA_949802685.1. NCBI lineage: Eukaryota > Metazoa > Arthropoda > Collembola > Symphypleona > Dicyrtomidae > Dicyrtomina > Dicyrtomina minuta. The sequence continues at coordinate 39,253,770 of OX461812.1, forward strand.
ACACGCACAGGTCCCCCTAGAAAAATCTTGTCAGGCAAAGAAAATAATGTCCCTTGACTTTTATATAACCTCTCGTGAGAATTGCCCAAATCCCAATGTTCCTATACATGGCCAACTTTCCTCTCTTTTTTTTACAAACTTTTTAGTTTGCCTACTGCACGTATGGCAATGTGATGTGTCACATATATCTGTTCCACACAACCTATTACCACCAGAGCGGCTGGCTTTAAAAGTAGAATCCTCCTCTCTTTTTTTTTAAATTCTTCAGTGTATTTTGTAGCTTGGTTTTATTTTTTTCGTACTATCGCCATTCGCTGTCTCTCTCTCTCTCTCTCTCTCTCTTTCACTTATTTCTATTTTCTCTATTTCAATTCACTGTCATAGATTTTAAGTTGATCGGTTTCAAGTAAACCAAACTGAGCTGAAAAAAATCTTTATGTCTTTTTCCCCAATCCCTTCCTTTTCTTACTTGCAAAGCTTTCCCTGAGTTCCCTTGGCCTTGTACAGAATAGATTCAGATTCTGTTGGAAAAATGAAATTGTACACCATAAAAAGACTACTTGTGGGTCTAAATTCAGTGGGAAAAAAGGTCCTGGGAAAACTAAATAGTACATGGAGTAAAAAATATATATATTTGTTGGATAGAGAGAGAGAGAGAGAGAGATGTGGAATGCTAAGAGAGAAAGTAAGAGAATGTTTGGAGGGATAAGATGAAATGATAAAATCGTAAACTTTGTATGTAGTTCGAAGGGTGTGTGCCCCACACTGCGGAGGTAGGAGAGAGCTGCATGGGGAACATATGAAAAAGTTTCACTTGTGATATCTATCATCATAACTGTAGATAATAATTTGCTCGTTAATGTCAATGAATCAATATTACATGAGCTTTATACGAGCTTTTCGAGAGCGTCGCGAGTGAAGGAGTGAGGCGACTTGTCATTTCATATTGCTTTTTCTAATATTATTACATGACCATATTGATGGTCACCAGACTTGGTCCTCGTCCTCGTCGCCATCGTCGTCGTCGTCGTCGTCGTCATCGGCATCGTCACAGTCGTCACAATGTCGGCCTTGACTTGCCTCACTTCTACTTTAACAGTTTCGTTTGGTATGCCACTGTATGGTATGGAGTATGGAGTATGGAGTATGGGATGGCCGCCAAATTGAACTATGGAACCCCTGTCTGGTATGATATGATTTGATGGTGGGAGCGGGAGCACCCACAGTTCAACTTTAACATGTACTGGACTGGAAATGCCAACTGGAAAATTGAACTGGAGCGAGGGTGACAGTGTAAGTTACGACGTCAATATATGAGCAATTTCCTTTTGACTTTAGCAATGGCTACAATCTACAATCTACAGTTCTACAGTACAGATACTCTCTTTACCCACACCGACAACCGACACTTACCCACGACCCACCTTATAATTCCATCGTATTCCACATATTCCAACCGAACAAATTCTGAGAGCAGGAGACGAAATGGGGAATCAAAATATATGTACTACCTATATAAACTACCATATGTATCTTGGAGTAAGCTAGCAGACTGTATACATATTGATGATTTTCCTTGGGTCGGCTATAGTATGAGAAGTGACAGTAGGAGACAAGTAGTCAATGATAAATTCTCCACCTGCTCGAGTACTAATCATTTGAAACATGTAAACTCAAACCTGAACTGTGGGATGAAATGTCTGTCGTTGTATTTTCTCGCACGAATGATAGGATCGATGTAAATACAATGTGAGCCACCCCACACACTCACAAACTCTCTCTCTCTCTCTCTTTCCCTTCCTCCCTTCAACAAACTAATGCCAACCCCAGAAATTACTATTACTATCCAAATTATTTCAGCCCTTTTTTCCCCTCCAAGCATCCCTGTACATTTGGAAAAATTGTAAATCTATCGTTTTTAAAAATTGTACATTTGTTTTTGAAAAATGAATTGGGTTTTAAAAATTTTAGAATCTCTTACTCAAATACTGTGGATTAAAAACTGGGAACACGCAAAATTCAGCCATTTTTTAAATTTTTTCTAAAATTGTCTTCACTTCGAAACATAAACCTAAGTAGCATCCAGGCTACAGATAAAATGTGGCGCAATCTTTGTCTTGCTGGATGGAGGTTATAGGTAATAAATTCCTATCCCTATTTTGATATGGAGAACTGCGTCCGGATAGTACGTCCTTGTCGTTTCTATAGATAAATAGATGGATGAAATGAAAATCATGTTGAGTCAGAGAACGCGAGTCCTGTACATGTTTGTCAAGTCAAGTGTGTGTGTGTGTGTGTACATAGGTGGATGTAGATCTAGATTGGTTGACTTAGTCTTGGTTGGTAAATGTGGATGTAGATGGAAAGGAGTTAAGACGAGATGGGTGAGATAGCTGGGCTAAAACCGTCACTACTACTTAGATAACTTAGGAACGACATGACAAGACAACCTTTTCCAAGTACACAAGAAGACAACAGAGAGCGGAGAGAGAGAGAGAGAGAGAGATGTGTGTTCCAAGAGAGAAAAAGTTTAACGAAATGATTAATATCCTTAAGTTAAAAACTGGGATTTTTTCTTGAGCTTCTCACCCGACGGATAGATAGATGGATAAACCCAAAGAGAGATGGATGACTGAGTCTCCTACACCGTACACATAGGGACCGACCCACTGCACAGTGCTGTATAATACTGATTGTGAGTAGGTATGTACATTGTGCGTGAAGTGCATATAGTATGCATGTGCCCGTAATTTCAGGTCCAGGACATACGTATATGCAACTCTCCAACCCCTGCCCTGCTCTTGTTATGGGATGGCGATAGATATGAGATGGAATTATTGGAATGTATAGTAATAGTAATAGTAATATTAGTGACTAGTGACTGGTACAGAAAGATAAATACGTACATTCTGGATGATCTGCGTAGAAGTTTTTCTTGTCTAAAATAGTTACTCCAACTAACTATGAGATTGGCGGTGGATATAGATAGATAACTCATATAACTGCTCATCCATGTGAGAAGGAGAGAGAGAGAGAGAGAGAGAGAGAAGAAAAAATGAAGGGAAACTTTCTTGTGATAGGCTACATATGAGGGAAGAAGAAGGTATGAAAGTGTTTGTAAGGATAACTAGGAGCATCTCTGTGTACTTGTGTAGTCAGGCTATGTGAACTCGTTAAATTTAAGTGTCGTTACTATGTTTACACACGTACTAACTGCCAGATCGGGGGAGACGTGTAAAAAGAAGATTTCTTGAGATTTTCACACTCAACCTTCCCACCTCCACTAAAGGCAGAGAGTCGAGTCTGTAGACTGTAGGTAGGTACATAGTGCCTCTCATATACTCTTCTCACTTCTAATTTCCCCCAAAAACTCCAAGCAGGGTGTAACATTTCATGTAGTTGAGGACGGTAACGGTACATACTAAATCCGCTCCATGTAGTGAGAGTAGGTACCTACTACCTGGAAATTGTACGTCGCTCCTCCACGCTCCAGTTTCAGTATCTCCTAATTTATTTTCAAATACATAATGTTATCTATCTGGCTAGGTATGAAGAGCATATGATGAGTCTACTCAGAGACTAATGCAACAGAAATGCACTTATTCAGTCTTTCCCTTTTCAGTTTTCATCCCTTCCTCAAATCTCACTCACCCTCCTTCTTCCTCTATGGATCTCTCGGCGCTGTCTCTGGGGTCAAACTCTAGTTTGCCACGCCAAGGTTTCCGCTGCTACACGCACAAATATTCTAGGATACACATTAACACACTGTTTTCACAGTCAGCAGTAGTTGTCACGTATTACAATTACCATGCCTTTAATTTCAACACAAACATGTTGAAACCCTCAGCTGCTTTGACACACATTCCAACTACCGAACATTAACTCAGTCGATAAGTAAGTATTTCGTACATCAATATCTAGTAACATGAAAATCTTAAAATGCAGTACGATTTAAAGTGAATCAGTATCATTTTTAATCGTATCACAGTACCCCAGCAAAGCTATAAAACTTGTATCCCTTCCCCTTCCCATAGCTTCATCTTCATGCATTCTGAACGTGAATAAAAATCATCAAATCGAACATAAAGCTACAGCAACTAAATAATTTCAGTTTGAACATCTCCATTTTGTCCACTACTTTGTCGTACATTTTATTTATCTAAATATCCGCAAGGTTATCAGTGTCTATAGAAAAAGCGTTTTTTTTTCTTTTTACTTTTTTAAAACTTACATTGCATCGTCAAATGAATTGAGATTAGAATTCAAATATTTAGCTAGAATTTAAATGCATCAAATAAAAAACGAGAGAGAAATATCCAGAATCTAGGAGGAGAAAGCGCTATACTATCTGCGCACTTGGTTGTCACGGAATTGATCATCTTGATTTCGAGGACATTTTAGGCCTGTCTTTGAATTTGGAGGATGAGAGAGAGAGAGAGCGAGAGAGAGAAAATGTAAAAAAAAATATATATGGAAAGGGAAAAAAGCGAAAAAGGATTCAGTAGAGTGAGGAAAAGGTGGTCAATGACGTAAATTGTCTTTAAGAATTCAAAACCATTTCATTGAACATTCAGTGGCAATTGAAAATTGAAAAATATTCAAAGTAGCCCCATAGTTATCACGTCTTCCATCTGAAAACTCCACAACTCCAGAACGAAGAGAGTCCACAGAGTAAAGATCATGGATATGTATAGAGATAGGAAGCCGTGGTCGTGTGTGAACATGCAAAAAACTTCATCTTTCCCTCCTTTCACTCGCTTCCTCTACGTGCCCACTCTGCATATCTGAACATACCTGAAGAGTAAGTACGTACGTAGAGAAAGGAGTCGTCTTCTCTCGTGTGCATGAATACAAATAGTATTTGTGTGAAGAGAACGTAAAACGGTTTGCTTTTGCTCTCTCTCTCTCGCACACACAGTCCTTGGATTCTAAAATTCGAGCCGAATCCGATGCCGAGCGGATAAAAAGCGAAAGGGAAAAGGCAAGTAAATAGGATGGGAGTGAGGAAGACGGAATAAAAACCGAGAAATTTCCCAAATGGAGGGTAAACGAGAAGAAAGATGTATGGTGTGGTAAGTACATTTGAGTATGGGGTGCATCATCATCATCATCGTGGTATGGCGTTCCATGCCTCCCATCACCGAACCATGCCAGACCATACCAACACCAGGACCAGCCCCAGCCAGGCCGGATCGGATTGTAGAATTCAGAATATTTTCCATTCATCTCAGGTTTTTCTTTGACTTCAGCACTCTCTTTTTCACTCAGACCATTTTCCCTTCAAAAATACACTGAATTGCAGTCAAGTAAAACATGGAACACCTTTTCCTCACAACCTTTTCTCTATCTCCACATTCTCTTTCCTCTCACTCTCTGAGTCCCAAACGGCAAACAGGTACCTGCCTTCTCCCCATTTCTCCATTTGAAGACCACAAACCCCTTCTTCCTTCCTCAACCTTTCTACTTTCACCGCCTTTTTTGCATATTTGAAATCTACCAAGTCTTCTCACATTTTTCCCCGAACCGCGACCGCATAGTTATCTAGCATACTTGAACTTCAACACCTGCTTAGCTTTTTTCCTTCATTCTCGAAATCAAATTCATGTTCGCATAAGTAAAATGTAGGTAGGTAGTTACTTTCTTTTTTCTTCTCCTGTGCATAGTTCTCTTTCCTCTCCTTTGACTCCGTTACAATTATTTAAATGGCACTACATACTCCATTATTATTATTTCTATTTTTTATAATTTCTTCCAAGTTTTGAAAATGGATTATCTATCAATCCACATTCCCAATTCAAATAAAACCCGTCTTCTTTAACACTAATTTCTAATATTGTTACTCACTGTAATTTACATCACACTGATTTGCCTAAGACAGTGAGGTACAAATACCGCCAGGAGTTGTGCTTATTGAAGTGAGTTCCGGGTTTTCATGAAGTATTGTAGGTATGTCGTCTATGGACATATATGTAGATACATACCTAGTTCGTTTAGTTGGTTGGTTGGTGATAGTGCTTGTGCTAATGGTAAAAATGGTAGGTCCACGAACCACACCACAAGAAAGAAAAAAAGAAGAAAAAAAAATCCAACCGTAAAAGTTTCCTTGGACTTTTTCACTTTTTTTTTCTCTCTTCTACTCTGCCTGAGAACTTTTAAACTCTATAAATGCCTTCAAGTCATGTGGTGAATACATTTCAAAGTTAACCCAAGAGTTACGCAATTTCTCTACTCTGGATTCTACATGTACTGGAATTTTCTTTGAATATCAAACCAATAACGAAGGGAAGAAGACTTGTAAGATGTGAATGAGATGAGAAGGAGGAGGGGGTGGTAGGTGAGTAGCATATTTTGCTCATATGTCCTGCTAAGGACCTTTTCAAGTCTCATATTATCATCTCTGCCATCACTTGAACATTCAGAGCGTCAAAATCAGAATACTCTAAATTTACTCTACTTGCAGTAACCAAGTTGAGTTAGAAACCTATTGAATGTTTACACATAATATCGCATCACAGTTATATTAACAAATTTAGAATATATTGATCTCAGGAATTTCTCAAATTTTAAAAAAATTGCAGGGTGCAGTAGTTGCAGTAAAGGAGGAAGAAAGTGTGAAAACATACAACAGAACAGATTGGAGTAGCTCAAATTATTTGCTTTTTGAGGTTTTTAGCTTTGACTATGACTATGGACATTGTGCATTATAATCCTCACAAAGGATATGCGCTATGCAATAACTGTAGATTAATATTATTTTCAAAATTCATATTTAGAATATATACTTCCTATTTTCTTCATAAGGTATAACATACAAGATACCATCCAGTAGAAACGTTCCTCTGTCCTGTCTCAACTAAATTTGTTGTTTAATATGTGGAGTTAGGATTAGGGAAGGACATAGGAAAGCACACAGCTGGTGCAACAATACTCCTCATAATATACAAGCATTTCAAGACACATTTACCATCTCAACAAGACATTATATAGAAAATTTATAAATAAAATAAATTAATTCCAACACAGACTGCCCGGATAACCTATTCTTCCTTAGTTTCCCTCTGCACATACTTTCCCTCACGATGGGAGCAATAGTTAACGCTGGCACTATAGAGCTCTGTCTTTCTCTCCTTTTACAATTATTTACTTCACTTTCTCTCTCTCTTTCTCCAGCTTTCCTTCTAGTAAACAGATACAGGAATTGCTCCTCCTCCCCACCACTACCCCTACTACCAACACACAGCACACACCACATAACGGTGTCTCCATAGAAGCTAAGTTAAATAATGTACAAATGGTAAAAGCGGAGTCTATGTTATAGAGAGAGTTTACGTAAGTCATACAAAATAATTAATGACAATCTTAGATTGCATATAAGTATGTATTGAAATTTTGAAATATAGTTATGCAAAATTGAGCTTGATCAATAGGTTTCTTATCACCGACAATTGTAAAAATATTATTACTCAAGTTCCAATCTCGTGCTTAATAAGCCTATGTTGGTACTGGTAAAAATATCTTTAGTAGTATTATTATTTTTTTAAATAATTTGGATATGTACAGAAATATTATTGTAATACAACTGTGTGAATACGACAACGATATGAACTTCAATAGAATATACGAATATTTGAATTCAACAGACTACAGAAATAGTAACTCACTAGACAGTTCAGGTCATGTCTGCATACTCATAACAGAGGGTAGATGACATATATATACGAGTATTTAAGGAATTGCCTGAACGGGTGCCGTTCCAGATGTTGACATTTGTCCTGTAGCATTGAGACACTGAAGGAAAGGAGAAAGAAAGGAATAAATAATGATGGCGCAACAACAAGTCTTGGAAATATTATAGACTTTGAACTCTGCTTCTTGCATTTCTTAAAGTTTTCCTTTTCACTTTATAGTCAGTTCTATAAGTTTTATGAGATGTACATCTGATGGGGGAGAGAGAGAGAGAGAGTGAGAGAAAGCTAAACTTTCAGATTCCAAAACTATGGACCCATATTACACTGCATTGCCTTTCTCTCATAGTTACAGTTACACTGCCAAAAGTCAAATCAAAAACCGACAGCTTTCACTCACAGCCCAACTGTACCACTACAACAAAACTACGCAAGTACCGTCAACTACTAATAAAGTGAAAGTATATTATAGCTATGTTCTCTATCTAATAGTCGTTCACTCCGTACCCCGTCTTACCTACCTACGTAGGTATTTATATTTTCAGTAGCATTCCAATACACTCATATTTTTCGTGCTGCCGTTGAAATACTAAATATAAATGCCCACCCTCAAATGGTAAATTTGTACATAAAGTTCCCATATTAATAGTATAGAGCCTAGGCTGTATTAATCGAAAATCCCTCTTGAGATATCAACTGTATGTAGTTAAATTTAGCATTAAACTGCAGTGTGCTGAAGTGTGTAGGTATGGCCAGGACCAAGGCCACAAATATTACGATTACGAGTAAGTGTGAAAATAGTAAAATATGCCTCGGTACATATATCTTGTTTGTTTTTAAATGTGGCCATAACTGTATACAGTTTACAGTTTCTTATCATTTAGCTCATAGAGGATTAATGGAGAGATCAAGTTATAAGGAAAGAAGTGCACATGCATGTACGTAGATACATGCAGAGATTCTCATGTCTATATATACTCCCTCCGACCAAAGTTCTCATACACTAAAAGAGCGGAGTGTAGTAGTGTAGTTTCCATTTTCATGGGAGACCGTCACACAACGAGAGAGAGAGCAAATGAGCCAGGAAATTTTAGTATCGAACCAAATGTTCTGCTTGATGCCATATTGGCTCATGACTTGATTGTCTTGGCTTATTTATTCCGATCCGTTTATGAATATCAATTTACACCCCGTTCCCGCACTCTCTGTCTGTCTCTCTCTCTCTCGCTTTCTTTTTCCACTGCCTAGCTCCACGAATACCAATATCACTAGGACTTAAATTCGAGGGCCGGAGAATAAAATTCCAGGGCCAGAGCAACTCAACAAAAGGCTGTCGTCTTGTGTTGTTTTCTATTCAGTATTATATTCTGGAGCGTCACTCTTCTTGTCTTCGTCCATGCCTTCTTCTTTTATTGTCGTGGGAAGACTGAAGTGTATCGAATATCGAATTGAAATCAAGAATCTCAGAATAATAATAACCACCACCACCCAGAAGATTTTCAGGATTTTCACTGTATAACATTGCATCATGTACTCTGCCATGTGTGTATTTACTAGTCCTAGTCCTAGTCCTGAGTACACACGTTCAGAGGGATGATAAGTTTTTTTCTTGTGTACGAATAATATACCAATACAAATAACATTTTAAACTACAACGCGATGCAATATTGCTTTGATATTTTCTTGTCGTTTCCATAGTAAAATCAAAAATCAAAGTCAAGCTGCTACGGATTTACATTTATTCATGTCGAAGACTATACAACCCAGAGCCAAAAGGGAATACCAAGGCTGAGCCCCATGCCAACTTGCTCTCCATCTTAAAATACCCTACAACCTGTTTCAGTTTTCTGCCCGTAAAAAAGTTAACATAGGATTTACATAGGTTTACATCTATCAACCCCGACTACGACTACGAGTACGAGCACGAGTACGAGTAAGTCTCCGATTTCGATTTCGAACCCAAACTCGTACCAGGGTAACTTGCAATTGGTTGTCATGCAAGATGGTATACGCAAAATGGACTTTTCTGTTTTTTATATTCAACTATTTTGAAATTTAAAAAGAAATTCCTTATGAGGTATCTAAGCATGAAATAAAGAGATAGGAATAGTATAATTACTATTATCAAGAATCAAGACAGTTTCATATATGTGTTTCCGCTTTCAACCCCCACATAACAATTTCACTAAAATTGAGAAACTGACTCTCCACGTATTTCATGTATAGTATCATGAATCGAAGCAAAAGAAGAAAAGTTACGTATTGTATTGTATTGTATTGTATTGTATTTGATTTATTCAGTTGTCAAAAATTTACATCGAAACTAATCAATGATTTTCAAAATCGGACAACATCGAAGGTTAGAAGTATAAGTCGGAAAAATATTAAAGATCGTAGTAATAATGTAACATATAAAACACAACAATATATCACATTTTTACAGAATTAAATAATAATTGTATAAATTAGTAGATTGATAAAAAATGTTAATGTGGATTTACATAAAAATAGTTGATTTTTTCCTGCCGGGAGTTAAGTATCCATTTTGAGACTTCGTCTTTATAGTTCGATGTGTCAAAGTCGCGTAGCTTATTTGGAAGGGAATTCCATATTTGGGTAAATCTAGCACAGATACAACGATCCCAGGTTTTTGAAGAAGCGCGAATTGGTTTTATTTTATTAACAAAACGACCACAAAGGGTGTTATATTCATAGTTAAAAAGCTCATTGTAAGTAGTTGAAGCAGTCGTGTATTTTAGATGCTTAAATAATTGTACTGAACTATAGTATATAATACGTTCTGAGACAGAAAGAACATTGCATTTTTCTAATAAATATCCTTGAAAAGCACGTAATAACAATCACAAGGAGAATGACGACGACGGCGATACAGAGATATTGGGGTGAAGTGAAAATTTTTCTCCGGCCTCATTACATGTTTAGCTTTGACAGCCGACATGCACGGTAGTTACTTGGAACATTACAGTAATTATTGCAAGATGATCGAACGAGAATGAGGATGAAAGGTTGTGGTTCTAAATAGTAAAATGCATGTGGGGATACATTGGATTACCCTTGCCTTCTTAGAAACGTGGGATTTGGGTAGGTACGCGAAATAGAGTTTAGGGGAGGTAAGTATGTTACACGTCAAATTTATTTCCCATTTTCCCTACCCTTCCCAAGTATGTGATTCAAGAGTATGGAAAATCATATGTATTAGTCCTCACTCTCTGTACACTGTTCATCTATTATTATTTTAAACAATAATATCTAATTTAGAATAGTGCTTTTATGTTGACGAAGGCGAAGGCGAAGGAGGATGTAGTGCGAGGACATTTATTTTATGCCTGCCGCAGTACACATTAAACTCTCAAGTACGAGTACGACTCCTGCCTCACTATTATACATTACTGTATGCAATCAACAACAATATAACAATAGAGATTCCATACAGAGTGACTGCATGTGGGAATAAGCCACTTTAGATACTCCAATTGTCTTACCCCCATTGCATCAGGTAGACCCTCAATTTCAAATTTAAGAGACACAACTTATTAACCCTGTCTCTTATGACATAGACATCCTCATGCATTATTATTAATTCATTATTTCTACCGATCAAATAAACTACTCCCATAGCTTTGTCCCCGTTTTGTAATGTAGGTTTGGCGGATATAATTTTTCAAGAATCTTAAATGCGAGCTAATTTAAATTTGAAATCTTACCACCAAAAATGTGATTAAATTATTAAATGGATGCAAACGGAAATTATTTTGATATGGTTAAATTGTACTTACCTCAGCTTTTATTGAATGGGCGTTAAGAAAATGTTTGAGATTTACAAGAGTTTTTACTGTCGCTTTCTCTCTCAAACTTGAACCTTGGAATTGTTTGCTTCATAAGCGTGCTCACCACTACTGGGGAAAACTAAGACAGTCGTTTCGACTCGTTCGTTACAAATGGCACCCCGCAGTCAAAGTAGTCAATCACGACGCTTTCTTTCTACAGAAACAGTTGAGATTTTTCTTCTATTTCTTTAGTACTTTCTTTTACTACCACAATAAGTTTTTCTTGTTCTTTATTTTTTTTTAAATTTCTTTGTAATGAAATGTTTTCAATTTTAGTTGAGTTCCTTTCACTCCCGTCCACCCATCCAAAGGAGCTGAGAGGGTGAAAACATGTTTCACTTCAAAAATTTTAATTCAAAATCGGGCTCACAATATAAATCGTTTTCTCTCTCTGTGTTGTAGTGCTTTCTCCTTAGTTGAGAATATTGACTTGAAACTTGTGATGTAATGTGCAAAGTTTTATCGAGAGAAAGTGTAGTATCTGGAATAATTTGAATTTTGGAAATATTTTGATTTCCAAGACCTAAATCCATGGAGTTATTCTGCGGACTGCGGATAGCTCACGAATCATCTAGGGTGTGCCTAAATGTTTCTCTTTTTGGTAGGGGGTGAAAAGCCCTGTTTTTAAATAGGAGTGCGTGCAGTTAAAGAAGCTAATTCTCACGTACTCACACTTCTCAGGACAATTATTATAGCACCAAAGACTAGTTCTTAATGAGGTTCCAAAGGTTTAACTCCTCTCAAAATGACTAATGACTACTTGTAATTTCTCTTGCGGGGTTAAATGGTTCCCATGAAATATTTCTGTTCCCATTGCAAACTTTTGGGGAATTTTTTCCT